>CM031581.1:16671369-17157978 GCA_018467065.1 Ephestia elutella
GATATGATAATGGGGTCACTTACCTGCAGATAGTGCCCCGCCCATTAATATGTGATCTTTGAGATAATATAATCTCTGAATACCAACTTTATTATACTTATTATTATTTTTTGTATTATTTGAAATTAGAAGGTGCGCACCGTTGGTATTCAATAATGTATATACGTTCCATTGTATGGAGCGGTTGCTAGCTAGTCTTTTGGGCTGATACCTTTATTATTCTTTTGTTTGAGCCGTATACAAATATTGATGTTGTTGGCAAATTAATTAAATTCTTTGTAGAATCCTCACCTTTTTGGTGTAGGAATTCTGCCCTGAGAAATAGATTTAATATTATATTTCTTCAAGTCCTGAATGGACAAGTAAAAGACAAAGTAAATTTGAGTAATAGCAAAGAGTTTAATTTAAGATACTAGTTTAATAATTATCAGGGTCTTAGCCTATTTTAAACTAATAGAAACTATTTCATACCTTATGGCTTAGGATGATGATAGCATTTTTATTATGAAAGGAATTGTTAATTGATCTATTAAATAGTGAAAATGTCCTAATTAGAGGAATGGTAATTTAAAAGGCTCAAGAGAAATAAATGGTGTTTATATTCTGATTCTCACACACAATTTAGGAAAATAATAAACAGATCTTAAACGATGAATATACACACAGACAATCTTAATTCTAGCTGAAATAAAATCACAGCATTATTATGGTTTTAATAGTGTCCCCGCCACTATATTTCATTAGATATCCGAATTTAAGATTGGTGTAAATGTCGAATTTCTATTGAAATAGGACCCTTAGACCTCGGGCTGCCGAATATTCAGAATGAATATTCAGTCCCTACCAGACACATATTTTTAGTTATACTTTAATTAGCTTAAAAGCTTTCAGGAAATCAAAACAATAAAAGGGAAAATGGAACTAAAACTGAGGATATTATTTACATGAATCAGGCAAAGCCTTCAAGATCAGTTTTAGTTCGGTAAAATTAAGTGTTTCGTAAAGGTTTGTAATTTACTTATTTTCTTTCTATATTTACAGCCAAACCTTGACAAAACTGAAAACTTATTTTCTAGGACTTGCCAATATACAGCACACTCCTACCCCAATTCAATTCTAAGCGCATGTCTACCCAGCAATCCAAAAATATTTAAATCTCCCACAAGAAGTAATTATTACGTCTCACTGCAAACACGTCTAAACGAACACACACCGCGATACAACGAATGCCTTTTCTTCTTTTTCCATCGCATGATTTTTCATCCCCGCATTCATCCCTCGGTGGTGCGTGTGCGTCCGTGCTCTGTCTTTCCCATTGGCTCTGCAGTCATCCGGGGCGTATCTCTCATAACCATGAAACAAAACATATTTGTTTTAGCAATGTGTGAAAGGAACAGAGAATATTTATCTTCATTGTCCAATTCTGGAATTTTACGTAATAACTTACAATGTTTTTTCGCCCATGTCCGATAACACCAGATTACAATGGTTAACAGATGTGAGTTTAACAATTCTACAAACAGTCGGGCCGTCAATAAATTAGTTTCATTTCTAAGACAACACTTCTTTATTTTTTTACTCATGATTCTTAGAGAGGCTAACAAAGCAAAAAAAAAGGATCGTTTAAATTTATGCTTTCTAAACCATTAAAGTATTTTTGGGAATCCATACCCTGTCATTTCCCTCCTTTTTCCGGCTCATATAGAATGCCAATATTATGTGAGCTGGGAACCTTATTTTAACATAACAATTACGATAGAGAACCTTAAAGGTAACCTATTTTATATATATATACCTACCTACTTTTTTTCTTTCTAGTTTACTATTAAATTAAACTGTCTATTAAATTAAACCTATCACGAATTAACTTCCTAACCCTATTAAAAAGCTGATAACCTAATTAATTAATCGCCTAACTCATTTAACCTAACACTGTCTAATAACCTAACGCCGTCTACGAACTCAGTGACAAACTTATTTCTTTCTAAAACAATGTATATCTAACCTAATTACGAACTATTCTACCTCATACAAATTCTCGTTAATTATCTAATTTTCATCCATAGTAACGTGCTAAATGAACCACATAAGCATAACCGCATTACCGTCTAAGTCCACTAAGTACAAACATTATTGTGCGTAACTGCTCCAACTCGATAATAAACTATAAACTTATTTCGTTTTCATTATTATTCGTCCCTCCTTGACCGAGCAAACATTTTATGATTGAGCGAAGACTGTTATCGTCTATTTGCAATTCTCATAATTTTCTAAAATTGTTTTCAAACAACCGCCTTTTTTATTGCCTTAAACAATTGTAATTGTCGGCAAGCCACCTTTGAAATAATAAAGACATTAACTCCTTTATGTTGCGAGATAAAACATCAGATATGGCATTGTCTGTCTCTTTTACGTGATGTACCTGATATTCAAACCGTCCAAAAATAGTGTACCCTTCGGAGTGAAAAAGATTCATGAATGTTAAAAGATAAGACTCATAAGATCGGTGCCAATTACGACTTTCTATCTCCATACGCTTAGAATTTAGACAGATTGTAAAAATAATGGCCCACAATTCCTGCTCCGATATTATCTACTTATTACCAAACCCGATTACATTATACATTATATTATCTATCTGTTTGTCTTGTCTGTATAAGTCTTGTCTATTAAAAGTTGACACAAAGACTTAGTTTATTCGCCGTTCCTACCTATACATTTACGAAAATAATAGCTAATGAAATGAAATGAAATATATTTATTCACTTGAAACATAGTACAAATGGGTGTTAAATGGGATGGGTGCTATGATAAAATACTGTCTTATAACTCATCAAAACTAAAGATAATAAAACTTTATGATCATTCCAATTTATTTATCGTCAATATTTATATTCTTGTATTTCGCTTGCAATGTTATTCGTTCATCTCATCATTATATTTAATCAAATTAATTTTAATTTTTTACCACTTTATATTCGTCTTTCATTTTTTTTTCTCACCTTCATGTAAACTAAGTATAAACTGACCTAAGTAACTTCTAAAAACGAACACGTGTCTCTACCTGAACTTCACCGGCTAAGATAGGATAGTACTTCGTCATGACTCACTAACTTTTCCGCTGTCGATTGTTTTACCTATGTCCCTATATAAACCAACCAACTAATGGGACTTAATTGTTGGGCACCTTTGTGTTTGCCGACTGATTGTTTTCTAAATTAGGGTTTTTCCCTATATTGCTGCTGGCAGCTGCAGAGTTGTTAAATTCCTGCGTAGATTTATCCCATTTAATTGCTGGAAAATTGAAGCCACCATTGCTTCGATTATAGCCTCCACGATATGAATTTCCACGACCGCGACCTCTACCTTTATTTAAATATGACCCGCGTCCGCGCGTACTAGCTTGTATCGCAGCGCTAACAGGAAATTCCGTATGAACGTTATTCCTGCCTCTCCATGAACCCTGTCTTAAACCCCGACCTCGTCTAAAAGAAATGCTTTCAACCATTTTAGACCTACTTACTACATTTGATTCGATTTCTCTAAGAAATTCAGCACCCATATTGATTGTACGAGGCCCCTGTCTTGCAAACCACAGACCTTGTACTTGTTCAGGATAATGCCGCATAACAAAATTTACTACTTCAGACTCACTCATCGGAATGGTAAAATACCTAAAGTCACTTAATTGTTGAGAAAAGTGCTCACTCATCTTAAGACCTTGTTCTTCATCCCAATATGTATTCATTAACCTAAACTTTTCGGCCTCCTGCTGTGTTCGGCCCCAGAAAACCCTAATAAAGTCCTTTTCAAAATCTTCAAATGAGTTCCAAGTATCGCTATAGATTTCTATGGAATTATATGCAGACCCCTTAATGCAATCTAAAGCGATATCGCATGCTCTATCTTCTCCACGAATATTTCGTATGTACTTTTTCAACTTACATAGAAAACGCATAGGATTTGCACTAGCCCCATTATTGCCCTTGAAAAGAGGCTTTTCTATCTCAGGCTTGAGAACAATTATATTTCCGCCGGTTACGCTTCCATTACCTAGACTACTGGTGTCTGGAGTGGTTCGCCCTACTGAATCACTTTGGCCTAACCCGTTATCTGCTAATAAAGGTGAATTACTTAAGGAACGTTGCCTATTTGTCTCAGCCAATAAAATTCTAGCAAAGTCACTTAGATTTTCGCGGAATACCTGCTTAATCGTATCAACAATAGAATTCTGTAAATCTACATCTTGTGGTTGACCTTGATTTGATAAATTTTCATTAATGCGCCGTTTACAACCTCGTGATCTTGTGTTTTGGGACATGTTGACGTGTTTGTGTGAGAATGCGAATAAAACACCAATTATAATTTATTTTAATATTGACGACTAAGATCCCTCCTAGTTTATTAGGACTTTACTTGTATTCTGTTTAATTCAAATTGTTAGAATACTGTAATATATAAATCAAATTATATCTATTTCCTACTAATAAGGAAAATATATTTATTATTAATAAATTTATTAATATATTAAGCTTAAGCTCAGTTAATACGTTTGATTAATCTGAGTATTATTCATCTGTTGTGATCGTCTGAATAATAATTTGAAATAAAAATATCTACGTTGTGTTTTTTTTTTTTATAATATAAAATCTAAGTAGTAAACCAAATAATTTTATCCAGTTGCTAATTCAAAGAAGTAGCAGATACTGAATCCTGGGCCACGTCACCACGTGGTGTAAATGTCGAATTTCTATTGAAATAGGACCCTTAGACCTCGGGCTGCCGAATATTCAGAATGAATATTCAGTCCCTACCAGACACATATTTTTAGTTATACTTTAATTAGCTTAAAGTCAATAACAATAAAAGGAAAATGGAACTAAAACTGAGGAGATATTATTTACATGAATCAGGCAAAGCCTTCAAGATCAGTTTTAGTTCGGTAAAATTAAGTGTTTCGTAAAGGTTTGTAATTTACTTATTTTCTTTCTATATTTACAGCCAAACCTTGACAAAACTGAAAACTTATTTTCTAGGACTTGCCAATATACAGCACACTCCTACCCCAATTCAATTCTAAGCGCATTGATCTACCAGCAATGCAAAAATATTTAAATCTCCCACAAGAAGTAATTATTACGTCTCACTGCAAACACGTCTAAACGAACACACCGCGATACAACGAATGCCTTTTCTTCCTTTTCCCTCGCATGATTTTTCACCCCGCATTCATCCCTCGGTGGTGCGTGTGCGTCTGTGCTCTGTCTTTCCCATTGGCTCTGCAGTCATCCGGGGCGTATCTCTCATAACCATGAAACAAAACATATTTGTTTTAGCAATGTGTGAAAGGAACAGAGAATATTTATCTTCATTGTCCAATTCTGGAATTTTACGTAATAACTTACAATGTTTTTTTTTCGCCCATGTCCGATAACACAAGATTACAATGGTTAACAGATGTGAGTTTAACAATTCTACAAACAGTCGGGCCGTCAATAAATTAGTTTCATTTCTAAGACAACACTTCTTTATTTTTTTTACTCATGATTCTTAGAAGGCTAACAAAGCAAAAAAAAAGGATCGTTTAAATTTATGCTTTCTAAACTATTAAGGTATTTTTGGGAATCCATACCCTGTCAGTAGTGTGTGAAATGGAGAAAGCAATGGAAAACTAGGTACATCAATGCCAAGAAAGTTTTTGTGTGCTTCGTTAATCTCACCCCTCAGCCATGAGAAATAACCATCATTTCAAATTGCCTTGATGTCAAGTATCAACCTCAATTCGTCAAAAATTCTTCGTAAAAAAGTGCTTCCGTAAAATTAAAACGTTCTGCCAAAAGATGAGGTCTGAAATTAATAAACGTCAATCAAAAGTATCTTGGTGTTTTGTAATAACTCCAGTGGGAAAAATAAAATTCTTAGGAGTCCCGTTGGTATTTTCTTATTTGATCCTTCAGATTTTTTTTATTACTGAGTTCATTTTTTACTTGTCATGGCATGGATATTTGGTATTTGACGTATGCATTATCACGATTCTAAACAGCTAAGCAACTTCAATTGACCGCAAATACACACCAATCAGCCATATGAAGAGCCAGCATAATGGTTTTTTTTTATAGTTATAACTAAACTAATAGATTCAGAAATTTTGCACCACGTTCACGCTTTGGTAAAATTCATCAGTCGAAAAATCTTTTTATTCTAAAAACTTAGTTGATCATAACGATTTGTTTGCTCAGACTAATTTTAACTAGTACCTGTGTTAAATTTATTATTATTCCGTTTTAAAGAATAATGTTACAATAATTCTTTATTAATATCTTTATACTTTTTAGCCCCTCTGGCATATTAGGCGACCAAGACTGTTTCATGAGTTTCTATCGGCATTTCTTCTCAACAAGTGGTCGTTTTGAAATGCTAGTAGTTTGTAGCTTTGAGACATAATATATTATGATTAAATAATTAGTTATCGACGTGAAAAAGAGCCTTCTTTGAAGGCCAAGTTTTAATAAAAAAAAATGAATTGTTTGAGCATTTTTATTGCGGTAATAAAATGACAGATAAAATAAGAGGTCGCAAAAGGAATAAATAAATTCTGAACAGACTAAATGGAATTTTAACTACTTACTTGTCTTATAAATGTCCTGTTATTGGACTTTTCATGGATTTCTCATGAATTTGGGTGTAACAACAAATACAACAATTTAGGTGAAACAACATAAATTACAAGTTTTCAAATTCATTTGTTTTCGTTTTTATACTTACAGCCGATCATTTCGATGTTATTCTGAAGAACGGTTGACGGAAAGTCGTCAAATTTTCTGCCTTTTCTTTTCCTTGTAAAGAGTGATAATTAATATAATCGTTTTATAACTTGATCTAGATTCTATTGTTGTATCTTTTTCTGTATAATTTTCCTTTCAACTAAGTTGTGTTATAACAACTCTGTGTAACGTGTGTGTGTAACAACTTTGTTTTTACAACTTATATTTTCCGGGTGTCTATATTAACAAATCCTACCTTTCTAACTAATATTATAAATGTGAAAGTGAGTTCGTTTATTTGTTTGTCTGTTACCTGTTACCTCTTTCCTCACGCTTTATTTACTAAACCAATATTCCTGAAATTTTGCATACACATAGTAAGTACTGAGAAGGACATAGGGTACCTTTCATCCCGGGAAAAAGCACTTTTCCTATGGGAAATTCACACGGGCAAAGTCGCGGGTAAAAACTAATACTATATAAACTCGCTTGTTTATATAGTAATTGATTTATATAAGTGATATCTTTTCATTTTCATATTAAATTTTTTCATCAGTTTTTGTATCCATTCTCAATACTAACGAAACGAAACATGTTCGTTATTTAATACGAGAGTTATTTCCCGCTAAGATTTCCGTAAGTACAAATTAACATTGTTAAATAGTTTAACGGTTAGTTATTTGTTAGATTGCCGAGAACTTCTTTAGTTATTTAGTTTTAGTTATTCGGTTATAGTTCTTAGTTTAGTTTCTTAGTCCAATAGGCACGTAGTAACGTGATTTTGGATCCAATTATAGTGTACGGAACTATCTTATAGTTTGGGACTAGGAAATGGTATTGTTAGTTTTATATTGCTTATTGTTAGGTAGTTTAACGCTAGTCTTGTAAATGAGTTTCATACAAAACTTTTTGGATTCTAATATTTTTTTGGATGAATGGAATTCGCAAAGGATAGATAAGTTTGGAAGGAAATAGGGGAGACCTTTGCCCAGCGTGGGATGAGACAGGTTTAAAAAAAGTTTTTGATAATCGCATACCCCATTTCGCAAAAATTGGATGAAGGTGAGAATAAATGTTTGTTTTGTCAATCGTAATATCTCTAGAATGGATTTCAATGAAATTTGAAACACTGGTAGAATAATACCGGGTATGGCACAAAATGTACATTTTATCTCGAAATTACCACGGGAGCAAGTCCTGATTGAAGATAGTATATGTCTAAATGAAGAAATTTTTTGTAGTTTATAGAAACAAAAATATAGAATATGCTACAGATAATTGAATGTACCAGTTAGCGAAGTGCTTATCCGTTTTAGCCAAATTGAATACTTTTAGTCAAAAAAATAGAAATCCAAATTTCATTTTCCGATAGCTCCGAAGCGAACCCACTTACAAAATGCCAATCTGGGGCATAAAAAACAAAACTTCCCCATAACCTGTTACGGGGACTACGCAAACAGGCATTACCTTTATTAACCCTTTAAACGTGCATGGAAATGGACTGGCTGGGGGCCGTTTGGACCATCACTTAATTAAAGATCAACTCGGGTCAGAATTTTCAATACGTGCCGATTTATTTATGCGATGGCTTCGCATTTTGAGCAGATTTTCTGATTAAATTTAGTTGAAAAAAATCTTTTTTGGTTTAGAGTTTCAAACTTATTGATTCTCTCTCTCTCAGCCGAAAGACGTCCACTGCTGGACAAAGGCCTCCCCAAGTTTCCATAACGACCGGTCCTGCGCTGCCCGCATCTCATGCATCCCACGACCTTCACCAGGTCGACCGAGTGGGAGGCCTGCCAACACTACGTTTTCCGGTTCGTGGTCGCCACTCGAGAACTTTTCTGCCCCAACGGCTATCTGTTCTACGAGCTGTGTATGTGCCCCGCCGCCACTTAAGTTTCGCGATTCTGCGGGCTATGTCGGTTACTTTGGATCGGATCTCCTCATTTCTGATTCGATCACGCAGAGAAACTCCGAGCATAGCGCGCTCCATCGCCCTTTGGGTGACCTTGAGCCTTCTTATGAGGCCCATAGTAAGCGACCACGTCTCTGTTCCGTATGTCATTACTGGCAACACACACTGGTCAAAGACCTTGGTCTTGAGACACTGCGGTATTTTGGACGAGAAGATATCGCGAAGCTTCCCGAACGCTGCCCAGCCGAGTTGGATTCGACGGTTGACCTCTTTCTCGAAGTTGGACTTACCTAACTGAACTGTTTGTCCCAAGTATAGATAATTGTCAACAACTTCGAGTGTAGAGTCTCCAACCATCAGAGGAGTGGGTGCGACACGGATATTAAACATAATTTTCGTCTTGTCCATGTTCATTTTTAGACCCACTTGTTGAGAGGCTCTACAGAGGCCATCGAGCATTGTGCCTAGGTCTTCCACGGTCTCAGCCATGACTACGATATCGTCAGCGAATCGAAGGTGAGTGAGGTACTCGCCGTTGATATTGATGCCGAGTCCGCTCCAGTCCAGAAGCTTGAAAACATCTTCCAGGAGGCGGCGGTGAACAGTTTCGGAGATATCACGTCTCCCTGTCTCACCCTCGCTGCAACTGGATAGGTTTGGAGCCTTGATCCTGGAGACGGACCGACATGGTGGCGTTTTCGTACAAACACTTCAGCGCTTCGATATATCGATAGTCAATTTGGCACCGTTGGAGAGACTGTAGCACAGCCCAGGTCTCGATCGAATCGAAGGCTTTCTCGTAGTCCACAAACGCCAAGCATAATGGCTGATTATACTCCTCAGTCTTCTGTATAATCTGCCGCAGCGTATGTATGTGGTCTACGGTACTAAAACGCTTTTCGGAAACCGGCTTGTTCGGGAGGCTGGAAGTCGTCAAACCTGCGAGCGAGACGATTCGTAATGACTCTCGAAAACAGTTTGTAGACATGGCTCAGAAGTGAGATAGGCCTATAATTCTTCAATAGGGTTTTGTCACCTTTTTTGAAGAAAAGTACCACCACACTTCTGTGCCATGCCGTAGGCGTTTGTCCCTCGAGTATGACGGAATCAAATAGCTTCTGAAGAGCTCTTAATACCGGCGTTCCACCTGCTTTCAAGAAGCTCAGCCGTGATTCCATCATCACCCGGTGCCTTATTGTTTTTTAACTGTTTGAGAGCCATTCTAATCTCATAAAGAAACGTCCGGGATATCTTCGGTGTGAGTGTTACTTATTGATTACTTGCTTAGAAATTTCTGGACAAAAATAAACCCTATGTTCTATTCTATACAAGTTTTTTTACTCGTTGCCAAATTTTATTGAAATCTAGTAGATTTCAATAAAATTTACACGTAAAAATACGTTTTCACATCAGTTAAAAAACTAATTCATTAATACCTTTTTCTATGGCTACACAGATATACGACAGACTAAAATGCACTTTCCAAAGTTAAAGTAAAAGGGAAGTAAGTCTCTTTTTAAAGCAACCCCCACAATTCATATAAAGTAACATTTTTCAGCGTCTAAAAAAGATAGTACAGTCGGGCTCAAAATTGAAATGTAGAAGTAAAACGTTGGGGATTCTTCAGCTATAAGGCTTCAACTCCATAGAAGAATAACATGTGTACGTTTTCCTTTGCTAGCTATATTCAAATAAAACTATTAGCTCTATAGTACAAAATAAACTTTTTTTATTTAATAGCACAGGTTCCATTTGACATGTCAAAAACCGAAGAAATTACAGATTTTTCAATTATCAATTAAAAAATGTGACTAAAGAGGACTCATAAAAGCTCCTGATTTAGCGTAATAGTAGGTATTTATTAATGCAGCGTAAATCAGAAATATTTACTTGTTTATCTAAAGATTAAAGAAGATGTAAAGAGCATAGAATACTTAGAGCGATATACATTTTTATTTTGATGAAAAGTGCTATAAGCGGAATAGGTAGGGGCTATTGTAGACGGAGTCATTCAAATACCTCATTATTTCCTTGATTGACTTTAACAATCCGCGCGGGAAGAAAAGCAGCTGACACACTATATTTTGTACGCTATCAGAACAGCATGAAAATAGCACATTTTTATAGCATTTCTAAGCCTAGCTAAGGATAAATTCCTTAGATCCGTTAGACTCTCCGTATAAATCCGGTTGCACCCTTGTCACTTGTCTAGATAAGTAACCGAAGTTCTTTGCGCACTCCCAAACGTTTTGTTTTATCTAAGCGGCGATCTCGTAAATTTTTCTAATCTTTCAACTATTCCTTTTCTTTTTGGCACGACTGTACTTGCCATGTTTAAATTGAAAAGCGTGTTAGCGTAAACGGTATCTTTGGACGTCTTGCTCCACTTAAATTAGACGTATTATTTGTCTAGTGTCTAAATTGTATGCGTTTTATTTTTGCTCTCATACATTTTGTTTTTTTTTTAAAACAGTTGAGACACTTTTGGTTGCTTAATACCTGGAGAATATTTTTAATTAACCTACGTCGTCCCATATCCAATAAAATGTAACTTTAAATGCGTCATGACGTATCAAAGAAAAATATACCTGATCTGCCTGATATAGATTATAGTAGTATAGTGTAGTAGCATAGTAGTGTAGTTATGTACTCATATTAGCAACTAGCTCTTGCCCGCGGCTTCGCCCGCGTGAATATCCCACGAGAACAGTGCTTTTCCCGGGATAAAAGGTAGCCTACGTTCTTCTCGGTACTTCTAACTATTTGTATGCGAAATTTCAGAAAGATTAGTTCAGTAGATAAAGCGTTAAGTTAGTAACAAACAAACAAATAAACAAACTCACTTTTGCATTTATAATATTAGTTAGGATTAAGAAAAGCAAATAAAAAAATAATAGATACGCTCTTTATATTTTCAAGAAAAGATAAGACTACAGTCTATCAATTCACCAGAAGACTAAATCTAGATAAAACGTAAGGCACCGGGCGAACAGTCTCATATTTCTTGTAAAACTCGTGTAATATCAGCCATTACACTTACCATACATCACAATTTAAAATTTCACAAGCTTATCGCTTGAAGTATGAGTCTTGCGGTTATTCTCAAATGAAACTGCAATAGATTATTATTAGAGCTTTATTATCTCCCTCAATCATGGCCCAGTGGTCTAAGTATTCGTCATAATGACTCCAAAGAACTTGGATTTGATCAGGTAAAGTACACCTATTTGACTAAGATGTTATTGGTAGGAACAGCTTGATGATTCGGTACTTAAAAATAATCACTTCATGCTTCGAAAGGTACATAAATAACGAAACAATTCAATTCCTCCACAAAATAAAGTGATCAGTGAATCTAAAAAAATGTCACCACAAAACTTTACCTTACAAAAACACAAAAAATGCCTTAAGAAAGAAAATGAAATTATCAAATTATTTATAATAATATTTCTTTTTAAATGACCACATATTAGAACCACGGTCCTAAATGGAAGACACAAACGGAAAAGTTTCAAACAATTAAAATTGACACCAACCTAAAACTTTATGTACTCGACAGTACCCGCCAACTTTTTGTCGCCCGTCACCGGACTGTCCAAAACAAAGCACTTATTGAGTCAGTCCACACTTGACGTTACGTGTACATACGACAACAAAAGTTATAGGACAAAACAGTCTTACAAAGGCACCAGGACTTTGTAGCGTTTTGCAGGGATGTCATAAATATGAAACTTTGGGTCCGGATACGGATATCTATATAATTTTACATTGGTTTCAGATACAGTTATAAATATAAGATTATTTTGTGTCATCCTGGTAATTTTGGTTAGCTTTAGTTACGGATTTAAGTTATTCCGGAATAATATATGCAATAGAAATATTAAACAACATGAAGGAATAAAGCTTGCTGCTAGTGATTCGATTCAGCCAAGTAAAACTAATAACCGATCAAAACGATTATTTTAAATTAAGATCCTATTCGAGATTATTCAAAACTTTTTGTACTGATCGAATTTAGTGTTTCGCATTGAATTTACTTATGGATAGTGTTTGATAGTTACAGTTACCTATGGAGTTCCTTGGCATCCCTAGTTCACTGGATTAACATGGAAATTGAATCAGCTAGGAGGCTGAACTTACAAAAGACAAAGCTTTGTCGCAGACTCCCGGTTTGTGTATGGATTTTTTCATGTAACGTTGTTGTTTATAGTTTTTTCTGCGTGTACTTTTTGTAACTGAATAAAATGAGCAACACGTTTGAGTGTGATTATACTTTGAAATTTTAATTGGACTGTTGAGTTAGTTTAACGGAGATATTTTGGGTAACAAAATTAATTTGAATAGTCTATTAGATTTAATTTTTAGTTCATAGCTGATTAAAAATTATAATTAAGTATATAGGGTTATTTTGAAACCATTGGCCAAATTTTCGCAGCAGATTTGGTCGATGAAATTGAGCTGGTTTCCAACAAAATCTATGTTAGAAAATAGTAATTAAAAAACTAATTATCAGCTGATGGGACTTAGTATGGAATGTTGAAATTTTATGTTATACTTTTACTATAAATTTCTTTCGGACGTATTTGTAATCCAAGTACTAAGCATATTGTAAAAATTTGGCCAGTAGTCAAAAAATAACCCTGTTTTTGTACTCGTAGTTTTTGAGGAGGGTAATGTTTTGTTGCAAATTTTCATCAGTGTACAAAATTATAACTTTTATTAACAAACTAGTTTTAACCTTGGTTTCGTCTCCCATTTCACCTTCTTAGGGGTGATATTTCCAAAATTTCTTTCTAAATGTTTTTTCCTTATTAATTTTTTTTCATCTCTGCGTTTTGACGATAATTCGACGCTAACCGATTGGTATGGTAATAGTTTTTGTTCCTACGTACTCACTAAAATTATAAAACTTCTATGACTAACTTTCCTTATACTAACCTTTATATATTTATTACTTTATCCCGTCGAATTTAAATAAAAATCAAATTTAAACCAAAAATCGGCAAAATTTAATTCGCAAACCCCTAATTCAACCCTTCCGGGTAAAATCTAAGGTCAAACCGCCTTCCATCACACGATCCCAAAACAATAAATTAACTTATCTAGAAGATAAAAACGAATTTAACATATTTATTATGGCAGGTGTCGCATATAAGGGGATATACAGCGAGTGAGTTTGCAAAGGTTATAAATCAAACCCTTTTCACGCGAGATGGAACCTTTACAAAGGGAAGGACGTGCTTCTCATACACAACAATTCATATACTTGGGTTTAGGCTACTATGTCATTTGTTATGTGTTTTAATATGTTCAAACAATAAAGTTCTTCTTATAGTAATTATTGCTCTTTAATAAATATACATTCATATTATCACGCCTTTTTCTCGTGGGGGTAGGCAGAGACTAGCGATTTCCACTTGCTACGATCGTTTCGTTACAGATCTCTCTCGCTTCCTCTACACTCATCACTCTCTTCATGCATGCTCGCCGGTTATGTGTGCTCCTAATAAATATGATTAATAAAATTAAGAATATAGGTGTTATGATTCTTTATTGAAATGACTAGATTAAATTATGGTTTTGACATCTTATTTTCCTTGAGCTACAGGTACTGATTTTCGGGAATCTTTTTCTCTTATTCACAGTAAATAAATATATACAAACAAATCGGCATGAAGTGATGACAATTATATATGTATATATATATTATACGCACTAACCGTGGCCCGCGGCTTAGCTTCAGTGAGAAATTCGATATGAATTCTTATAAAACACCTACAAAGGTGCACTGAAGTCGGTACAATTCATCACGGCGACGTTTAAAAAACGGTTCAACTCGTCCGTCTGTCTGCAACGCGCTCTCTCATTAATCTAGATCCCGGACGGTGACGAACACCGCGATAGATTGATCTGATGTAGATTACTGGATGTGACATCAAATTGTTACCTTGTTTTGTACACGGGTACAAACAAAGTGGAGTGTACATCACACGGCGTTCTGCTCTTTAAGGCGACGATATTGGTACGAGTATATGGCCGTAACGTGGTCATATACTCGTACCCATTTGATATTTAAGCTTCAGGTTACGCCATGCTAAACTTGCTGCTCTTATCGCTCACCTGGAACATCGGCTCAGCGTTCTTGTAAATAATTTCAGTTTTACATCTTTACTACTGTTAAATTTTGCGAAAAAAATATGCTATAACTCTTTTATAAAATATACGAATGGGTGTGTAGTCGAGTTACCTACCTTATTTTGAAGTTTAGTCCGCCATTAAAATTGTTTTTTTCTTAATATTAAAATTTAATAAATACTATCTACTTTCTTTACCATTGATTAGGTACTAGTTAACAAGTCCTACCGAAACGTTAGTTATTCACTACACCAATAAATAAGTATTATAATAAAAATCATGTAATGTATGAAGCTCTACGCCGTATCTAGTTTCTATATCTCTACATTTATATGAATGCGACCCAGTTTTTGAAGTGAAGATTGATTTAGTAGTGATGTCTGCACGGTCCTTGCTGTAGATTGCATCTGCGGTTTATCTGGTGGGTTTATTGTCTTCCTGAAAATTATATAAATCTTAGGTAAGCGTTTTAACCATAAATATTACGTAAGATGAGATCGTAAACTTGGAATTTTATCTAAAATCTGGATTTGGTCCTTTTGATTCTTCATTCTTATCACTGAAATATTTTTTTTGTCTGAGTTTCTTATAGATACGTAACACTGAAGTCAGATTTTTCAAGACACCTAAGCTACTACCTGTGGCTACTACCTATCTGATATGACAATAATTATTGCCATCTAGCGGGCTACCGCTACTAGTATACATGCTAGGAAATTGAACGAACAGTCGACTAGTGAGGAAGTTTTCTTCACGATTTTTCCTTCACCGAATGCAGGTAGCGACCAACGAAAATGAAACTACTGATGAAACTTAAGTGGCAGTGGGCGGGGCACATAGCTCAGAACAGATAGCCGTTGGGGCAGAAAAGTTCTCGAGTGGCGACCACAAACCGGAAAACGTAGTGTTGGCAGGCCTCCCACTCGGTGGACCGACGACTTGATGAAGGTCGCGGGTTGCGCATGGATGCGGGCAGCGCAGGACCGGTCAACGTGGAAATTCTTGGGGAGGCCTTTGTCCAGCAGTGGACGTCTTTCGGCTGAGAGAGAGATGAAACTACACTACAAAGTCAGAGGTAAATGTCAGGCATCACTTGTCAGGCAAATGTCAGGTATTCAGTATTTGTGTTACGAGTATATGTCTTAAAAATGTCTTTTGTGAAATTTGAAGCTACGGTTCATGAAATCAACGCTTACTAGACCATTGAGGTAAATAAAAACTAAAAACAGGCTTTATTTAATGTAGGTACTAAAAAACTGTCCATGTAGATTTACCAGTTGACTAGGCCCAAATAGCCGAAATAGATATCTCTTCCGATCCGCTGCCCAACGAAACAATTCGCAACAAAATGTAACCGGTAATTTTTTTGCAAACACCAACAAAATAAAACCGGTTTTCGCCGGTTTGGTTCGGAATGCTACACGTTCGATTCACGCGAATACATTTAAATTTGTAACAGTTACAGAATAGCCGCACAAATTTATTTTGTAGGGTTGTTCTACTTGGATCATTTTATCAATTTATATTTAGGTGCAGAGGATCAAAAATCTGTAGGTAATTACTGAATAGTTTTATTATTATTTTTATTATCACTTATATTAGATAATGAGATATGAGATTATATTATAAAATGGTTTCAATTAAAAAAAAATATACAATAAAATATACGATCAACAAAATAAGTTTCTAGTGATCGCTTCCAATCCTCTCGGCTTTTCAGCAAATGTTCCAAATCATTATGTAACTCCTTATGCTGAGATTTTTCTTTTGGAAGTTTATGCTGTTTTTATTTGTTCTTTAAAAAGTTTTGCAATATTAGGCAATAGTCAAATAATAACCAACTAGGTACTCTAGATGTAGAAAGGAAAAATATCTCAGTATGACATTCAAAAACAATAAACTATAATAAAAGGATCTGGATCTCTAGGTACGATGGGCCATCGTACCTAGAGATCCATCGTACCAATCGTCGATGGGTACAATTCTGATTATTTTCCGAGTAGACTTCCCCATTTGCTGGGTACAAGCAGGATTGGAACTTATTGAACAATGCTGCAGCGAACGTAACAAGAATTAAAGCGACACGTCTTAATATGCGGGTTTATGGTCGCCGCTTTACCGGTAATAGAACAGCCGTTTAGCTTAACCGGTTTATGTTAATGCTCAGGAGAAATATATGTAAATGTTGCCTTTACAAATAGAAAAAAATAGCCGTGTTTTTTAATGGTGTCTGATATTATTTTCAGCATTGGATTTAAAGAGTTACGTGATTTGAGTTACTTTTCTTGATTATAAAATTAATATTTGACTTTTCCGCTAATAGCAAACATTTAGATTAATAATCGTTATATTCGTTTTGTGCCTTGTTTGCATTACTTTGTAATTTAACCCTTATTTGGAGAGAATTAATCCTTAAAACTAAAGTGAGATGAAGACATTCTAGTTAAAATAATCGGTCGGGGGTTGCAAAGTGGTCTTCTAAAGAGTCCGAAACTATAGTCGGTGACCCTCGACCTACGTACGTTATTACGTCATTGAGTACGTATATTTTAAATTTATTATTAAACTTAATTTTCAATTTATTTCGTAATAGTACATTGTGATATAAGTGCGGTAAGTTGAAAATTACAGCCGAGGCGATATTGTTAGCCCGATAGGCGAGGGCTACAAGAAAGGCAGAGGCTGTAATTTTCAACTTACCGCACTTATTACGATGTTTTATAACATATTTGCGAGGAAATATTTAAATAAAACTCGGAAAACGACAATACCAAAGAAAAAGCGCGCGGTATAATTTTACTTGTTCACAAATTAGCGATGCGCGCGCATCAGTGCTTTTTTAAGGCAAATGCACCAAAAACAGCCAGTATTACTAATAAAGTAAATTCATATTTTTGTGTTTTGTAACAGATAAATGGTTGTAATTTACTGTCAAAATTTATTTAAAGAATTAAATTTTTATTTATTTTATCTCCTAAAGTTAATTTTATTCATAAAATGTTGACCACTTTTCTGACATAATAACTCTTTGCTAAGATTTAAAGTATCGTTCGTTTTTAAACGGAGCGTGCGTTTTACTTTACAATAACGCACAAGTGCGTAATGAGATACAATACAATATTGAAATTGGTGAAATAACTGACACTTTACGAGCAAATATGTTATAAAATAAATTGTTTACCTTTACAAATAAAAAAATATTGTTCTATTTTTCTAGGTGATTTCTTTAAAACTGAAAGTTTTCGGTACATACTAGAATTATAGGTAACTAGCTTTTGCCCTAGGCTTCTCCCGCGTAAATTTCCCATGGGAATAGTACTTTCTCCCGGGATGAAAGGTACCCTATGTCCATCTCAGTACTTCTAACTAAGTGTACGCGAAATTTAAGGAAGATTGGTTCAGTAGATAAAGCGTGAAGAGGTCACAAACAAACTCACTTTCGCATTTATAATATTAGTTAGGATATTCATTTATTTATTCTTTATTTCAGCAGTAAATTCAACATAAAAACGAACAAAGCCTAATTTTATTAGTTCTATAGACTATAACACTTCCCTCGTTTTACGATCCAATATGAAGATGATAGAAATTTTATTGTGATGTGAGCGATTCGAGTATGTCACGAGCGAAAATATTACATGTCATCTTCTTTTGGTAAATAGGTAATTTGAAAATTAAAGTTGTGAAATTCGAATAAACGCAGCAGCGTTCTTGATTTCAATGGAGTTTTATTTCTTTATTTTTTTTAAAGTAGGTACCTTGTTTTTAAATAAGTAGTTAAATATATTTTGTAATTGGTTGATTGTGTAATTTTTAGTGTAAGTCGAATTTGCATTTCAAAGATTCCGTCGGTACTGTTGAAAAAATAAATTGATAAGACCAGGTAGTTGTTTCAGAAAAACATAGAATTGTTGACATTTTCCATAAGTTTCAAAGTGACGCCTTTCGTAGTACCATTGCCCATCGCCTTACCCGGCGTCCTAGTTGAGCGACAGAACGTTGCACATGAAAATTGCACAGAAATGCGATGCAATGCTATGCTACAATACAAAGCAATATTAGAGGCGAATACCACGTGCTATTTGAATCAGTACTTCTGGGAGGAATACCTCAGATTATGAACGACAAATTGGGGTTTTTCCTATAGAAATTTTTACCAATCCTCATGATAATTCCGACATGTCCAAATATGCAAATATCCGACCGTAAACAACTCAAATAAATCACGTTAAAGACACATTATCTTGAATAAAATATCAGTTACGTATGCATTGTCTGTGCGGGTATTTCACAATTTTTTAATTCCATCTACATTTAATTTAAGCTCAGTGCTAAAAATGTCTTATAACTATGTTAGTATGAACCTTATATCTTAAAAAACTAATTTAAAAAAATTAGACATGTCTGATATACGTACTCTAAAACTATAACCTATATTATGTATCTACCTATATAAATTGTACTTTATGTTTATTAACATTCCGGATACAGAAAGTAAAAGCATAATAAAGCATAAGTATAATATTCAACTACTTTAAAAACATTTTAAAATCAACACTCTCTTTCAAGACATTTAAGGGCATCATATATTACTTAGCGACTCCCGCATAGCAGGCGACAGCAGCAGTTTCCTCACCATGATTTCTTTTACTGGAAAACAGAACAGAATTGAACATAAAAAAAAATCCAACACAATGGTTAGAATAATTAACGGCATTATTCTTTAAACAAACTTATCACGGATTCCGCCAATTTCCCATATCCGAATAAAAATGGGACAAAGGCTGTATAAAGGCTGTATATGAGGCATTATTTTAGCCCAATGCACATTCCACTCTATTGTTCGAGTAATATACGGCCTCACCTCCCATTGTTGCTGTATTAATTAATTTAGCTGCGACTAATCCAGTGCTTTTGAAAAAAGAATGGAATGAAGTTAATCGCGGTGACGGTTGATAAAAATACCGCTTTGAAAGGTGTGTTCTAATTGATGCTATCGACTTATTCCTATAATGAATTTTGTAGTTTTTAGGGAAAAGGGACTACTTTTTGACTTGTTTGTCAAAAAATTCATGACAAGTGTTCGTCATATTCTCCTTATCATGGTTGTGTTTTGAACGAGTGTGTATATTTATATCATCAATGTTTATTTATTTATTTATTTATATTTAATAATATTTACTGCACCCTACATTTTTCACGTATATTTCCTTCCACCTTTGGGTGGTTGGCTGGAAGAAATTGCATTTGCAATAAGCCCGCCATTGCGCTCATTTATATTATGTATATTTACTTTTGTTACTATTTTGTATTTCTTTTCTGTAAATGGTGCAATAAAGTGTTGATCTATCTATCTATCAAAGAGAAGGTTTGTAAATTTTATTGTACATATAATAAGCAAATTAATTAGGGCAAAACTGAAGGCAAATGCTAGCTAGTATTTCATAGCTTTGTCGAAATCATTGATAAAAATGCGTCTACTGCTGCAGTTTTCTTGCGATATTTTCTTATTTTTGGTGAAAAAAACTGCCTGAAGGAACCTGCACACACTGGTTGACTGTTTAGTTCACTAGAAAATTTGTTCGTCACTAGATTGTTATAGGATACGTCAGATATGTAGTTAATTGTTGTAAAAAAGATTTTTTTAAAAATACCTATGCTTAATCCGTTTGTGACAAGAAGAACACACTTCTAGGGAACCATTACAATTTTTTACGAATTCCGAATTTAGTCGGGTTATGTTTTAATGCTTCGGATACGGTCGGTTAGGGTATGTGGGATGAATGGTAATGAATGAACGTGGTATATTTGCCAGTAATTCTGGCTTTGTTACATACAATAATATTATAACAATGGCTGCGTATAAGGCAATAGATTCGAATAGTTTCCGTTGGGTGTTCCGTACATTATGAGTGATTTGGTATCATTAGTTAGAAGTTAGTTTCTATAGTTAATTAAATAATAGTGTCCATCCACTGGAGGTTCTATTTAGTTAAAAATAGCAACACTTACTGGAAACGCCAGTATTGTATTTGAATTTGCCGCCACTTTTGTTGCTACCATTGCGAATATGTCAATTGAATAATCCTACCAAAATCCTATTTGCTGTACCATTCCCTCACGCACAACCTTGCTGCATTCGAGTGAGACAAAAACTCACGATAGTCGCGTTTGACAAGTGAAATGTCATTCCTTCAAATAGACAGAAGCTTTTTCTCCTCGCGTGTGTTAACGCCGTGTGCCGTTAAAATATTGATAGAACAAGCTAAATAGTTCTTTTGAGCCCTTGCATAGTGGAGGAAACCCGTGATCTGGTGAACGTTTACGTGGGAAGAACGGATCGTGGTGAAGTGCCTGCAATTCGAGTCATCGGCTGACATAACCTCAAAAACCACGCCAACTCCTCATCTTTCATCGCAAGGTTAGTGCAGTTTCCTCTATCCGTGGCTGTCTTCCATTTAGTATCGTCCCTACCCAGGGCAACCGCATTTATCGGGTTCAAAGACATATAGCAATACATACATATATACATACAGTCCACTAATTTAATTTGTTTTCCACAAACGGCATACTGGCGCATCCACTTACTATTATTTTGAGATTCTTTAGTAACGACACTGAAAAGAAAGGTAGGTACTCAAATTTATCACTAAGGTAAGTATGAAAATTTCCGTAAACAGAGGTGCTATACAATATCTTAGGCCGGGCGGGACCTTAACCTATAAAACATAATTATGGACGGGTAAGGGTTGACTCTATAAAGTAACTTAATTTGAGCAACCAATTCCAAAAATGTTTAGAAATTTCAACCTTGGAGTTTTGCGCAAATTAGGGAAAGAAAAATACATTGACCTTTTTTAAATATAAATGTACGAGTACGTACAACATGTCGAATCATCAAAAACGCGCGATGCGCATTTCTATGTAATTATAATAAAATCAGTTCGCATCCATACCGGGTAGCCGGGCCAGCAAGTTAGCCGCGCGTAGGTACTTATTATACAGTTTCCATCAAACTCATCAGTTAAATTAAAAGGGTGTCCCGAAATATAGGGTTTCTTTTTCAGTATCTGTGACTTTTATATATCAGATCACATCGTTTAACAATAAATTAACATGTCAACGTTTTTTTTACCCTTCTTCTTCGTATTTAAGAGCTATGCTCTTGTCAGTGTCCTTATGTGGAATGTAACACTCGCAACAACTTTCTTGGCAAGGAGGTTGGCCATTTGCTTTCTCCATGTCACACACTAGCAAATCAATTCGCATACTGATAAATCATCAATTGCTATCAAGTGGTGGTCTATAAAATAATCAAACATGATTGTGATTTATATAAACTCATGAGGCACGGAATAGGCAGTAGGATTCAAACCTAGGACCGACCACTGGCCGGTACAGGCAAACCTTTTAACCACTCGACCACCTCTACAATTTCAGGTTATTTTTCATAGAATGAGGTCCTAAGAGATCCAGAGGCCCTCCAAAGAGCCAACTGGCAGGAAGTGGGGCAGAACAGAAAGGAGTGAAAGCTTCTTGTATCAGAGGCCAAGATCCTCTTTGGGTCGTTGAGCCATCGAAGTAAGTAAGTACTTTTCATAGTCGACCAAAAAACTAATAAAAAGGAAAACATGAAAATGCTTACAGTTGTTTAGGACCCTTTAGTTTGAGACGCCCATCGTTACAGACGAAAGTCTTAATCATTTGACCACCTCTACAATTTCAGAGAATAATTTTCAAAAGTCGACCAGAAAACTAAAACAACATGGATATGCCTCCGGCCTTTTGGTCACCAAATGACGTTTCGGGTCAAACAAATAGGTGATTCGCCCCGCGACCCAGAAGGGTCGACTATCAAATTTACATTTGGATATTTGCATGTAATTTATAATGCCGGTTTGTGCGAGTGACGGAAATGTCCAATGGAATTCGCTAAAAGTTTCGAGGAATTGTGGGGATAGAGAGAATATTACATTATTTGCAGTCAGACTACAAAAAAATTGGTATTTTTACCATTAAATAGAAGAACATTATTTGAAATTCGCCAGCCGCAAGAAATGGTAGCTAAGAAAAAGTTTTGATTTATAAGCCACTACTGGCCACTAGCAAAAAATATATATTTTTTTAAATAGATAGATAGATAGATCAACACTTTATTGCACCATTTACAAAAAGAACATACAAAAAGAGACAAAATAAAATACAAAAAATGAGCGCAAAGGCGGGCTTATCGCAAATGCAATTTCTTCCAACCAACGTTTGGGTGGAAGGAGATATACATGACAAAAATTCAGGGTGCAGTAAACACTAAAGATAAAGGATAAAAAAAAATAAAATAAAAATAAACTGAACATTGATAAAATAAATATACACACCGTTACACACACAGCGCACCGTTAGTAATGCTTAAACATTTTATCAAATCTTCATTAGGGACGAATCAACAATAACCTTTAACCTCAAATTCACTTCAACCAATCAACCAATTAACAAGAATAAATCAATTATTTATCTGCATAGTCTATAATTATAAAACTTACGATTCCCTGATTGCTATACGCTTTGCATTATACACATATACATTATTATTTACATTTTGGGGACGCCAGCGCATGCACCAGACGGGTGATCACATCAGGACTCATACTGGGTCTAGTTCACCCACGTATACATACATACGTATATGTACGACGTACGTAACTACTTCGTTAAACAAGCTAATTATTAAAAAATATAAAAATACACGACTGACAACTCACTTAGCCTTGGAGGAACGAAAAGAATCTAAAAATACCTCTTACATCAAAATCTGTTCAGCCGTTCAGGACTTATGGTGGAATAAAGAAACTTACATACATACATACTTACCTTTGATTACTTTATACATGAACCCTGAAAACATAACACTCATTTTTGGTCAGTCGTGTAAAAAGAAAACTGTTGCCATTTTTCGTCAACTCGAATCAGTTTTATTGCAAGCTCAAAATGTAATTAAATCAGCTCAAGTGAACTCAGCTCGCACAATACAAATTGATACCTTTGTAAAGTCCATTAATTATGATTTCCAGTGTTGTCAACCGCTAAAATGGAATAAAACAAGCGACGCCATGTATGAATATTAATGTATCGCATTCGTTCGGGAATTTCGAAATTCTGAAGCGAAATTCAACAGCTGTAACTTTGTTTCGCGTTCGCTTAAATGAGTTTTAAATAAATAAACGAATTTGTATTTATTTTGTTCAAAATTACTTATTATAAACTAGCTTTTGCCAGCAACTTCGCCTACGTGAAATTCCCACAAGTGCAGTAGGTATGTGCATGCGACATTTCAGGAAGATATTGGTTTAGTAAATAAAGCGTAAAGACGAAATAAATAAACAAACAAACTCACGTTCGCATTTATATTTTTTTTTTAACTAGCCTGTTGGTGTTGTGTCCCACTGCTGGGCAAAGGCCTCCCCCTTTTTCTTCCACTCGTCTCTCTCCATTGCAAGTTCTGGCCACTCAGGTAAAAATTTGTCTATGTCGTCCCGCCATCTTTTAGGTCTAACTCGTTCTTTACGGCCGTCCAGTAACCAGAAGGTAGCCAATCTCGCCCACCTTTCTGGCCGCATACGACAAACGTGTCCCGCCCAGTCCCACTTCAATCTGGCACTTTATAATATTAATTGGGATAATTATTTTGAAAGTATCAAGTAAGGCTTTACAATTTTGGCTCATCAATATAATCAATTAGAACAATATTTATAAGCTTACCTATATATGAGTCTGTTTGTAATATAATGGGTGAAACTAAACGCAGGCGTTTCCTATTGTCGCCGCCAGGCGTTCGGGGTTCTCACATTGCTCGTGCGAATGGGTCGCGGACGGTCGCCATTGTCCTGTGCGATATCGGTTTGATTTTTAATACGCGAGAGGTCCCGCGTCCTTTGATTGTTAATTAGTTTGAGTTATATTTGTGAATTTCCTGTTTGTTAAATAACTATTGAACGTTTGTGTTTGTGAAACCTTTTACTTTGACTGTTTCTTGTGAGATGCGAAACGTGGCTGCCTGGGGACGCCGAAACCTGTTGCCGAGTGGAACTGCTAGACGGATCAGGTATTTTTTCTGGGGACTGAGATCTCAGGGGGTAGTTTGGGTGATTTAGGGACCAACCACCACCTCCTCCGAAGACACCCCAACTTGGATTAAGAAGTCAACTTGGTGAGTTTCATAATAAATTTAGTTAGTTAGTTATTATTACATAGGGCCCGTATCTCCCTATATAAGCTACGGTGGTAGCAGTCTGCGTATAGCTTAAGTTAGATTCTAGTCGGACAGACGTGGTGCCGCGTGGAGATTTTTTCCCGGTACTTATTTTTACCGGTGGTTTTTTCCCGGTAAAGTTCCGGTACAGAATTCTTCCCGCCACTTCGTTTGTCCGGATTCTCTGCGCACATTTTCTGGTAGCAGAGCGTAGTTTATCTACCCTCTATTTGTTCGTTTGTAAAAAATAATTAATTGTTTGTAAAAATTATTAGATTTTTCTTAGTTTGTTTGTATAAGAATATTTTTAACCTTTTTTGTATTTGTTTGCGGTTTGTACCGTGCGTTCCGGGTTTGTGCCATTCTCATACCTACCGCGGTTCTTCGTGTAGTTGCTTGATTTTGTTGTTTTTTATTTACCTTTTGTTATTTTTTGTTTGTGACTTGACGCGATGGCGAAGGTCTCCAATGCTAGGGCGACACTCGCCAACGAATTGAGATGGTTTGTGACGGCCGGAGGACTCCTGTCCCGGAAGGACAGGGAGGGCGCCATACTGCTAAGAGCGGATCACCTCCACTCACGATTGATTAGCGCGGAAGCGGCCATGGTGGTGCTTACCGAAGCCGAACTTGCCCCGGAGGTCTACGCAGGTCACATGGCGGACATGGACCAGATCCTGAGTCTGCACGATGATATCGCGGAGGCGACGACCGCAATAAGGGCGAGACAGGCTGGCGGACCAGCCCCTCGCACCCCTGTTAGACAGGAAGGACCAGCGGTTACTGGTCGGCTCCCCACCCTTCAGCTGTCCCACTTTGGGGGTAGGATGGAGGAGTGGGTGGCATATAAAAATATGTTTGAGTCCCTGGTCGTAGCACGACAGGATTTGTCGAAGGCCCAGAAGATGGCCTACCTCCTCTCCACTCTGGAGGATGAAGCGCGGTCGCTCATCCAGCACCTCCGGGTGGAGGACGACCAGTACGATACGGCTTGGGAGTTATTGAGACTCCCGCTACCAAAACTTACGTTTGTTAGCGGATGCGCACGCCGCACAGTTGATGGCCCTGCCCAAGGTGGCCAACAGGGCACAGTTGCGCCTGCAGTTGCTCACGCCCGTTACAGTGGCCTGTAACGCGCTCCCACACTGGGGCTGCCGGTGGACCAATGGTCCTTTTGCTGGTGCACATTGTATTGGGCAAATTACCCAATGACATCCGCTCGCGATTTGAGCGCGAAAATGCGGAGCGGGATAGCACCACCCTACCAACATTCACTGACTTGGTGAAGTTTTTGGAGTTTGAGGCACGGGCTGCTGAGAATACCATGACGGACTCAGCGCCATCCAGAGCGCCTGAACGTAGGCCCCTTGGAACCCTCATGGCGAGGAAGCCCCAACAGGGACGGCAACCGCCACCGCGTGGAGCTGGTGCGCGGGTTGCACACACGGCAGCAGTCGCGAGGGACGCGGACTGCCTGCAATGTGGCCGGATGGGCCACAGCCTGCTGCAATGCAGGGACTGGCAGAGACTGCCAGTACAAGATAGGCGCCGCATGGCAAAGCGGCATGAACTTTGCTTTTATTGTTTGGGCAGTCACTATGCACGTGACTGTCCCAGTGCCATACCATGCAGTGCATGCCGTGGGCGGCACCACGCGATGCTCTGCATGAACCGGAACGGGGATGGCACCCGGATGTTGAGGCAGGGGTCCCCTATGGGCGGGGGCGCTCCTGCGCGAAGCCCTCCACCACCGGACGGAGGACGCGGCTTCGCTCGTCGCACCCCCCCTCGGGAGGGGGGTCGCGTACCTGCGCGGGTCTTGGCGGACCGGGACCACGCGCCCCAAGGTCATGGCCAGTATGTGGCTGGCCAGGCCCCGGATAGGGCCCCCATGGGCGGGGGCCCTAGATCGGACGTGAGAGTGGGGACACCCCCCTCCACGCGGGTTACCACTACCCAACACATGCAGCCGCAGCGGTTTTCTCCGCCGCTGCACGAGTACCCACGGCTGGAGTACCACCCGCCGTACTATAGGTATGGCCGGGCCGCGGGTTATGCCCCCTCAGATGGGGATGTGCACTCGCCCGCCATATTATCCGGGTCAGTGGCGCGCCCCTGGTTTGGAGAGAGTGGGGAGCCCGTAACTAGCTTGCTCCCTTGCTGGGACAGAGCCGCGGACGGTTCTGCTCCCTACCGCGGTGGTCCGCGTATGGGGTCGTGGGGGAAGCCATTAATTTGAGAGCTCTGTTGGACTCAGGGGCTCAAAGCAGTTTGGTTACCACTCGAGTGGCACGCCAGTTAGGTTTAGTCGTGGAAGACTCGCCTGTGCCACTTCTTGGAGTTGGTGGCATACAAGTGAAGTGTCTGACGGGCCAGACACTTGTCACCTTTTTCTTCGCTGAAGTCCTCCACAATGAGGATCACGACTTCGGCTATGGTAATGGATACCATTGCGGGTTGGCACCCCTCGACAGACATACCGCCGGATGTGTTGTCTTTGGTTTCGGGTCTGGATTTGGCCGACCCCTTTGTCTTTCATCCCGGCCCAGTGGACTTGCTCCTGGGCTCGGACGTATTGGGTTGGATTTTGTTGGGTACCCAGAAGGCTCTGGGTTCGTCTTCACTGATGGCAGTGTCTACTATCTTTGGTTTTGCCCTGATGGGCCCTGTGTTTGATAATGGCACCGTGGAGGAGCCACCGGTTGTCGCATCTGCGTCCTTGGCCAAGACCATGCAAAGGTTTTGGGAGGTCGAGGAGCCACCTATGAGTTCCAGGATGGATCCGGAACACGCTGAGTGCGAAGCCTTCTTTCGATCAACCACGGAGAGGTTGCCCTCCGGTCGGTTTGTAACTAAAATTACCATTTGTTGCTACACGTCCTAGCCTAGGGCAAAGTAGGGCGCTTGCGGAGAAACGACTGCTGTCCATGGAGCGACGTATGCAGCGTGACCACGTACTTCGCGATAAATATATTGAATTTATGCGCGAGTACGAGGATTTGGGTCACATGTCTCCGGCTCGAGTTGATTGGAGCTCAACTGAGCATTATTTTTTGCCCCACCACGCGGTGGTGAAGGCCTCAACGGGCAAGTTGCGGACTGTCTTTGATGGGTCCGCACCCACTTCGAACGGGGTTTCGTTGAATCTGTGTTTGCATTCGGGTCCCAAATTGCATAGGGACATAATTGACATCATCTTGAACTTTAGAAGACATCAAGTGGTTTTTGGTGCGGACATCCGGATGATGTTCCGCCAGACAGTCTTACATCCTGAGGACAGGCGATTCCAGTTGATACTCTGGCGTGAGCGCCCTGAGGATCCTGTGACGGTGTATGAACTCAACACAAACACGTATGGTTTGAAATCTAGTCCCTATATCGCCATCAGATCATTGCTTGAATTGGCAGAGCGGGAACGGATCCGCTTTCCCCGTGGGGCTTCCGTGCTGTCACGTGACTTGTATGTTGATGACGTGTGCACCGGAGCCCAAAGTATTGAGGAGGCCCTCCTACTGCGGGACGAATTGATTGAAATATTGAAAACAGGTGGCTACGAGCTACGTAAGTGGTTGTCCAATGAGCCTAAAGTTCTAGAAGGGATCCCGGAGGATCACCAACAGAACCCTCACCTGTTTGAGGATGTGGATGATCCCAACAGGATAGCGGTGCTGGGCATGCAGTACCAGCCGCTAACCGATATTTTTACCTTCCAAGTGGACTTGGAAATACCAAAAGTCTGGACTAAGAGAACGGTGTTGTCCGTAATAGCTCGTATGTTTGATCCAAGCGGTTGGATCAGTCCAGTGATATTCTCTGCGAAGTGTCTTCTTCAGAGACTTTGGACTTTGGGCGTCTCGTGGGACGAGCCGCTGTTTGGCTCTCCATTGGATGATTGGCTCGAGTTGTTTTCATCGATTAAGGAAGTCAATCGGATTGCCTTGCCTCGTCGAATATTGCCACCCGGGAAATATCGAGCCAGCCTGCATGGCTTTTGTGACGCGTCGGAGCGAGGCTACGCCGCGTCAGTCTATATGCGGACAGTTGACGCCGATGGCCGGGTCAATGTCTCGCTTTTGTTAGGGAAGAGCAAGGTCGCCCCCATCAGGACTAGGCTGACTATTCCCAAGCTTGAGTTGAGTGGAGCTTACCTTCTCTCTAAATTGTTGCATCACGTTGCATGTGAGCTGGCGGCCACGGTCGAGATACGGGACATCTTCGCCTGGTCGGATAGCCAGGTCGCGCTTGCATGGTTGCGCGCGGCCCCACATACCTTGGAGGTTTTTGTTGGAAACAGGGTTTCCCAAATCCAGAATATCGGAATTGATATAACATGGAGACATGTGCCGGGAGAGCTTAACCCAGCGGACTGTGCTTCCCGAGGTTGTACGGCACCAGAATTGGTGTCACACCCGCTCTGGTGGGGTCCAGAGTGGCTGATGGGATCAGAAACTTCTTGGCCTGTCTGTCAGACAGATGGTACTTCTTTGAGTTTGACTGGGCTCCGTGTACATGCTGTAGTCGCTGAGACGACGTCGGAGCCGGATTGGCTACTTGCTCGGTATAGCAGCTTGGATAAGCTTCTGGGTGTTACCAGTTGGATTAAGCGTTTCATACATAATTGTAGAAACCCACAGGCAAAGCGGTTGGAGCCGATTGCAGGTGCAGAAGAGCGCCGGAGCGCATTGTTGCATTGGGTCCGTGTCGTGCAGACCGGACGGTTTGAGTCAGAGCTTCGTATTTTGCGCGACGGACGCGCTAAGTTGAAGGGCGCGGTCGCTCGTTTGAACCCGTACATCGACTCGGATGGGCTTCTTCGGGTTGGAGGCAGGCTCCGGAAGGCGGATCTTCCATATGAGACTCGCCATCCTCTGTTGTTGCCCAAGGGCGGACCCTTGGTGCAGCTTTTGGTGTCTGATCGACACATTCGTAACGCCCATGCTGGGTGCAATGCTTTGCTGGCTATTTTGCAACGCGAATTTTGGATTTTGTCTGCCCGAAGAGCAATCCGTAGTGTTCTGTTTCGATGTATTGCATGTTATAGGTTGAAGGTATCCACGATGCAACCACAGATGGGTGATTTGCCCGCTGATCGAATCCGACCTTCGAGACCGTTTGACGGCGTTGGAACCGATTTTGCCGGCCCCTTTTCGATCAAGGCTTCTCCCTTTCGTAATGCCCGTATTGTGAAGGGCTATTTGTGTGTATTTGTTTGTTTGGCCACCAAGGCTGTCCATTTGGAGGTGGTATCAGCTCTGACTACGGAGGCCTTCGTCGCCGCGTTGGATCGCTTTGTTTCGCGTCGAGGTCTACCTTCCCTTATTAGGTCTGACAATGGCACAAACTATAAGGGAACTGTTTGTAATATAATGGGTGAAACTAAACGCAGGCGTTTCCTATTGTCGCCGCCAGGCGTTCGGGGTTCTCACTGCTGCTCGTGTAAAATGGCGTCGCGGACGGTCGCCTTTTGTCCTGTGCGATTTCGGTTTGATTTTTAATACGCGAGAGGTCCCGCGTCCTTTGATTGTTAATTAGTTTGAGTTATATTTGTGAATTTCCTGTTTGTTAAATAACTATTGAACGTTTGTGTTTGTGAAACCTTTTACTTTGACTGTTTCTTGTGAGATGCGAAACGTGGCTGCCTGGGGACGCCGAAATCTGTTGCCGAGTGGAACTGCTAGACGGATCAGGTATTTTTTCTGGGGATTGAGATCTCATGGGGTAGGTTGGGTGATTTAGGGAACAACCCCTCCTCTTCCGAAGACACTCGAAGTTGGATCCGAAGATTAAGAAGATTCAGTTTGGTAAGTGGTTTGAATTGTAGTTATTAAATTAGGTTAGTATATAGGGCCCCGTAGCTCCCTATATAAGCTACGGTGGTAGCAGTCTGCGTATAGCTTAAGTTAGATTCTAGTCGGACAGACGTGGTGCCGCGTGGAGATTTTTTCCCGGTACTTATTTTTACCGGTGGTTTTTTCCCGGTAAAGTTCCGGTACAGAATTCTTCCCGCCACTTCGTTTGTCCGGATTCTCTGCGCACATTTTCTGGTAGCAGAGCGTAGTTGTTCTGCACATTTTCTGGTAGCAGAGCGTAGTTTATCTACCCTCTATTTGTTCGTTTGTAAAAAATAATTAATTGTTTGTAAAATTATTAGATTTTTCTTAGTTTGTTTGTATAAGAATATTTGTAACCTTTTTTGTATTTGTTTGCGGTTTGTACCGTGCGTTCCGGGTTTGTGCCATTCTCATACCTACCGCGGTTCTTCGTGTAGTTGTTTGATTTTGTTGTTTTTTATTTACCTTTTGTTATTTTTTGTTTGTGACTTGACGCGATGGCGAAGGTCTCCAATGCTAGGGCGACACTCGCCAACGAATTGAGATGGTTTGTGACGGCCGGAGGACTCCTGTCCCGGAAGGACAGGGAGGGCGCCATACTGCTAAGAGCGGATCACCTCCACTCACGATTGATTAGCGCGGAAGCGGCCATGGTGGTGCTTACCGAAGCCGAACTTGCCCCGGAGGTCTACGCAGGTCACATGGCGGACATGGACCAGATCCTGAGTCTGCACGATGATATCGCGGAGGCGGCGACCGCAATAAGGGCGAGACAGGCTGGCGGACCAGCCCTCGCACACCTGTTGAACAGGAAGGACCAGCGGTTACTGGTCGGCTCCCCACCCTTCAGCTGTCCCACTTTGGGGGTAGGATGGAGGAGTGGGTAGCCTACAAAAATATGTTTGAGTCCCTGGTCGTAGCACGACAGGATTTGTCGAAGGCCCAAAAGATGGCCTACCTCCTCTCCACTCTGGAGGATGAAGCGCGGTCGCTCATCCAGCACCTCCGGGTGGAGGACGACCAGTACGACACGGCTTGGGAGTTATTGAACTCCCGCTATCAAAACTTACGTTTGTTAGCGGATGCGCACGCCGCACAGTTGATGGCCCTGCCCAAGGTGGCCAACAGGGCACAGTTGCGCCTGCAGTTGCTCACGCCCGTTACAGTGGCCTGTAACGCGCTCCGCACACTGGGGCTGCCGGTGGACCAATGGTCTTTTTTGTTGGTGCACATTGTATTGGGCAAATTGCCCAATGACATCCGCTCGCGGTTTGAGCGCGAAAATGCGGAGCGGGATAGCACCACCCTACCAACATTCACTGACTTGGTGAAGTTTTTGGAGTTTGAGGCACGGGCTGCTGAGAATACCATGACGGACTCAGCGCCATCCAGAGCGCCTGAACGTAGGCCCTTGGAACCCTCATGGCGAGGGAAGCCCCAACAGGGACGGCAACCGCCACCGCGTGGAGCTGGTGTGCGGGTTGCGCACACGGCAGCAGTCGCGAGGGACGCGGACTGCCTGCAATGTGGCCGGATGGGCCACAGCCTGCTACAATGCAGGGACTGGCAGAGACTGCCAGTACAAGATAGGCGCCGCATGGCAAAGCGGCATGAACTTTGCTTTTATTGTTTGGGCGGTCACTATGCACGTGACTGTCCCAGTGCCATACCATGCAGTGCATGCCGTGGGCTGCACCACGTGATGCTCTGCATGAACCGGAACGGGGATGGCCCCCGATTGTTGAGGCAGGGGTCCCCTATGGGCGGGGGCGCTCCTGCGCGAAGCCCTCCACCAGCGGACGGAGGACGCGGCGTCGCTCGTCGCACCCCCTCGGGAGGGGGTCGCGTACCGGCGCGGGTCTTGGCGGACCGGGACCACGCGCCCCAAGGTCGTGGCCAGTATGTGGCTGGCCAGGCCCCGGATAGGGCCCCCATGGGCGGGGGCCCTAGATCGGACGTGAGAGTGGGGACACCCTCCACGCGGGTTACCAATACCCAACACATGCAGCCGCAGCGGTTTTCTCCGCCGCTGCACGAGTACCCACGGCTGGAGTACCACCCGCCGTACCATATGTATGGCCGGGCCGCGGGTTATGCCCCCTCAGGTAGGGATGTGCACTCGCCCGCCATACTATCCGGGTCAGTGGCGCCCCCCTGGTTTGGAGAGAGTGGGGAGCCCGTAACTAGCTTGCTCCCTTGCTGGGACAGAGCCGCGGACGGTTCTGCTCCCTACCGCGGTGGTCCGCGTATGGGGTCGTGGGGGAAGCCATTAATTTGAGAGCTCTGTTGGACTCAGGGGCTCAAAGCAGTTTGGTTACCACTCGAGTGGCACACCAGTTAGGTTTAGTCGTGGAAGACTCGCCTGTGCCACTTCTTGGAGTTGGTGGCATACAAGTGAAGTGTCTGACGGGCCAGATACTTGTCACCTTTTCTTCGCTGAAGTCCTCCACAATGAGGATCACGACTTCGGCTATGGTAATGGATACCATTGCGGGTTGGCACCCCTCGACAGACATACCGCCGGGTGTGTTGTCTTTGGTTTCGGGTCTGGATTTGGCAGACCCCTTTGTCTTTCATCCCGGCCCAGTGGACTTGCTCCTGGGCTCGGACGTATTGGGTTGGATTTTGTTGGGTACACAGAAGGCTCTGGGTTCGTCTTCACTGATGGCAGTGTCTACTATCTTTGGTTTCGCCCTGATGGGCCCTGTGTTTGATAATAGCACCGTGGAGGAGCCACCGGTCGTCGCATCTGCGTCCTTGGCCAAGACCATGCAAAGGTTTTGGGAGGTGGAGGAGCCACCTATGAGTTCCAGGATGGATCCGGAACACGCTGAGTGCGAAGCCCTTTTTCGATCGACCACGGAGAGGCTGCCCTCCGGTCGGTTTGTAACTAGGTTACCTTTTGTTGCCTCTCGTCCTAGCCTAGGGCAAAGTAGGGCGCTTGCGGAGAAACGACTGCTGTCCATGGAGCGACGTATGCAGCGTGACCACGTACTTCGCGATAAATATATTGAATTTATGCGCGAGTACGAGGATTTGGGTCACATGTCTCCGGCTCGAGTTGATTGGAGCTCAACTGAGCATTATTTTTTGCCCCACCACGCGGTGGTGAAGGCCTCAACGGGCAAAGTTGCGGACTGTCTTTGATGGGTCCGCACCCACTTCGAACGGAGTTTCGTTGAATCTATGTTTGCATTCAGGTCCCAAATTGCATAGGGACATAATTGAGCATCATCTTGAACTTTTAGAAGACATCAAGTGGTTTTTGGTGCGGACATCCGGATGATGTTTCGCCAGACAGTCATACATCCTGAGGACAGGCGATTCCAGTTGATACTCTGGCGTGAGCGCCCTGAGGATCCTGTGACGGTGTATGAACTCAATACAAACACGTATGGTTTGAAATCTAGTCCCTATATCGCCATCAGATCATTGCTTGAATTGGCAGAGCGGGAACGGATCCGCTTTCCCCGTGGGGCTTCCGTGCTGTCACGTGACTTGTATGTAGATGACGTGTGCACCGGAGCCCAAAGTATTGTGGAGGCCCTCCTACTGCGGGATGAATTGATTGAAATATTGAAAACGGGTGGCTACGAGCTACGTAAGTGGTTGTCCAATGAGCCGAGAGTTCTAGAAGGGATCCCGGAGGATCACCAACAGAACCCTCACCTGTTTGAGGATGTAGATGATCCCAACAGGATAGCGGTGCTGGGCATGCAGTACCAGCCGCTAACCGATATTTTTACATTCCAAGTGGACTTGGAAATACCAAAGGTCTGGACTAAGAGAACGGTGTTGTCAGTAATAGCTCGTATGTTTGATCCAAGCGGTTGGATCAGTCCAGTAATATTCTCTGCGAAGTGTCTTCTTCAGAGACTTTGGACTTTGGGCGTCTCGTGGGACGAGCCGCTGTTTGGTCCTCCATTGGATGATTGGCTCGAGTTGTTTTCATCGATTAAGGAAGTCAATCGGATTGCCTTGCCTCGTCGAATATTGCCCCCCGGGAAATGTCGAGCCAGCCTGCATGGCTTTTGTGACGCGTCGGAGCGAGGCTACGCCGCGTCAGTCTATATGCGGACAGTTGACGCCGATGGCCGGGTCAATGTCTCGCTTTTGTTAGGGAAGAGCAAGGTCGCCCCCATCAGGACTAGGCTGACTATTCCCAAGCTTGAGTTGAGTGGAGCTCACCTTCTCTCTAAATTGTTGCATCACGTTGCATGTGAGCTGGCGGCCACGGTCGAGATACGGGACATCTTCGCCTGGTCGGATAGCCAGGTCGCGCTTGCATGGTTGCGCGCGGCCCCACATACCTTGGAGGTTTTTGTGGGAAATCGGGTTTCCCAAATCCAGAATATCGGAATTGATATAACATGGAGACATGTGCCGGGAGAGCTTAACCCAGCGGACTGTGCTTCCCGAGGTTGTACGGCACCAGAATTGGTGTCACACCCGCTCTGGTGGGGCCCAGAGTGGCTGATGGGATCAGAAACTTCTTGGCCTGTCTGTCAGACAGATGTTACTTCTTTGAGTTTGACTGGGCTCCGTGTACATGCTGTAGTCGCTGAGACGACGTCGGAGCCGGATTGGCTACTTGCTCGGTATAGTAGCTTGGATAAGCTTCTGGGTGTTACCAGTTGGATTAAGCGTTTCATACATAATTGTAGAAACCCACAGGCAAAGCGGTTGGAGCCGATTGCAGGTGCAGAAGAGCGCCGGAGCGCATTGTTGCATTGGGTCCGTGTCGTGCAGACCGGACGGTTTGAGTCAGAGCTTCGTATTTTGCGCGACGGACGCGCTAAGTTGAAGGGCGCGGTCGCTCGTTTGAACCCGTACATCGACTCGGATGGGCTTCTTCGGGTTGGAGGCAGGCTCCGGAAGGCGGATCTTCCATATGAGACTCGCCATCCTCTGTTGTTGCCCAAGGGCGGACCCTTGGTGCAGCTTTTGGTGTCTGATCGACACATTCGTAACGCCCATGCTGGGTGCAATGCTTAGTTGGCTATTTTGCAACGCGAGTTTTGGATTTTGTCTGCCCGAAGAGCAATCCGTAGTGTCCTGTTTCGATGTATTGCATGTTATAGGTTGAAGGCATCCACGATGCAACCACAGATGGGTGATTTGCCCGCTGATCCGAATCCGACCTTCGGAGGCCGTTTGACGGCGTTGGAACCGATTTTGCCGGTCCCTTTTCGATCAAGGCTTCTCCCTTTCGTAATGCCCGTATTGTGAAGGGCTATTTGTGTGTATTTGTTTGTTTGGCCACCAAGGCTGTCCATTTGGAGGTGGTATCGGCTCTGACTACGGAGGCCTTCGTCGCCGCGTTGGATCGCTTTGTTTCGCGTCGAGGTCTACCTTCCCTTATTAGGTCTGATAATGGCACAAACTATAAGGGAACTGTAAATTATCTTAAGGATGTTTCTGTGTTTATTGATAAAAATTGTACTAGTTTAAGTCAAATTGCTGCCCAAAGGGGAATAACCTGGAAGTTTAGTCCCCAAGTTGCCCCCATTGGGGAGGGATTTTTGAAGCGGCTGTGAAATCCGCAAAGACCCACCTCCGCCGCATTATCGGAGAAACGGCTCTAACTTTTGAAGAGCTGGCCACGGTGTTTTGTAAAGTTGAGGCGGTCCTCAACTCTCGTCCTCTCTGTCCGCTATCTCCAGATCCAAATGACTTGGAAGCTCTCACCCCTGGTCATTTTTTGGTGGGAGGGCCTTTGAATGCCCTGCCCGAATACCCGTGGAAGGACGAACGCGTATATCGGTTGTCGCGTTTTCAAATGTTGCAGCAAATGAGCCAGGACTTTTGGCGTCGCTGGTCGCTTGAATATTTGCATTTGCTGCAGCAAAGAGTGAAGTGGACAGACAGGACTGAGCCTCCCAGGGAGGGTGATTTAGTATTGTTAAAAGAGGCAAATTTGCCCTCATTGCTTTGGCGACGAGCTCGCATATTACGTTTGATTCTTGGCGGAGATGGCACTCCGCGTGTGGCTGAGGTGTTGGTCGACGGTTCGATTTTAAGGAGAGGTGTGACCTCTCTCGCCCGCCTTCCCGTAGAGTAAGCTAGCGGTCTGCTTCTCAGACCGGGACGGGGGGATGTTTGTAATATAATGGGTGAAACTAAACGCAGGCGTTTCCTATTGTCGCCGCCAGGCGTTCGGGGTTCTCACGCTGCTCGTGTAAAATGGCGTCGCGGACGGTCGCCTTTTGTCCTGTGCGATTTCGGTTTGATTTTTAATACGCGAGAGGTCCCGCGTCCTTTGATTGTTAATTAGTTTGAGTTATATTTGTGAATTTCCTGTTTGTTAAATAACTATTGAACGTTTGTGTTTGTGAAACCTTTTACTTTGACTGTTTCTTGTGAGATGCGAAACGTGGCTGCCTGGGGACGCCGAAATCTGTTGCCGAGTGGAACTGCTAGACGGATCAGGTATTTTTTCTGGGGATTGAGATCTCATGGGGTAGGTTGGGTGATTTAGGGAACAACCCCCTCCTCTTCCGAAGACACTCGAAGTTGGATCCGAAGATTAAGAAGATTCAGTTTGGTAAGTGGTTTGAATTGTAGTTATTAAATTAGGTTAGTATATAGGGCCCCGTAGCTCCCTATATAAGCTACAGTGGTAGCAGACTGCGTATAGCTTAAGTTAGATTCTAGTCGGACAGACGTGGTGCCGCGTGGAGATTTTTTCCCGGTACTTATTTTTACCGGTGGTTTTTTCCCGGTAAAGTTCCGGTACAGAATTCTTCCCGCCACTTCGTTTGTCCGGATTCTCTGCGCACATTTTCTGGTAGCAGAGCGTAGTTGCTCTGCACAGGAACTGTAAATTATCTTAAGGATGTTTCTGTGTTTATTGATAAAAATTGTACTAGTTTAAGTCAAATTGCTGCCCAAAGGGGAATAACCTGGAAGTTTAGTCCCCCAAGTTGCCCCCATTGGGGAGGGATTTTTGAAGCGGCTGTGAAATCCGCAAAGACCCACCTCCGCCGCATTATCGGAGAAACGGCTCTAACTTTTGAAGAGCTGGCCACGGTGTTTTGTAAAGTTGAGGCGGTCCTCAACTCTCGTCCTCTCTGTCCGCTATCTCCAGATCCAAATGACTTGGAAGCTCTCACCCCTGGTCATTTTTTGGTGGGAGGGCCTTTGAATGCCCTGCCCGAATACCCGTGGAAGGACGAACGCGTATATCGGTTGTCGCGTTTTCAAATGTTGCAGCAAATGAGCCAGGACTTTTGGCGTCGCTGGTCGCTTGAATATTTGCATTTGCTGCAGCAAAGAGTGAAGTGGACAGACAGGACTGAGCCTCCCAGGGAGGGTGATTTAGTATTGTTAAAAGAGGCAAATTTGCCCTCATTGCTTTGGCGACGAGCTCGCATATTACGTTTGATTCTTGGCGGAGATGGCACTCCGCGTGTGGCTGAGGTGTTGGTCGACGGTTCGATTTTAAGGAGAGGTGTGACCTCTCTCGCCCGCCTTCCCGTAGAGTACGCTAGCGGTCTGCTTCTCAGACCGGGACGGGGGGATGTTTGTAATATAATGGGTGAAACTAAACGCAGGCGTTTCCTATTGTCGCCGCCAGGCGTTCGGGGTTCTCACATTGCTCGTGCGAATGGGTCGCGGACGGTCGCCATTGTCCTGTGCGATATCGGTTTGATTTTTAATACGCGAGAGGTCCCGCGTCCTTTGATTGTTAATTAGTTTGAGTTATATTTGTGAATTTCCTGTTTGTTAAATAACTATTGAACGTTTGTGTTTGTGAAACCTTTTACTTTGACTGTTTCTTGTGAGATGCGAAACGTGGCTGCCTGGGGACGCCGAAAACCTGTTGCCGAGTGGAACTGCTAGACGGATCAGGTATTTTTTCTGGGGACTGAGATCTCAGGGGGTAGTTTGGGTGATTTAGGGACCAACCACCACCTCCCTCCGAAGACACCCCAACTTGGATTAAGAAGTCAACTTGGTGAGTTTCATAATAAATTTAGTTAGTTAGTTATTATTACATAGGGCCCGTAGCTCCCTATATAAGCTACGGTGGTAGCAGTCTGCGTATAGCTTAAGTTAGATTCTAGTCGGACAGACGTGGTGCCGCGTGGAGATTTTTTCCCGGTACTTATTTTTACCGGTGGTTTTTTTCCCGGTAAAGTTCCGGTACAGAATTCTTCCCGCCACTTCGTTTGTCCGGATTCTCTGCGCACAGAGTCTGTAACCTATTGTAATCTATTTTGTGTTCTAATAAATAAAGCAATAAATAAATATAACCTATGCACAAACGTAGATATTTTAACGCGATTTTTTATAAGATAAAAAATTAGTTTACAATTAATATTTCAAATTAAATCAAGATTCAAAAAGTCGCAATAATAACGCAAAAAATAACGCACTCTTCTAAAAGGCAAAAATCTTTTATGAAAGCTCATTTTTTCATTCAACATTTAAATGTAGGTAAAAAATACACTAAAAGCTGTTCCACCAGCTGTCGTTTGAAAATCACACTGTCAGTTAGCCGAGCGGAAATTGGGTGTCGAGTGTAGCGGAGATATTTCAAATTAATTTCTGAACCCAACTTTTTGGTATTCGACATTTGAATTCAACGTTAGGATAGGCGCAAATAAAATATTATAACTTACAATTTTATGTCCCATTTTACTTATCATTAATACATTTAATAAAACTGCAACTGGTATGTGTCTGTACATAGAAGATATTTAAGAAAAAACTATGAGGGGTCCATAGAAGCCGCAAACCTCATAGGGCCAATAGAAGCCGCAAAACCATTTTTTGTTAGAATTTTTGCCTGTTTATCTGTATGTCTGTTGAGTGATAGTAACTCGTAGATGAGGCACGGAAGCATAGCTAAGATGGCTGCTGTATTTTCTTTAACCCGCATTCAGTCCGGTGGTGTTGCCAGGCTTCGGCCACAACAGGTACATTCTTGAAACAATACAACGGCGACCTCCGTGGCCTAACAGTCATCAAGCCGGACTGCCACACTGGAGGTCCCTGGTTCGATCCCCAGTCAGGTCAAGATGTAAAACAATCTTTTTCAGATTGTTTGTTGATGTTTGTCTTTTATGTATTTGTTTTAAAATATAGTATCGTTAAGTTAGCATTCCACAACACAAGTACTCGAACTTACTTTGTGGCTAACTCAATCTGTGTGATTTTTCCGTATAGGTATATTTAATACAATTTTTTTTTTGTATCGAAATTCCCACATAAGTTTTAGCCTGTAGCGCAGTCACTACTTACAAACATCACCTTTCATTGAAAATCGTGTAAAACAAATAAATGTCAATGCAAACCAGCATAGTGGAATTAGCTTCGAATACATTACCATCAATCAGGCAGCTTGTTTACCGAAACCAACGTTTTCAGTGCACTTCGTAGCGAATCAAAACTCACATACGTTACTGAGTAGCGTGTGACCACGTTTGGAGAGGGGGGCGTTTACACTTTCAGATTTTTTTATATTCTACTTATTTACAAAAAATATGTAAATTAAAGGACTTAAAGCCTACCTTTTTCTACCAGTCAACCAAGAGGTGCTGCAGAGAGAAAAGATATAATTTTAGGGTGAGTGCAAATGAGCAAATGGCATAAAAACACTTAAGGACAAGAAAACTTAAGAAGACCGAAATTATTACAATTATTTACTAGTGGTTCTGTCAGAACAGTAGACCTCGCGAGCCCTTCCACGAAATAACCGATATTTTACCGTGTCCCTGGCTAAAAAGAGTTTTAAAACCAACCTACCAATGCTGGAAAGAAAGTAAAAAGTTCTCATATTTTACCCATAAGCCCAAACATGTTCTTGTGGTTGGTCAATACCACTAAAAAATTAGAGAAACCTGCCTTTTTTGCCTCAAATAATATAAATAATAATAAATATAGACGGACAAATCACACAGATTGAGTTAGCCCCAACGTAAGTTCAAGACTTTACGGGATGCTAATTTAACAATACTATATTTTATAACAAATACATATAGATAAATATCCAAAACCCACGTCAATCTGAAAAAGATTATTTTCCATCTTGACCCGACCGGGGGTCGAACCCGGGACCTCTGGTGTAGCCGTCCGGGGCGTGATGACCGTGAGGCCACGGAGGTCGTCAGTCATCAGAAATGCATGGTACCTATTGGCTATTATGTATGTATATGTTATTTGCGCAACAAAATTTATGTTCAAAAAAGAAAGTTCAATTTGAAATCGAATCTCTCTGATTAGTAGGTATGTAGGTATTATATATATATTACTTTTTTATAATAGGATTCTAATCATACAATAAAGTTTTTTGATATCAGAATTATTTCAAGTGTTCAAGATAATTCTACCATGCAAAGCAATCCACAATACAATACCATTAACCAAATAAATACACACAATTCAAAGCCAAGCAAGACAAAAAAAGCCATATGATTTTTAAGAACCATTTAATTTTATTTAATAAATAAATCAAGTCACTCTTGTAAACGTATTAGCGATTTTGCGAGTATTAAAAGCTTTTGCTGCGCCATCTATTGATTTTTTTGTGAACTATCGTATGAGAATTAATAACATATGGATTTATAGCGGTTTTATTTAAATTTACTATGTTGTTCAAACAAAAAAAATGCGTCTTAATAAGAATAACAAAAATGTCTAATGACATTTTTGAATACTTTTTTAAATAGCTGTGATATGAGGTTTTTTTTATATTCGGCCATTTTTTTAAATTTTGAAAAACTGGCTCGACTAAAAAATTCTATAAAAATTACCGAACCTGCTTACAAAATTTCATGAGAATCGGTTCAGAAATGCGACCTGTAGGCGATAACATCCGGACAGACAAAAGAATTTTCGGCTAGTGGAAACTGAGACGCTTCGCTCGCTGCGCTCGCTCGGTCGATTACATAAATATAAATAACCTTACTTAAACATTACACATCTACATACTGATACTATGACAAATTATACATACGACATATATATCAACTCGCATATTGCCTGAGAGTTCATGAATTAATGTGCACGTACCGCATTTTTGACAGCAAAACGTATTTGTGCCTTACGGATACTAACGGCCTACCCGTTAGTATCCGTAAAACAAATATGGCAGGCAGATTTCATGTTTCCTTTTAATGTGTAACTAAATTTATGCAAATAAATGATTATGATTAACCTTTAATCTTAGCTGTGATAGATTCCATAGTTAAGTTTTCTGAATTTTTCCAATTTTCTGAGCAATTTTGTTTCTTATAACTCCTTTTTTATTGTTTATATTACAAGCCCTATAACCATGCTGAATAACAAAGAAATAGCATAGAACCTTGAACCTTGTTTTTGGAGAGTATTCCGAGATTTTGACTCAGTGGTCTGCAGTGGTCATTTGTTTTTTGCAATATAGTGTTTGCAAATTTTGAACTAGTAGAATTTTTTTTTGATCATAGCTTTATTTTATTGCCTGATAGATAGGAAATAAATCAATTAGTACATTGTCATTTACAGAATGATAAAATATGGTCTGATTACAAAGGAATTATCTTTTTTGCAAATTGCGTAATTTGCAGTAATTACGACGCCATTTTTTTCGCACTCGCGCGTAGGTGACGTCATTTGTTTACATTTCGACTTCCGGACTGGGGTTAAACGATTATGAAACTAAAAAAAATGAAATCTAAAGTCGTTTTCAATTATGAGATGACCAAGGTAAAAATAAGAATTCATTTTTATAATATAACTACTTATAAGCCTATGTCCAGCAGTGGACTGCTACAGGCTGATGATGATGATAGGTACATGAATTCTTTCCTCTCGTTTTGCTGCCGCCTGTGAAGCGAAAAAAACTGTACCTATATATGATTTTCTTTCAGCGTTTCTTATACAGCGCTTGTTTTGAAATGGTCATTCTTTTAGCTTTAAGGGTTGATAAATTAAGTGAAAAAGTATGTGTGAAGTTCCTGTTTCTTAATCCTAATCCTAACTAATATATAATTACGAAAGTGAGTTTGTTTGTTTATTTGTTAATTTGTATGTTTGTAAGGTATACTTTATCGTCTGATCCAATCTTCCTGAAAATTCGCATACACATAGTTTAGAAGCACTGAGAAGGACTTAGGGTTTATCCCGGGTAAAAGCACTGTTCTCGTTAAAAAAATCAAGCGGGCGAAGCCGCAGGTAAACGCTAGTAAGCGGTTTATTCGATATTTTATTTTATCCGATCGAATCGAAATCGGACACCTTAACCGTACCTTTCACTCCACAGCCAAAAGTGCGGAAAATAGAAAGAGTACGGGCGATAAATAAAACCTCTGGCTAATTGGGAAGCCAAAATATAAATCACCAGGCACTCTAACGGGATGCCAGTGAAAAACAATCGCCATACTAAATGGCCAGCCAGTGCCAAGAAGAGCGATTTTGAAATGTGATTTTGAATTTAGCAGTCTTGTACTGGCAGTAAATCATGATCGTATCTTGTATGTTTCGGTGATATTTTGATACATATACAGATATAGTGTACCATGTTTTTATCTCTTACGGGTAGACAGAGCCAAGAGAAGTGAGACTCAAAGGCTACTCTTAATGGGTCAATTTTTTACACGACTGACAAAAAAGGAGTGTTATTTTTATTTATTTATATTAACATCCCAATGCTACAACTACATGCTCAACTTTCTCGAGTTGGGCATTTTCATTTCATACACTCCTCAGAGGTGGACCCAGACCTATACTCTCCAGTGGCTGGAAGGTTATAGAGCAGAACAGATTTTGTATATCTTAAAATATTGAGAAAGATTGACGAAATGTATTTATAAAGCTGAGGTGAATACAAGAGTTAGTCAGGGTCGACCTCGAAGAACGCACTTCGACCAGATTGCGGACCTCCTTAAAAAGGGAGATATTAGGAGCACCCATAACCGGAGAGCATGTATGAAGAGAGTGATGAGTGTAGAGGAAGCGAGAGAGATCTGTAAGGATCGTATCAAGTGGAAATCGCTAGTCTCTGCCTACCCCCACGGGAAAAAGGCGTGCTAATATGTATGTATGTATTAAAATATGTTTAAAAATAATATTCAAGCATAACTTTATGAGGTTGGTATTTTTAGTCTGTGACGTCAAAACAACGTTACTTGGCCACTTTTGTTCATACATAATGCAAACAAAAGGTGCGCTAATCCACTCAAGGTAAGCAAAATAAAGGAAGGGTGACCCGCATTTATATTTCATTTAGAAACATAATATTCTTAATCTACGTGGGCGGTGAAGGTATAGTTAGATATGCTAAGTAACAGCTTAAGTATACCAAATCTTTTCATTTTTTTTACTAAAATCGTTTATAAACTAGATATACCTATCACAGTATATAGTATTTTAAAATACATAAATTATATACCCAGGTATTAAAGAAATCTATCTTAAAATTTGTAATTTTAGCTTAAAAAATAAATGCTTCATTATAAAAAAAAAAATATTGGAAATAAGTTACTCTTAACTAGAACTAATAAATGGAATTAACTTGAAACGTCTTAAAAAATTCATAAAAATACTCTATACCTTTAAAAAATTTACAATACCAAAATGTACACTTTTCCGGAACTAAAACAAGATCTTATAAGTCAGTCCCAGACAATAAATAAATAAATTACACCAACATTTCCGAGGTCAGATGACCACAAACTTACACACAGGGGGTGAATATATGGAAGATAGGGGTCGTCTTGTGTAATATCAAGTGAACTTAGAGGGAGTAAGAAGGACTTAGAGGCACTTTTGGGAGTAATTTTTATTACGACGATGTTTGTTGGTGCAATATTGTGTATATTGCACTATATATTTGACTTTTAGATACAAGATTTTTTTATTAATTGGTGCTCGAATGCTTTAGGAAATTCTTAATTTATGTCTGCGGAAAGATTCTCTATAAAACGTAATTAGGCACACAGAATAAATTTTTGACATCGATTTGTAAAATAAATTTATAAATTAAATTCAAATGCGTGTTAAATTATAGGCAAAAGCTAATAAGATTATTTGTACTAATTTAGGTCTTTTAAGTTTCTTGTCTTTTTACACGACTGACCAAAAAAGGAGTGTTATGTTTAAAGGGTTCATGTATGTATGTAAGTTTCTTAATTCCACCAAGCCCTGAACGGCTTAACAGATTTTGATGTGAGGGGTATTTTTAGATTCCTTGCATTCCTCCGAGTAACATAGGCCAGTTGTCAGTCGTTTTATTTTTCGTTTCAGTCGTGTTAGACTTCCAGAAAAATACTATAAACCTGACCAGTAAATTGTTACATTAGTGTTTCACAATGCCCAATCAATTAGGTACTTCAAAATTTTAATCAAACGGTGTTAAAACCTAAAAATTTATTACAAAAAAAATCCTCCCAACTTTTGTTAAACCGACTGCATTACCATAACGACCGCGTTGAAAAATAAAAACATTTTTAAAAACATCATCCACAGTTTCATATCTCTCCGGGGCGCAATGAACGGACACCATAAACATTACAGTTTAATATTAAGCGAAGTGCTCTTATCTACAGGCTGTGGCCGGCCTAATGTGTTAAGTTGGATGGGCCTTCATATCAAGATGACTTGAGGTGCCTGTCAAGGTTCTTTGATGTTTACAATTATGAAATCTTGACAACCTAAGCTTCTAGCTTAGGTTGTTCTTGAGGCTTAGAATATTCAATTATCAGACATTTAAGACCATCTTTTTTTATAAATAACTATATTAAAATCCATTTAATGTGGCCTAAATTCATTGACCACTACATACAATATACCAGTGTATCCTAATTTTACTAACGACACTTTCGAAATGTATGAAAATGATCGCTAAATTGATTTCACACAATAAAAGTGATATTTTTTATAAATTTTGACAGTCGTTAGTAAAATTAGGATACACTGGTACATAGGCGTCAATAAAGTTTTATGCCACGTTAAATGATTTCTACTTTAATCTTCATATTTCAAAAAATACCGATTTCCATTAAATGTGTGATGATTACAAGCGATTTTGATGCCCAACTAACTTAAAAAATCTGTTATCATACCTAACCTTAGTACAATATAAATCCTACAAACGAACGTCTTCTAAATTCGTCAATATCGGGGAAACGAAGTTGAGTATTTATCGTCAAATATATGTTTTTCCTTTATTTTTTTTTTGGGGGCTTTTATCTTTTTCAGATATGTCAGCCCCAGCCCCTAGCATGTCTAATTCTAATTTCCTCTCTGTCTCGCTTCGTTTGTCTGGTCAGAAAAATGGGACTTCTCACATACTTTTTTGTCTCCGTCTCAAAAACATATATCTTTAAAAAACAAAACTCGAAACACGATGCAAAAAGGAAGCTATCATTACACTTTCCCCGTGGTTTTATTGGACGCTGAAAGAAATGGCGTACTTTTAAGCCCCAGTCCTGTTTTAGTTAAAGAACGGCTGGATTTCGTATTTCCGCCTGACCGTCCCACTGAGATTTTATCTCAATTCTTTAAGTATACCTACTACACAATGATTTCTAATTCGGGCAGCTTTTTTATCTGATAACCGCTTCTTGAACTACTGCCTCCCTAAAAATGAGCGTAACGTGAAGCAGTCATTCAGAACATATACATACGTGAGTTTCTTCTCTTGTCAGTTTTTACGTGGGATGACACATACAAAGACTTTCTTGACAAACCTCCATAAATTTAGAATATAAGTACTAACAACTGTAGGAATTGAATAAAAATCAATAGTTCAACTCAAGATGTTTTTATTTAGATAATAATTAAACACACGGAAATATTGTTACACGTTCCGCTAAACTCCATTGGCAAGTAGGTATATAATTAGTAGTTTATAGCCTGTATTCAAAAGGGTATATACCTAAGACGACAATGCACAGCACTGAGTAAATCAAATGATTGAGATACTAACTCTGATATAAAATGATACTTCACCTGCCTTTTCATAGTAAGATTTTATTATCAAGCACTACCTCTATTTTTCTAATTGAATTGACCATAAAATCGTACAAAAAGGTAATTCTTTTTCGTCAATGTCCTTTTCTGTAACGCTTATAAAACAAATCAAATGGTCTTGAAGAGTATCAGCTTCTCCAAGTATCTATTTAAATTTAAAAGTAGCTCACTATTCATTCAGTCCGTGTGTCAGTGACATTGCGCAGACTGATTGTTTCTTTCCCCGTATTTTCATCCGCCGTACACGTCCGGATTTGTGGGTCTTAAATCCGTCCAGCTCTACTCATTATGTGCGGAGTTTGATACTTAGTACTTTTTTCATTTGATATTTGTGTTTCCAATGTTGGAAAATAGCCCCATATTAAAAACTTTGAGGTGATGTCCGACTGGTAGGGCGCCCGCCTGAGACTGCAAAGGCCTCAGCTTTTAATCCTGCCCGTGCTATATGAGTTTGAAGACCAATCTGAGTCATGAATGGTAGTTTTCATCGACCATCTTGCACACTTCCTTCTGCTAAAAAAGATAAAAAAAGAAAACTGGGCGGATTTTGACAAAGTTTGATAGACAGGTGGGTAAATACCGGTAATAATACTAGTGTACTTTTTATCTCGAAATTGAAGCGAAGATTCGGGGTTAAAAGAAGAAAGAATCGATCTTGTAGTGGAAAATATGAACCATTTTCATAAGTTTTGTGACTTTTCAGTAACAGTTTCACCGTATTGCTGCGTCACAGATCCCTGACGTATAAGTTCTTCGAATATGGGCATTGGAAAATGCGAAGCTAGACTTCACCAGGTATCGAGAGTGTAGAATAATATGGAGTTAGCACACTTTAGTTTTGAACAGAGTATAACAGAGTTCCTCTATTCTTTATTATACAACTTTTAATGAACCAATGTAAAACCTATGTTTTGGATTTGATACTGACACAGTCTTTTGTGACAGCTCTGGAGAAAAATTGTTATAATCGGGCCGAAACCTAAACTCCCGTATGACGTATGTCACTTTGACAATAATAGTGATGTACCTAAACACGAATCGATTCGCTTATTTAATGTTACGTAAAAAAACAAATCGAAATAAAATAATTATTTTTATTAATCAGAAGTCTGAACCTGAGTCTGAGTCGCTGTCATCGTCAATAACATGGATAATAAATTCATTGTAAATAATATTATCTACTTGATGTCACGATACGATACGATTGCGTGAATTCTTGTCCCTTTTTCTTTCATTTTTTGTATTACTTTAATGTTAAATATTTTAAATCTTAAAACGCAATAATTTTTATATCCAGCATTTACAAACCTTCTTAAATAAATTGATAAATTAAACGATGTATCGTGATTTTTTACATTTTCACTATCGATTTATTGTAGTCGGATGCAATGGAACACCCTAAACGGGCAAGCCGGAAGTTCAAGTACTACATTTCCGCGCATAGATTAAAAATTTAAAAAATTCGGAACTTCATGGGCTTGACCCTGATGACACCTGTCATACGGGAGTTTAGGTTTCGGCCCGATTATAGGAGAGCTGACCCTATTTAAAATGTGAAGAAGGCCGGTAGACGAAAAAGAAGACAGTCTTGTGATGGCTGTTTGATATACTTTTACGTACCTATAGATTTTTGCAGAAATGAATATACAATAAAATAATTACTTTTGAATTAAAATTAAAATAAAACATTCACGTTCAGCTTTTGGCAATATTTTATTGCAAGTTATCGAAAATTTAAGCCGTATTATTTCGACTTTACTTAAATATGTACTCGTGCAAACTCCATTCATATTCTAGATCTTGGCACCATTGTAGACGAATGGCATAGGAATCGTGTATGCATTTTATCCGCGCAAACTTTTAACAATCCTCATACGAATGCTTAAAAATGTTTTCCTCTGTTACGCATATCCGTTGTGCTCGTTTCTAAGTCGCAAATTGGCTCTTCATGCGGAGAGATTTTTTTAAATTTATTTGTCAGACGAGTAGGGAAATTAGCTGTATTGTACAGTAATAAAGAATTATTCTGTTTCTCATAGACATGTAAAAACCAAATATCAAATATTTATATTAATAAACTTATGCTTTTTCTTGATTTCTATATCCTTCTTTCTTACTTTTTACAATAACAGAAGTAGAAGAAAAGAAGAAAATTATGTTACTGGCGCGATTGTGACGAGTCGAGAGTAATGCACTTCCGACGCTTTCCTTGACGCTCGGGTGCAAAATAAATCTCATCTCTTAAAAATAGAGCAGCTCTATATCCTAGGTACGAACTAGCGTACCTATTGTATTGATTTGCCTACGTGAACTTTACTTAACTAACCTTTCTAACAAAACATCCTTAAAAATTAATGAATCCTTTCAGTAGTTTTACCGTGATGGGTATAAAGTTATATTCCTGACGGAAACAGGGATTTGTTTTTTTTTACTTAGGTAACAGTATTATTGCTATTATCTTAAATTTGTATAGCCAGCATAATTCTTAGGCTTTTTCGTAGATAGAGGGAAACATGGAAGTAATACCACTAATATTACAAAAGCAAAAGTTTGGTTGGATGTTATTTTGTGAGTCTGTGAATTTGTGAGTTTGTGAGGATGTTTGTTACTCAATCTCGCAAAATCTACTGCTAAATTTGGTATACGGGTAGAAAAATGACGGAAATAGCACATAGGGTACTTTTTATGCCGACGGGGCGCGACTAGTAAGTACAATAATCTATGATTTTATTATTTCTTTTGAGGTAAAAATACCTGTAAATACCCACCTCATGACTTCTAACCATCCAACAAAGGTATTATTTTACCTCTCTAAACAAGTCATATATAATGTCAGCGGAAATTTCATTTCACCAGGACTATTAAATGTTTTGAAAATAAAAAAACTACCACCACTCGCTTAGTGGCCGTTGTGGGAAATAAGAAAAAAATGTTCGCCCATCCTATAACGGAGTTAACGATGCTTTCACCTGCCGGCTAATTTGTGGTCCAAGTTATTAGCTAAAAGCGATTTTTTGTGTCTATTATTACTGTAAGTTTGCCATCGCGAAGATTTGCCATCAATTTGGAATCTTCATACATTGAAAGTACTTTTGCCATCATGATGAAAAACTATACGTATATTTTCCACGGGTAGGTAAGGGTTATATTTAATTTGCCATCAATGTTTATCCACTTTACTAGTGGCAACCTGATTACTGCAGCGTTGGTGGTTGCTTGCTAGAAGAGAATGTTAAATATGGTAGTCATATTTACCTATATCAATTTGTATTATCGAGTCGATAGCAATGTTAATCAACTTCCATATCCTGGTGTGAGTTTAAAAATTACTCAAAGACATTTTTATAACGACCTTCTATTGGCCATCTTGCCCAAGACTTTACTTCTCTTTCGAACCATGAGAATTTAAGTACAATCAGATGATTCAGACTGCAAAATCCTAATTAAAATTTAATACATTTTAATGGTCAACTTACTCAGCTATATTTCGAATTCTCGCTTATGACAAAAGTCAATTGAAATTACCAATAATCAAGGTGCAAGGATGTTTCATGTTATCGTTTGTTGGTCTGTTAAAATACCGTACCTATCTTTATAAGTATGATTGATTTCATGAACCATGACTGCGATTCGAACCTGAAACTTTTCGATTCGATCAACTACTACTCTATCTCGCTATTTGTAAATGTTTCAAATAATAAAAGATATGAAAATAATATTTTAACTTGCGCCACAGTACAAGTATAACTTTCAGTTAACTTAACTGTACAATTAGCTGTAACTGCCGCTTACATTGGACCAGTAATTAACATAGAAACTTTTTGTATAGCAAACCTTAGGTAAGGTGGGGCATTACTCTGAAGTTTAGGTATGATGACAGCCGTACCCCATGAGGGGTCACTTCTGTGCAAGGCCTGCGCAAAGTCAGCTAAATTGTAGCGTGGCTAATTGCAAAATTGAACACTCTTGTCACGTTACAAGTGTTGTTTTTATTTGACAGTATAAGCCAACAGCTAAATAAAAGCCAGTGGTGCCTTGTTATTGGAATGTAAACGCTCGTTAAATGCGATTTGCTTCAATTTCGTGTGACTTTTGTTCTTGAGTTAACCTTCTGGATGAGAGTTCCTCTTATTCTGTGCTTTGGGTATATTAAGATACCTTTATTAATTAACTTCCTTCCTAATTAATTATGAGTTAATTATAAAGTATGTTCCTATGGAAAAGTTAAGCTGCCATTACACGCCATTAAAGGGATCCCGGAAAGTATATTTATAATCTTTTAAGGCTTCAAAATATTTTATAAATTTCAACTTAAGTATATTACATTTCGTTATTATTATTCGATATTTACATTTCGTTAGATGAAACAAAAGTGCCTCAAAACATATATTTTTTTTTATAACGAGGAAGCGGGTCACCTGATGGTAAGCGATCACGGCTGCCCATGGACTACTGCAACACCAGATGTATCACAAGAGTGTTGAAGGCCTTTCAAGAAGATGTAGACTCGTTTTTTGAAGGTTCCAATGTCGTATTGGTTTATTAAAAAGTTCAAAGATAAACATTTAGTTCAAAAATTAGTAAATCAGCTAATGATCAGATGATGATGATCCTTTTAATCTCCTTCCTTTTTTTAGTCTATGGTGTCCCACTGCTGGACAAAGACCTTTTCTTTAGCTCACCAATCCCCTTTATGCGACTTCCTTAGGGATAAAATTTCTATTTCCATTTCATTTATTTATATCATAAACAATTTTTTCATTGTGTTTGATGTAGCTAAAAATATAAATTGAAATAAATTACAATTATAAATAAAATATAAATTAAATTACTCTCTCTCTTTAGTCGTATTTCCTCATGACTGAGGGTCGTGGTAATTATATGGAATGAAACACACACAACGACTTTCTTGGCAATTTAAATGGAGTGGTTTGCCATTACCTTCTCCATTTCACACACTAGTTGATAATCATTAACCAGAGTGCAGGTTTCCTCACGATGTTTTCCTTCACCGAAAGCAAGTGGTGGTCGACGAAAACTAACATAGGTACTTGAGTCAGACTGGTATACAAACTCATGTTGGCCCGGGTAGGATTCGAACCTGGGGCTTTAGCATCCACAGGCGGGCGCCCTACTACTCAGCCACCACCGCTCTGAAATTAAATTACAATTAAATAAATAAAATTAAAATTATCAATTGCATTTTATTTACATGTAAAATTGTCGATTACTAATAATTCCCGTGTCAAACCAAAATAAATTCCTATCATAGTTATTTGCAAAATTTGAGGTTTTGGTAAGCTTCTACGTTGATAGATTCCGTTTATAGATTCCAATCAGTTTGTCAGCAAGCGTTTACATTAAAGTTAATCTAATATGTTACGTTCTTTTTAATAGAAAAATCTTTCATAGACAATCTCTTGCAACTATCAAATGCATTTTCCTTTATCCCATAGACATAGAAAAAAAAATCATTCTTTTAATTTTTTGCTAGCTCTATGCTTTATCCATTAGAATTCCAATGTAAGAAACGTCAGAACAAGTGACCAACACGCTCGTTAGGATCTGAAATAAAAAATAATTGCTCTGCAGCCCGACGAAGTGGGACACTTCATTAAAAGAAATGAGTAACTAAGAGAAAAGAGAAAATAGACAATGCTTCGGCATAAAGGAATGATTTTCTGGCGTGTAACTTAAAATTTAGGCGACATTTTGAAACCTTTCAACTAAGGTTTCAAAGAACTGAAATCGAATCTAATTTGTCTTTTATTTAAAACTAGCTTTTGCCCGCAGCTTCGCTCGCGTGAATTTCCCACAGAAACTGTGCTATGCTTATGTCCTTCTCAGTACTACTAACTATGTGTATGAAAAATTTCAGGAAGATTGGTTCAGTAGATAAAGCGTTAAGGGGTAACAAACAAACAAATAAACAAACTCACTTTCGCATTTATAATATTATTAGTTAGGATTATATATAGGATAATATTAGTTAGGATAGTTAGAATTAGTAAGGATTAGCATTCAGGGATGAATTTCTTTAATTACATTGAAAAATATCGACTTTCAATGATGTACGTATTGCTGTATGTACACTTATTTTAGTCGTTCAGGTCCATAATGTCCTTTTCCCAAAATGTCCCCTGGTTTCAAGTGCGCAACAGAACGCTACAACAGAATCCCATTGAAGCGATGATGGTCAAGTGGTGAAGACCCTCGCCTGGTTTTGTCAAAAGTACCCAAGTTTTCATACCTGCGTCTGTGTTTCCGAGCACATACAACCTGACTCTCTTCAAAACCAGAGTGAATAGGCTGCTTCTGGGTAAGCTCGCTTCATCGTAGACCTCATCTCTGTCCTCGGGCAAGATTGTGGTCAAGAGCAAACCCATATTTAATAAAAAAAAAAAAAAAAATAACAATCTGACTTATATGGTAGTTATAATAGACCACCACTAGCTTCCGATGAAGGAAAACATCGTGAGGAATCCGATAAAGAAAACATGTCAGCATACTGGCTGATTTACTTTACTAGTACACGGTAACTTCCGTTAGATGGTGGTAGTTGTCTAGTTGCATCAGATGCCTTGAATAATCTGTCACCAGTAATATCTAAAACATGCTCGATAAGAAATAAAAAGTAGACGCCATTTTAGATGTATTATTTTAATCCGATTTCTAGCCATTTCTAGCTATATTATTCAGAACGGTTCCTTTTGCCAGCTATTGGTCTATTCATTCAAACTATATTTAGCTTCTAGGAGCACCTAAATATTCTAGAGCCTGACATGGAAACCGCATGGGTTAGCGGCTAAGTGGATATATCGTTTGCGGCTTATAGTCGTACTATTACGTAAACTATATATTGGTTATTGGATTATGGTTTGCCACTACGACCTATAATGATAGTTTACTAGACTATAATTTAGTCTACATATTAAATATACGAATTTCTAGACTCTTATAAGTTAATTTAATAATGAAATTTCTATTATTTAAGACTACTATTTTACTATGGCCTGTGGTGTGGCCCTAGAATAGCACCAACCCATCTCTTCCCGTGGGTGTCGTAAGAGGCGACTAAGGGATTTAAAACACCGGAGGATGGGCAGCAGCATCTTTCCGCGTACTATGCCATCACACTGCGATCGCCAACCCGCCTGCCAAGCGTGGCGATTACGGCAAAACCCTCCATGGATAAAATCCTTGGGGGAGGCCTTTGTCCAACAGTGGACGTCTTTCGGCTGAGAGAAGAGACTATTTTACTAGGTATATAAGAAATTTGTTTTTCAACTTTCGCAGGTACAGCAATATATCCGGAATTCAGAATTCGTCCGTTATCTCAACTAATACTATAAATGCGATACTTCACGATTTATCTACTAAACCAATCTTCCTGAAATTTCGCATACACATAGTTAGAGATATTGAGAAGGATATAGGGTTTCATTCCGGGTAAAAGCACTGTTTCCGTGGGAAATTCACGCGGGCGAAGCCGCGGGCAAAAGAGAGTTTGGAATATTTAGGAGTGGGTGATATTTTTTTTGTTTTCTTAGAAACATCCAGATATCTATCAAATTTCACAAACTTTGATGTTTAATATTAGTAGGATACATTTCGGTCAATGTCAATGAGAATTAGTTAGGTATAAGCACATTACGCCTTTACATACATATTTAAAACCACACCCAACTCATAGCCGGCAATAGCCTATTTCTTATCCTCAAAATAACCATTTATAAAATGCGGTAAATGACTTCAAAACAAAAGGGTCTTCTTCCATTACATCAAGCAAGTTTCGCTATCAGAAAACTAAGGCGCCATTAAGCAAAAAACTTTACGGTCCTCTGGGATAAGGGTATAATCTCTATTTATTAAACTATAGTATGTTGACGTTAGTTTGTAGATTACCAGATAACGAGATAAGTTTCTTACGAGCTTGGTCCGATCTCCGCTAATCTGTGGCCAGGTCTGGGAGACAGATGTTTCGGACATGTTATTTTTTGAAGAAGAATATTAAGAAAAAATCCTGGTATAAAGGTAAATTTGTTTTGGATAGACTAAAAGTAATCAACAACATCGCCAGCATCTGTGATTTTCTAAGTTTTTTTTTTTTTTATTATGAAACTTTTATTATTGGACTTTCTTAACAAAGTTTACATTGTGAATAAATATTTTTTTAATGAACATTTGTATAATATAGGTACTCTAAGTTTGAATATTTGATTTGATTTATTTATTTACTAGCTGTCGCCCGCGGCTTCGCCCGCGTGAGTTTCGCTTAGATGAAAAATCTCTCTTGGATCTTTTCATCAGATGTTCCAGATCTTCAATTTTTATACGTCAGCAGAAAATGCTCATCAGGTTGAACGACTTTTACTAAGGCGCCATTTCCATATATGTTATAGTGTAGCTGGTCTCTTGCAGTTCTTCATCAGATGTTCCAGATCTTCAATTTTTATACGTCATCAGAAAATGCTCATCAGGTTGAACGACTTTTGTTAAGGAACCATTTCCATAATTCTTATAGTTTAGCTGTTGTTAAGGTTCTTCATCAGGTGTACCAGTTTTCAAAATAAATTATAGCCTAAATGTTGCCCAGGCTTAATAGCTATACAACAAAAAAAGTTTCATTCAAATCGGTTCAGTACTTTCGGAGATTAGCGTGATCATACATACAGACAGACAGACAGACAGACAGACAGACAGACAAGAAATTCCAAAAAAAATTTTTTGCTTTCTATTATTCATTTTAAGTGTCCCTCTATCCATTTCAGTCAAAAATACTAAATGTACAGACAAAATATTTTTTACTGTTTTATTATATGTATAGATATATAGATATAATACAATATGTAATCATTATATGTATAACCTTTTCTAAGCAATAAATATTACTTTTGGAGCATTCTACCGCGTCCTCATTCCCAATACAAGCCGCCAAATGTTGCCATATCCATTAAAACTCCCCTCGTATCTTTCCAATATTCTTGTCGAAACTTCCAAACATATGTTAGGAAACGTGGCACATTTCGCTCATCGATTGCTAGTAACAAGTTAATTAGGAAATAAATGAGATATACTCAGTTTTCCGAGTCTGGTAAGCACGTAGCATTAGTTATTTTAAGGATTTGTTTGGATATAGTGTTGCGTGTATTATACGCAACCGTGTTAAATTTCACATATACTGCACTTACGTCTGTTGATTCGCACATTCCTTACACATAATTGTTTGTTTAACTATTATTTTAACGCATGTTAGTGGTCATTAATCGTCTTCCAAAGCAAACACATCTGTTTGTTTACGTAACGTCAACCTGTCACCTTGGATGTTTGACAGTGACGTTTGACAGTGACATTTGACGGTGACGTTTGGAAATGGTCCCTGCAACAAGTTGTATAGTGATGACGGACGCGTTGGTAGAATGTTTTTTATTTACTTATATTTGTAAATAATATAGGTAATTGGTCAAAATTTATAGAATAATAATTTAAACAAGGATTTTATTAGATTAACTATATCTTTTTTCTTCGAGATGAATGCCGCACTTCTATAATTTTGTCTCTGATCGAGCTCTATGTTTGTCTCTGATTTCGTGTCAGCTAGACTAGGGTGACGTGGAGATTCCCTCGTTCAAGATGATTTCTCTTAGTTCCAAGGCGCTCCATGGCTGGACGCCTCGCTTTTTAAAACCTCCATGAGTGGAAAATAAGATGCAGCGGCCCGGTAAGTCCATCTCCCTGGCGTTCTGCTGGTCTTTTGTATGAATATTGTCGACACGATGTTAACCGCGTTCTCTGTTGTTCCAGAATACGCCGCTGCTAAGCTTAGGTTTTAAGTTGTTAGTTTACGCTTTATTTTTCAATATTCCACGTTCCACGTGTTATACTTTGTTAGTTTACTCGTTTAAACTATTTTTCCCTCGGGCTTGGACCCGTAATTCGATGTCGTAACATGGTAACTCCAAAATGAGTTCCCACTCATATTTTACTTTCTTTTCGTTGTACTGGTTACAATGACTCTGATTCTAAGGGTAATCACCTTCTCTGGATAAATAACCCCTGTTTATCCCAGTAAACAATAACACTTAATGTAAGCAAAGAGGATTGCCGACCACCATGTGATGCAAGACCACATGGCCAGGTGTCTCCAAATCAACAATCCAGGACCCCCAGCTGTTCCTACATTACTGGGAGTGACGAGGTGATACAGTTTATTGGAAGAAAGGAGGGGACCTAAATGGGATTTACCAAGTAACATCCATTTTATAACTAGAACTTAAACTTTAGAATTTATTTTAAGGCAGAGACTTTGCCTAATATGATTTGTTCCTAGTTTTATCACATAGAGAGGACGCTCTCAACCTTTGTTAAAAGGTAGGTCTTATAACCAATATTAAGAATAAGGACATTTTTCTATGTCATGTGTTTTCATAGGTTATGATAATTAGACTTTAGTCTTAATTAGTTTGTTTTAAGAAACATGTAAGAAAAGAAAGGATTTGTTAAAACATTCCTATAGAAAGAATTAGCATTAAGGAATAAGAATATTTAACTACTAAAAAGTGAGCTTACCAAATATGTATATTTTCCTGTAATATATTTAACTTGATATATAAACAATTAACTTGTTTAATTGATTCCAACTAATAGTTGGTGGCGCCCTTGGTTAGAATTGAAACACAACATACAATCTGGTCCCTTTCTTCAAATGTAACATTCCACAGAGCGACAAGAACCCACCGACCCACTCCGGAGTCTCCTACATAACGCACCACTGAGCTGGCTGTGCGGTTGTCCACCGGTGGCAGGCCGTGTTTTACACGCCTGTCCTATAGTGGGTAATAATAGGAAATGACGGGATCTAACTTCTGTGGAAATATTTAGGAAGAAAGAAATTATCCCTTTGTTTAATTAAAAAAATGTTTCAATAGGAATTATAAAATGAGCCACAGCGCCTTAAAAGTGATGTAATTTCAAGTAAACGCACTTTTTTAATTTTCATGCCAACTTTTTAAATATTTTTTTTTCTCGGTTTATATTGTCCAGAAAAATATAAAATTAACTCTTATAAATGAGTACAAATTTTTCAAAAACATACCGAAAGATAAGTATTTATTCAATTTCATTAGCAATAGTAATTATTTTACATTTTTATTGCATTTTCATTCCATTTAATTACAAGTATGTACTTACAACTCATAACATTAATACGTATGCAGTTGAAAGTCACCTAACACTCGCAAACCCAAATCTACTTCGCTTGTCTCCTGTATACTACTGATTTTGCTAGTTTTTAATCAAAATTCAAACTAAAATCGACCTTAATTGCACGAAATAGGGTAGAGACACACCGCATTGTTAATTTGGTAGGTCTCGCTGTAAGCTTTTGGCGTAGCGTCACGGGTTAGTGATGTAACCAGGAATATTAATCGAGTCGAGTGCTTCGTTATTTACAGTATGTTCAATCAAGTGTTAAGACAGATATGTAAATATATATTTAGATAGGTAAGACTCCAGTCTTCAGTCTTCGTGTTGTGAAGTAGCCTTGTTTAAAATTATCGTCACACGTAATGAATTATAAAAGTGAAAAAATAAATAAAACGTAGGTACAACACAAATAATCGTAATTAAAAACAAAGTTTAAAAAATATTTTTGCGTATTTATATAATCAAAGTAATAATTGTTAAGACCAGGTCCAACCTGAGCTGCAAAAAACAAAATTCATATGCGCTTAACCGCGCCGTGTGCGCGTTGCAATAAGATTTTGCACAACACAATGTTCTACTTTCCTTCGCAGGATCGAACAGATTTTGTACCGATTTAGCAACTCTTTCTAAAAATATATCATTAAAAATATTAGTTTTAAAACAAAAGTGCTCGATTAAGATTTTAATATAGCATAATTATAAACTAATTATATAAAAATATATATATGTTATGGCTGAAAATTTTAAGTTTCATAAGCTGAATTTTTTTCTAAATTTTCGGTGCCTTTATGAATTAATTAAGCCGAAAATATGTATTTTATTAAAAAGTACACGGTTGAAACCTTAATAAAGATCATAATCTATATCCTGTATTATTTTTCCACTTCGTAAATAAACTCTAATTAGGTAAATTTCTTCATGAAAAATTACAATTATTTCGAATGTGGGGTTGGACTTGGCCTTAAACTGTGAGTGGTTGAATTGTTCTTCCAAGAAAACATTCCTATCTATATTTAAACAGGACTGTAAATAAGAATACACTGACTATTTTTACTATTTTCATTTAGACATTTTATTTTTCAAGTAAATTAAAGTAATCCCGTAAAGGTAACTTCAGTAAATCAACATATTTTTAAGATCAGAAATAAATGATAAAAAAAATTGATGGGGTATTTTTTCAAGATAAGTATTTTGCTACCTTTTAAAAAAAGCAAAAAAAAATAGCAACTTTGAAAGAAACTGTACGTAATTATGTGCCACTATCAAGCTCTCAACTATTTGTACTCACAAACATGTCATAGCACGATAAAATTACAATATTTTATAGATATCGATAAAATATTCTCCCCGTTGCCCCGTCACTACTAGTGAAGCGTTCAACTGTGCGCGTTCAGTTTCCCGCATATCTTGATTGTGCTCTCAGACGTCGCACTGCGTTCTGTTAATTCACGTTCAATCACGTGTTTGCATAGATTTAATTATAGAACTTGTTCGCCGTTTCGTTGTAAGCATAACATTTAGGTAAGCGAAAATTCGCTTGCCTAATCAGCAATAATACCGACAGGAACATAGCTCTTAAATATAATGTAAAGTCCAAATTGTTATAAAGTTTAAAATTAACCTTTTTTCGAAACCAAATCGGATAGGAATCGAAATATTTAGAATACTTTATTAATAATAGAAATTCTTTAAAAATAGTTTTAAAAATAAACAATGGAAAATGAATACAATTTATGGATTTGTAGGCTTACAAATTTCAGATTTCGTTAGTATCACAAAAATCTATAAGTAATCCATACTAATATTATAAATGCGAATGTTTGGATGTGAGTTTGTGAATTTGTGAGTTTGTGAGGATGTTTGTTACTCAATCACGCAAAATCTACTGGACGGATTTCGATGAAATTTGGTACAAAGGTAGATAATGACCTGGAATAGCACATAGGCTACTTTTTATCCCGGAAAAAATGGTTCCCGTGGGCATGGGATACCAATTATAGTAACGCCATCTATTATTTGACAAAATAGACGTCATGTCAAAATGACGTTACGTCAACGTGACGTTACGTCAAAGAGACGTTACGTCAAAGTGACTTTACGACAGCCTCCCCACTACTTCCATATAAAATGGGCCGTTGCACCGGGCGGCCGGCAGTATGCCCGGATACGTCGAGGTGTGCGGACCGCTGCTGAGTGCACGGACTAATGGCACTCTGCTCAAACTTCTATATATTATGTGTATGAAGGAACATCAGTGAGTTTGTTGTGATGTACATTGCGTGCGGAGGCGGGGCGCGCACATAGCCGTATGACGTACACTACATTTTTTCCATTACATCTAATTTGTCATTAGATGGCGCTTTAATTAAATACTTGCCTTTAGTTCTCACGGCCTGCCACGAGATGGCACTTTACCGCGGACAAGTTCTTTCAATATTTTTTCGCGAAGAATGTTCTTTCGAGTATTATTTTTATAAATGTTTATGTATACCATACAGTGTAGCGAAAACAGAAACGCCACAGAATAAGTAGTACTAACGTACATATCAGTCACTCACCGCCCCGCACTCATTTCAAATACCCCACCCGCCCAGCACTTCGTTGTAGACATCACTGACACGGTTTAGGCGCGACTGGTCCAAAGTTCCAAAAAATGTCCAATTCGCGGTTAGTCAAATTTGCGGTTGGTTCAATTTGCAGTTGGTCCAATTCGCGGTTGGTCTAAAAATAAACAATGTTTTCGAAATTGTAATTTTTTTGAGTGTTAAACTTTGTATACTAAGAAGCTAAGATCATATAGTAGTAGTTAGGTTCAGGTTTTTTTAGACCGCCCGGAAAGACTTTGAGGGCGGAAGAAGAAGTTAAGGTTCAGGTTATTTTTTTTTTATTACCGCCCGGAAAGACTTTAAGGCAGAAAATAAGATTAGGTTCAGGTTACTTTTTATGACCTGTTGACACGTTTTTTTATTATTTTAAATCTTTAACAATATATCTATCTATACGCTGTACGGTAACGATGAAAATTTCGCGCCATTTTGATTGAAAATCACAGAAACGCACGCAAGTAGCCTTACTAAATTTCATGCACACATATATACGAGTGTATAAACGGTATTTGCCGATGAATTTGTAAATTTGCCTATTTTACCTATTTTTCAACTCGCTCCATCGTGAATAAAGTGCTAACTCGCGCTCAAGCTACAGTTTCACAGGGGCAGGATAATGATTAATCCTTTTTGCCGCGGGCGAAGCCGCGGGTAACAACTAGTTGATAATAATTTTATCTTGTTATTCTATTGTATCTGACTTATACTATACATATTTCGAAAAATTCGTCATTATTTTAATTCGACCAGCTTTTTTCTTCGTACTTTTAAGCATCAGGTACCGATAAACCATAAGGAAGAAATTATCTAAGTGACAGTGAAAACTACATCAAAATCAGTTAAATACTTACAGATCGACCGTGTGTAAAAAATTCGTCAGTGCCAAAACGCTTAACTGTTACCCATTTTTCTGTAACAACTTTTATTTCCTCCAGAAGCGTAACAGTTATGACATCGGATTGGTTTGTCCACAAAAAGGGGCATTGTCATCGGGCCATTGTAGTTTTTTATTACATTTCCCAGTCTTTCAGATGCCTTGTTTGCCCTTTTTCTGTGCTTCATTATACCTAAGATACGGGTTAATAAAATGAATAAACTTGCTACCCTGTTACCCGTTTGTGAAAAGAAACTATGATGTTCTTTTGTTTTTTGTTGCAAATGTATTTTTCAAAAAGAAAAGTTAAGACACTGGTCTTATTAAAATTAAAAATGTAGTGGCATATTTATAATTATTTTAATTTAATATTTACTTGATACTCACACGCGTGAATTTCCCACGGGAACAGTGCTTTTTCTCGGGACAAAAGGTACCCTATGTCCTACTCAGTACTTCGAACTATGTGTATGCGAAATTTCAAGAAGATTGGTGTAGTAGATAAAGCGTGAAGAAACGTAAACAAACAAACTCATTTACGCATTTATAACATTATAGTTAGGATTAGGATATATATAAAGACTAGCTTTCACCGCGGCTTCGCCCGCTTGAATTTCCCACGGGAACAGTGCTTTTTCTCGGGATGAAAGGTACCCTATGTCCTTCTCCGTACTTCCAGCTATGTGTATGCGAAATTTCAGGAAGATTGGTTCAGTAGATAAAGCGTGAAGAGGTAACAAATAAACAAACAAACTCACTTTCGCATTTATAATATTAGTTAGGATTGTATCCGTGAATTTAAGGAGCACACACAAACAAATTCTTGAATCCAAACTTTTTGCTAAATATGGGATAAAACATTTATTGTCAGATTTCTTCATTACTTTTTATCATTTTTTACCATGACCAGTAATTGACCGAGCGAGCAGAAGGGAGCGAGGCTATAATTCAAGTTGGAGCGAAAAACACATTGTTTGTATGTATGTATGTATGTATGTTTGTTCCGCGATAACTCTCGAACCGTTGTTCCGATTTTGATGAAAGTTGGAATATATGTAGGGATGGTTAATAGAATTTTCAAGTTCGTTGGGCATCAAAATCGGTCCAGCCGTTTTTGAGATATTTAATTTTTTGTGAAAATAAATATTGTATTTTAATAGTCGCGAGGTCTACGTTCGCAGCGAACGACTAGTAAATCTACTTCAAAAGCTCACTGAATCTGATACGAGTATTCATTTAAAACAATCACTACCCCCGATTTTAAGCCACAGCCACAGCGCCCACTTGTTAACTGCACTGTCCCTAAATCTCATTAAGCCTATCGCATAAATTTTATTTGGGTCTTGACTGGATTACGAATAGACTCATTATATTGTTTAGATAAAACTGATAGTAGGGCTTTCCCGATTGCGTGCATTCCTATTTCTCTACTGTATTTTTTAATTATTTTTTTCTTTTCAAAATTCATCAAAACATTGATACCACTTATATTCATTTGAATATAAGTGCACAGTATATTTTGTAGTATTTACTACAAAATATATATCGCAATAGCACAGCCTCCATTAAACTTCAAAAACCTGGACCAGTATTTCCCATAGAACGAGGGGTCAAACAGGGCGACCCGCTATCTCCACAATTATTCACAAGTTGTCTTGAGGAAATATTCCGAAAGCTTGCTGATTCATGGGTGACAGTGGGCATTGACGTCGGCGGACAAGAAGTTATCAAACCTCCGTTATGCTGACGACATTGTTCTTTTTCCCAAACGGCAGCTGAACTACAACAAATGCTGGAAGATCTGAGCTCGGCGAGCCTTGAGGCTGGACTTGAGATGAACCGGTCAAAGACCAAAATAATGACAAACAGCACCAAATATAAGATCGAGGTAAATGGGCAGGAATTAGAATATGTCGAGGAGTATATCTACTTAGGCCAGTTAGCAACCTTCGGCAACAGGCAAGACAGAGAAATCGATCGTCGCATCGAAAACGCCTGGAAGAGCTACTGGTCGATGAAAACGCTAATGAAGGAAACCTTCCACTTTGTCTCAAGCGCAAACTCCTCGACATGTGCATTCTGCCTATTCTTACCTATGGTGCTCAAACTTGGTCCCTAACCGAAGATCAAAAGTCCAGGCTCAAGGTCTGCCAACGAGCGATGGAGCGCAGCATACTAGGTGTACGCCGCATAGATCGGATAAGAAATACCGACCTGCGCTCCAGAACTCGGATTGTAGACGTAGGCGCCAAGTCAGCCAAGCTAAAGTGGAACTGGGCTGGACATGTTTGCCGCATGCCGCCAAATAGATGGGCCCGACTAGCTACCCTATGGGTACCAGAAGGTCGTAGGCGAAGGAAGACCGCGAAAGAGATGGCGGGATGACATCGAAAGTTATCTGCGGGAGTGGAAGCGGGCTTCACTCAACAGAGAATTGTGGAAGGAGAAAGGAAAGCCTTTGCCCAGCAGTGGGACACATCACCAGGCTAAAAAAAAAAAAAAAAAATTCATCTTAACAGATTTCAATAAAAGGATTATTTTAATCAAATTTAAAGATACCTAAGGAATATATTACATTCGCTATTAGAAAGAATAATCGCTGGTGATTTTATAATCTGTTTAAAAAAATCATATTTTTAGTAATCAGCGTATTCCAACTTGTAGAAAGTAAAAAACATTATTGAAATCATTTTGTACATACAAAAGAAAACCCTGTTATGTAATACGGAACTAGCAGAAATGTGTAAGATTGGTTAGTTAGTATCAGGGATTCTATTCTAAAAATCTAAATCTTACTTCTCTCTCTCTCTCAGTCGAAAGACGTCCACTGCTGGACAAAGGCCTCCCCCAAGGATTTCCACAACGACCGGTCCTGCGCTGCCCGCATCCATGCGCATCCCGCGACCTTCGTCGGTCCACCGAGTGGGAAGCCTGCCAACACTACGTTTTCCGGTTCGTGGTCGCCACTCGAGAACCTTTCTGCCCCAACGGCTATCTGTTCTACGAGCTATGTGCCCCGCCCACTGCCACTTAAGTTTCGCGATTTTGCGGGCTATGCTATAAATCTTACTTACTTTGCCCAAGTAAGTGGTTTCATTTCGCTATATTTGTCATATTAAAATTTCAGTGTAGTGAAATGAGAACGTGACGAATTCGAAGCGCTTATTTTGGTCTTATGGCTTTTAGATAAAACTGATAGTGCTTTAAAATAAGGGTTGAACGTTTGTAGAATTTTGCGAACCCATTTAGGGTCATCGTAAATTGAAACGTAACTTTCGTTTATCTTGGCGCGAGGTTAGGCTTTGACTTTTATGTTTATGGGCGAATTCTGGGTTTACGGATTTATCGAATATCTAATGATTTTGGTTGAAAAACCCTTGTGTGTTTTTGTATGGTGTTGGATGTTATTCAAGGTGAATACTGTGGGAATTTCAGGATAAAATGTACCCTATGTGCTATTCCAGGTATTGTCTACTCGTATACCAAATTTCATTGAAATCTCGTATATTTTGCGTGATTGAGTAACAAACATCCTCACAAAGTCACAAAGTCACAAACTCACATCTAAACTTTTGCATTTATAATATTAGTAGGATAGTAGGATTAATAAGTTTTTAATTAAAAGTTAACGCTGAAGAACGTATTATGAGGTTGTGATTATGAGATAAAAGATATTAAACAAAAATTGATTACAATTTTTGTATATATTATACTTCCGTGCTGGTCTAGGAGCGAAGAAAAAGCACAGAATGTGCTAGTTGCTTCTCTTCGTGCACAGATTATAAAAGTTAATCAAGGGACTTTTTAAAATGAGGAATTTTTGTCATGGGTGATGTGCTAGCACCATTTTACTACATATTAATCACCATTCCACCAATATGCCCTCTATTCAGCTAAACATGGCCTTTGATTGTCACGACTCTTGGCTCTGTCTATCACGTAAGGGATACAGACGTAATAATGTATCTGTAGACTATTATTCTATCCACGGCACACCTTACTAGAGTCGCGTCCTGCACATTGTATCTAAATAATTACCAAATTACATCAAAATCCGTCCAGTACTATTTGCAGTGTGGGTTAAGGCCCATTTAGACAATGCAGTTTCTTGCCTGTTGCATACAATTAAATTGAAGCATTTTTTTTATTTATTTAAATACATAGGTACATACACGGCAATAACTTACTCGCTTGGTTAAAACAACAATTGCTTGCAATTTATTGATAAGTCAATTGTTGCACTGCAAATTAGTGCATGCAATTATTGCTCTTGTACAAGAAACTTGCACCGTGTAAACTTGGCCTTTAGTAACAATTATCCATCCGTCCAAACTTTCGCATAATATTACCTCATTTTAATTGTATTACCTAAAACAAAAAAGAACCAGCCAAGGTTTGAATTCGACCAGAATTCCCTAGAGTTAAATCCCTTGGATCCTACCCTTGGCTCGAACGAAATTTATGTGCCAGGATTAATTTGCTCGTATAAAATTAGCTGTGTCTTTGTGAGTAATCTATGGCTGTTTTACTAGTTACTGGATTACTGTAACTGTTTGCACTATAATTTATTGCTTGTAGTTGTCCTGCTGATTTATCTATTACTTTTACTACTAAAGGTATTAAAGGTACCTTGAGTGTAGAGGAAGCGAGATTTGTGAGCTGTGGTTGTTTAAAAAACGCTAACTTCGAGAATTATAATGTTACAGATCCTCCCTACCTTTAAATTTTGACGTGAAAATGGCATTTGAATTTTCTGAGTACATGATTGATTTTGAGAATTGAAAAATGCAAAATTTGTATAATGGTCACAGTAAGCATAGATACTTTTGCTGTCCCTCCAATGAGTGATTGACTGGTAGAAAAAGCCTCTGGCTTTAAGTCCGCCATACATGTTTTTTGTAAAGAAGTTATATAAATAAAAAAAAAAATAAAAAAAATTGACTGCCCTCGTGGAAGGGTACACCAAAGTCAGACATTTCTAGGTATTGTGAACCATATAGATCCATTAGTGAAAATTTCGATGTCATTCTAAAACAAGTAATACCGCTGGTATATAATTCACGAACTGCGCCCTAGGGCTTCGCTCCCGTGGAAATTTCGGGATGAAAAGTCCCTACTCTATGTGGTATTTTTCTAATCATAAAACTATCTTTTGCCATTAGCCTCGTTAGCTAATTTCTCCATTTCACCCCCTTTTTAGGGGTGGAATTTCTATTTATTTCATACTAGCTTTTGCCCGCGGCTTCGCCCGCGTGAATTTCCCACGGCAACAGTGCTTTTCCCGGGATAAAAGGTACCCTATGTCCTTCTAATTATGTGTATGCAAAATTTTAAGAAGATTGGTTCAGTCGTTACAGCGTGAAGAGGTAACAAACAAACTCACTTTCGCATTTATAATATTAGTTCAGAAGTTAGATTAGAATAGGATTAGGATTGCTCATCATAATTATGGAACCTTTTTGTAAAATTTTGAGTTCTTTCTTTGCGTTGATATATCAATCGCCAGCTGCAAATTTTCATGAAAGAAGGGTTGAAATAAAACGAAACTATTATAAAACTTTACACCGTATTTTATTCATACAAAAACACCTTGTCAAAATACTTTATACAACGTTATACAGTAACGTAGAGGAATCGTTGAGGTATGAGGATTTTCCGTTCGCCGCAAACATGATTTAATGAGAGGTGTTTCAACATATGTGGATTCATTTACAAATGCTGTTTTTTATTTTTTATGTTCTGGAGCTGAGACATATTTCGGTTTTATATAATTCGGTGTTCGGTAAAATATTGTTTGGTTATTTCTACAAACTTTGTTTCAATTCGTTTATGTAAAGTATAAGTAATACCAAATTTTGCTCGCGGCTTCGCGCGCGTGAATTTCCCACGGGAACAGTGTTTTTTCCCGGGATGAAAGAGCCCTATGTCCTACTCCGTACTTCTAACTATGTGTATGCAAAATTTCAGGAAGATTGGTTAAGTAGATAAAGCGTGAAGAGGTAACAAATAAACAAACTCACTTTCGCATTTATAATATTAGTTAGGATTAGGATTCTATTCTACGTTTGATTTAATAATGATGACAATAACATCTTGTGCTTGATTCCTAAACAAATTATAATAGTGCGCTTATAATCCTTCATAATTTGTTTAGGAATCACGCATAAGATAATCATCTTTTTAAAATAACTCTGAATACATAAAGTGGCAAGAAAGATCATGGAAATTTGCACAATTCCAGATTAAACAATATCTGAGTTGTAGTTTTAAACACTGGATAGCTTATGACTAAAACACTATAATTTGGCCGCGCAAATTCATGCGCCTTTGACACTTTACTTAATTATAATACAAATAAATCAAAACGGTTTTTCCTATTTCAAACCTGATGGTTATTTCTGTTGACCGAGTAATTTACATAAAATTAACATGCAACTAAATTGTGCTAATCCACGGGAAAAGGTACCTTATGGTCATTGGCGCTTAAGTCGTTCAGAAAAACAAATCGTACAAGTTTACTAAGCCTATAATAAGCACAATGACGTAAGAAAAAACGATCATAAGGCACCTTTTCTCGTGGACTTTCACTTAACATTCTAAGAGCTCTGTTATTGAAATATTAAACCATAAACAAAAAAACTGGAGTGGAGTGCTTAACCCTAATTGTTGTTGAGGAAACCTGCCATAAAATCCATTGAGGGGGAAAGTTCCGTTTCTTTTACCTAATCTCCTTAATTGAGAAACTTCAAGATAGAATTGCATCTGATACAGGCGTCATTTGCTTAACGGGGGATGAAATAGGGGTTGGATATAAGTTCTTTTCTCCCCAAGTGAAAGTATGTATGTATCGTAAAACTCACAAATTGCATTTTGTTTCCCTCTGGGGTTTTGAATTAATATGGATGCAAAGTCATATTTAAAAAAATGTTTTACCTTCCTTTTTAGAAATCATAAATAAATCAATAAAAAGCTTTTCGGAAGACGGAAGTAATATTTTTGGTATAAAATAATAAAAATTGTATTTTTTAGAGTTTATAATATATTGGGGTAAAATTTTCTTGCAAAGTTGATTTTAGTCAACATTAGTAGACTTACTAGCTTTGGATCAAAAAAAGGTTACCGCATACGTTAACGTTTTATTATGGCCACAAAATAAAATTCAAGAAAAAAATAATATCCTATTTTTGATACCTGCCTTTTAATTACGTGCATTATGCACTGTCAAAAATTACAAAATAATATAGCCACTTACTTATTGCTATCTCATCACGTCTAAAAACTCAAGTAATCATACAAACATCACAATAAAAGAGATCCATTCCCATTGTTCGAAAGATATACAGAAAATTGCTCATACCTCCCAAATTACAAGTTACAACTCAAATCACCTTAAGCCTACGAATTAAATTCAATGAAATGAATTGCATTTACAATGTGAGTGAGTACTCTTAAAGACCAACGGCATGCAGTAAACTGCAAGTGTCGAAGACATGCTCCGGTTGCCTCTAGCGACAGTAGATATACTTAAACAGCTTATTAGTTTGTTTGTATACTCTTTATTGCACATAATGTAGAATACACAATACAGTATACATAATGTTGAAAAAGTTTTTGTCATTCGATATAAATCAGTTTTCGATTAAAACAAACGCGTTTTAACATTCTATTTACATCATTCTTTTTTAATTAGAGCAAACGATTATTAGATTTTTTTTATTTGAGCTATAATGGTTTTTTTTAGGGTTCCGTAGTCCGACAAGGAACCCTTATAAGATCGTTCAGTCCTTCCGTCCGTCCTAGTCTGTCACAGCAGAATGTCTTCTACGTTTATAGACTGATTTGCATGTAACTTGGTTCGAGGATACTTCACATATAGATCTCATTTTCAAAAATACAAAAAATTAAAATTACACCTTTTTAAGGGAAATAAGTACCTCCCCATACATGTAAAGGGGGGGGTGAATTATTTTTTTGAGTGCACCCCTTGTGTGAAAAGGACTATGAAAATAAGGTAGGGTTTTCATACAACACTTTTTATCAGCTTTACCATTTGCGAGATATAGCCCGCCAAAGTCATTTACACGGTGTCCCTGTAATTTCTAAAGTCGTCTCCTATAATCTTCAAATCACTCACGTAAAGAAACAGGCGCGGAAACTCTTATTTAAAATTATTTCGGGTATCCTGCGATAAATACTTTTAAAATTATAAATAAAATAAAACTTGCAAGAAATGCAAAACAGCGCGGTGCCAAAAATGACTACGGAACCCTACTTTATGCGTGGTCCGACACGCACTTGGCCGGTTTTTTTTAAATCTAATGTGTTATAGTATAGCTATCAACACTTGCAGTTGATCCAAGCCGTTTGTCTAAAAGAGTCTTTAATCTACTCTTGTTAATATTTCGGTAATTTACAACATTCACGGTGAATAATCACATTATTGTTTGCTTAATAATTAAGTGCTCATTAATTTCGTACAATAAATGTTGGTGGCTTACTTAAAGTCTTTTCACTTACATTAATGACTAGTTTCACAGAATTGACTTACAAATCTAAGTAAAGAAGAATGCAAAACAACAATATAATACTAAGTTGTACCTAAAATTTATATTTGCCGCGTTGGAATCGCGTAACCTAAAGGTCTTCATTTCATTTTGTATTGGGACTACTGGGTCTATTATTAACTGTGGTGGTTCTGTAGTTTTTGTATTATCTCTAGGGCAAGGTAATGTTCCTGGCGGTATTTTAAGAACATTTCGTTTAACAGCTTTCTTAGGCGCGTTTATATCGTTATCATCTTTCAAATCATCTTGGATGATTTTCTTTTCTGTAACATTCATTTTATCATTCAATGTTTCGATTGTCATACCGGCGTGTAGGATCTCTTGGTTATAATCAATTTTGTTCTCGATGACGTCAGACATTTTGTTGTAAGCTGAGCTGACTATGGGAGGATCCATTTTGCAAGTCACATTGTTTAAAGACGTCTTCGTGTTTTGGCTTCTCGTTTCGTTGCGTAAGGAGTGCATCCACTCTAGTCTGCAGTCGCAAACGAAATTGTTATCTGTGAAAGAAAAAAACAATGTTTTAGCATGAACATTACTATTTACAATACTAGGTAGTAAAACTAAGTGTATTTTCTACGTTTGCGCGAATAGGTTTAGATGAATATTGTGTTTGATAAAGTTTTAATTTGTTTTACAAAATACACTTGAAAAGACTATATTTCTAAATCCTGAAACATAATACGATGGCTTTTAAACGGCATAATTAAGTTTATTATTTGCATTATTTTAATTCAATTATAACAGCGTGTAGGAATTGAGTTATGTTTATTTTAAATTAATACAAACTTTTTCTTCTATTTTTGTTCACATGTTGTTCCTACATTATTTTCAGAGCACCCATAAGAATCATAAAAGAACCAACTTCCTTATATCACCCAACTTAATAACCTACTCCGTGTCAAACTCATTTAATATTCAACGTATGTTTAAACTTTATCAAAGTCTACATAAGGTGGTATTAAATATTCATTATTACCTTCGAGCTGCAAATTACTGTTCTGTGGCTTCAAGTTGTCCAATATGGGTCTGATGTCATCTAAAGTTAATGCGTGTAGTTCGTTGGAACGTAAATCTAAGGAGGTGAGCCCCCTCACTCCAGCGAACAACCCCGAAGGGAGCGCAGCCAGTTTATTATCATCCAAAGATAACTTCTTTAGTTGTGACAACCCATCGAACGCTCTTTCCGATATATACTTCAAGTCGTTTTTCCCCAACAACAACTCCTGAAGATTCCACAGCTCAGCGAATGTGAACTCAGTCAAATTGTAAATACGGTTGCGTCTGAGATCCAATTTCCTCAAGTTAGCCAATCCATCAAACGTGCGACGGTTCAAATGGAATATGTTGTTTTTATTCAAGTCAATTCCAGTAGATTGAACGTGTGCTGGAATGCACCATCTCTTATTGACGATATGTTGTTCTTAGTGAACGTTAGTTTGTGCAGTTTCGGCAAGTTGTAAAACACATCCGTGCCAATTTCCACTATCATATTCTCGTCCAAGTTGATCAGGGTAATGTTTGGCAAATGGGCAAACGCAAACTGACGCAGCGATTCGATTTCGTTCTGAGAAAGCAACGCTTCGGTCAAATTGGTTAAGTTTGCGAAAGCGTAGATTGTATCTCGGGAATAGTTCCGTATTTAATGTTAATAGATTTTAGGTTTTTCAAATATTGCAGCGCTTCTGTCGGAACATAGCTTAGCGCGCCGTCGACTCGTACATTGAAAGACAAAGTTTTTAAAGTAGGTTGGGAGGCGAAACTTTGCCAGATAAGGTCGTTCCTTGGTATGCCACCGTTGAAAACCCAGCATTCCGCTTTGGTCGCATTCTTTGGTTCTCTGCTTGTCTCGCAGTAGCAGTGGACTTTTGATTCTCTATCGCTGACGTCACAGATATTCTTTTGAAAGCCGCCCTTTTCTTTGGGTCGTCTCTTGTTGTCTTTAGCTTGAACGTTGATTGACATCTCGTTGACGAGGGCGAATATTATCAATATGTAGATGATCCCAGCTATCCGTCGCTCCATGTTAACACCTGGAACAATGTAATCAGTATGTTACTAATTATTAAAAATAGAATAATCTAATCGATAATCTTCGTCTTTTCAAAATCTACTAGTTTTCTTTTGGTTAAGTTAAATTTATTCAACAAATTGTGTACATGTTTCGACTTGGCAACCAATATTATGTTGTCATTACCGGCTCTTAGGAGCTTGTTAATAATTTGGATCTCATTAGGATTACACGATCGATGCGTTAAATTGTCATGTTCCTTGCTGAATCCAAAATGTATATTTTAATCCCAAACGCAAACGATGGGTAATAATAATTCACCGAGAGTATCTGTATCTTTATTACCAATTTTTATTGAGTTTTTCTGCACAAGCAAAAAGTTTATCCTCTAATATCTTTATATTCTTTATATTAAAAAGTTGTGAACACACACTGTTATGTGTTGTTAATCACACAAGTTCAAGATTATTCTTGAGCTAAGTAGGTATATAACAAACAAATATTATCAATGTTTCACCGCCAATCAGTCTCAAGAGAGCCTAATCATTTATGATAACTGGCGTCTATGCTATTTAATATTGATTACAATTATCATGGTGCATTTTGAATAACAAAAATTTAGAATTTAATGCGTCTTCGTACGGGATTGCAAAATTTTATGACTAGTTAAATATATTTGTGAAGCAAAATTATCCAAAAGGGAATAAATCAGAATCAAATTACCAACCGCCACAGCAAATGCGGCTTTGGATTAACATTTTAATTGTTATTTCGTGTACCAACTACTATACTAAGTATAATAATCATGTCGATTCTGGTTAATAGAGAGGTCCTATTCGATTTCATAATGAAGAGGACCTCCCTAGAAGAAAATAAAGAATTTTTGAATTCATATTCCTTTCTTAAAATTAATATTCCTTTCATCCAAAAACTACTGGACGGATTTCAATGAAATATGGTACACGCTCGATGAAATATGGTACACAAGTAGAATTAAATTGGATACTCTTTTATTCCGAAAATCTCGCTGGAGCTAAGCTCTAGGGTGTTATGTATATGAAATAATATTTAAGTATTTAATCAGTATTAGTTCGCTTTAATTTGGGTCACAAATAAAAATTAAATCCTTAGTCCCAAAATCAATAAATTTCAAAATAATCATGTTCTACTTATCGCACATGAGTACCGTACAGTTATATTCAAATATGTATTCATCTTATGTTCTCTTGTCTCGATAAAAGTGACTCGAGTGAGTCGCAGATTGATACAACCGATTGTATAAGTCTCGCGAGTGTGCAAATATATTCTTTTCATAGTACAGCCTGAATATACAGACCTCGATGGTGTAGTGGTTAGCACGCTCTATTTCGCTTTGTCCGTCAAACTTATCGGCAATTCGTTTTTCGACATTCAGTAGCAGAGTCCTTAAAAAACTGCACATCGAAAAGACATTTCAAGATGCAAATGACGATAAGATTCCTAGACAAAAAGATAACGCTGCCAACTACATTGTGAATAAGGCAGATTACAAAGATATGAAGAAGTTCCTGTAAAGGTTTAGTTTCGGAATAAACTGTAGTGTCCTCCAGAAGCTAAATATAAATATCCATATACTATATATCCATAGCATACTTCCTAATGCTCCACTGGGCCTAACTAACCACCACCATCGATCCATACACCGGGACATCGTTGAATGGAATGATCGTCTGTGGGTAGCGCCTTGCATCGCGCGCTCCGACATAATGCATAATTGAGTTTGTTTGTTTGTTACCTCTTCACGCTTTATCTACTGGACCAATCTTCGCGAAATTTCGCATACAGATGAGATTAAATCAAATCATCAAGAAAAAAAACGAAATACTGAAAAGGACATAGGGTACTGTTGTACTGGAAAAAACACTGTTCCCGTGGAAAATTCACGCGGGCAAAGCCGCTGGCAAAAGCTAGTGTTACTTATACGTTACATAAACGATTTGAAAAAAGTTTGTAGAAATAACCAAACAATATTTTACCGAACACATCTACAAATCATAAGCCAAAGAACGCTACGACACGGTCTGAGCGGATGACGCAAAAAGTTACCTTCTAAAGCTTTGAAATTCAAATGTGTCATGTTGCTTATCTTTCTCATACTCTTTGCATAACTCTGCTTTGAATCCGTTTTAGGAATCATAACTTGTATTAAAATGGTCGGAGTTGAGTGTTTTAATACACTTTGACAGTGGAGTGTCGTTCGTTGAGAAAAATTTATTTTTAGTTAGATTATGATGATATCAAATTTGGTACAGGGGTAGATAAGAATACAACCTATAATAACACATAGGGTACTTTTTATCCTGAAATTTCTACGGGAATGGAGCCTCAGGCTGTATTGATATATTAGAGAAGAGATCGCTAATCGAATCCTTCTATATATGTATATTTCTATGATAAAAACCGTTTTCTAATCGTAAAGAATCTTAAGAAATTCTTTCTGTAAAACTAGATAGGATTACGATAAATTATTGCAAAAGATTCCATAATATACATTATTGATAGGCTATCTGTTTCATAATTCCAAAGTGAATAGCGAAATCGGAGCATTAGGCCAAAGTCATATATTATGGATAATAAGACGTGTGCTTGCTTTGCTTAGGTTTAAAACAAACCACCCCATTTCATCCCTTTAGTATAAAGCAAGTATGGAAAAAAGATGGGCAGTAGCATCCTTTGTGTATTCAATGTCATTTTATTCTATTTAGTCACTATTATAAATTAACCATTAGGGTGGAGCGCGGATGTATGGAATTTTTTCTTTATTTTGAATTCTAATAGTGAGGGATTTATGTCTTGTCTGAAATTAATACTATATGTTAATTTTGATATAATTTAACAACATCTTTTGTCTCCGCACCGACTTCAAAGTTTTAAAAATTTAGAAAAATTTGCTTTATCTGTGAGACCTTTTTATTGACATGTGTTTGGGTTCAAATTATGTAAATTAACACAAAATAAGTTAATTAAGCATACAATATTATGTTTTAATGAAAAAAGTATAAAAAATTACATTAAAAAATTAAATTATTTTGCTCTAAAATTACACTTGGTGTCAAATTTCAGCATTTTCTCTCTTTATTCTAATTCAGCCTGTATGGCTCTCAATTGAGATGTTTTAGTGTAATGTTAAGTGGCTACTTCATCTGTGATCTTCACAGCTCATTCAACCGATTGCATGGGACACGGAAGTCACGAGAATAACAGCTGATTCTCGCCACCAAACTGTACTATACTGCCAATTTCTGCAGTCGTAACTTGTATGAAAAATTGTGGCTAGATATAATCGTTTTGCCAATATATTATTTCTATATCATTTAAAATATTGAAATTAATATCTGCCACTACAAAAAATCTTAGGGTTGTTGATGTAGAAATACTGCGTGCCTTCAAACTACGACGAGCATCCAAATCGCGTATTTGCTTCTGCGTGACAAATAACATAGCCAGAAAATATTGTCTTTGTACAAAAAATAGCCATTTTTTGGGTTCTAATATGCTTTCTAAATCTTCTAGAAGGTATCGTGTACATAATTATGTTAAAAGAGACCGAGAACCATCTTAACTCTGATGGTTTTTCTTTTAATACAGAACCACAATGGAGCATATAGTTTCACAATTAATGTAGCCGAAATGATCAGGCCAAGTGATGATTTTTCCGTCGCTATATAAACCTAACAGTCAATTTTTACTTTTCAGTCAACGGGCATGCGACTATTTAACTGTAGACGTATCGTAAGCCTAAATCTTCGGGAGAGTTGCCTGAAATTATTGCTGATGCGTACAAAGATCTGTGAATATTTCTGGGAGCTTATTTCTTTACAATCAATAACATTTGCTCACGTTTTGGCACTTTCTTATATCTTGGACAATTGTATTGAGTAAAATCTTTGCATTTGCAAAGCCAAAATATCAAAAAACATCATACTATCCCGTCGAAAACTTTTCAAGTCTGCAGATGAAATTCATTTGATGGACATGAGCAGTTTTTACATTTTTTATTATGTGCTGATAACAAATAAATATCTCTGGAAAGTATTACTGTTGGTATGAATGCAGTAAGCCATAAATATTTAATTTTTTATGACAAACTTAGCAATTTCCGAAAATATAGGCTGTTTTTTGACGTTCTTATAGTTAACCTCGTCAACTCTTAAAACTTCATATATCTTTGTAAGTTGGTAAAACATTTGACTTTAACATACAAAAATCATTAATTAATGGACACATTACAGGCACTCCGAGCCTTTTCCATTATAGTACTAAGAATTTATACGATATTTGTCAAAAAAATTGTCAAGCGCGTTTTCAATTATTCATGCGAAAACTGACCCTCCTTTGCACTCCCGTACTCTTCTTCTTTTACGTAGTATTGCACCTTGTTTATTATTTTTTATCGAAAATAGAGGATTTTACCTTTATGAAATTAATATGAATTATACATATATTTGTCATTTTAATAAAATTAAAAATCTACAAACTTGAGTCTAAAATCGACTATTCGTAAAGTTCAATGACCTTGCGGAGACGGTTACCCTATTTTTTTAAATAATATTTTTAAATGTGTATGTTTGAGACCAAAAGGCATAAACTTTTCACTATTAGAAATTTAAAATCAGAAAAAGTAATTTCACCTATTAACATATGTGTTGTTATAAAGTACTCTCATACCTAGAAATTGACATGTGTGGTTATGGTTATGGTTATAACATAAGGTCCTTCCGATTTGTCCACATATTGTTCATAATGTCCCATAAATATGATTGAAAATTAGATGGATAATAATTGTAGTTGTAGATAGTCTTTAAATAATAACATAATTTTTATGATGTAAATAAAATATTAATCCACAAACTAAATGTATTTCTACCCGAAATCTGAATGTTGAAAAACAAAAGTCTGTAACCTATTTTCACTGACATCAAAGTTATATATTATTTTAGAAACTGATTTTTTTTTTAAAAAATTAAAAGAGTTTAAAAGAGTTGCTGCTCCTAGGTAAGTAGCTTAAAAGAAGAATAGAGATGTGCTTTTTAGTTTTAAAAATAAATATGTGCCAGTGTGAATACCAAGCTCATCACCTTAACTCCAGGCAGCGATTTAACACCCTCAGTTAATCCCTAATCCCAAATGCATTTAGCTTTGCACTCCCGTCATAAAATCAGCGGCCACAGCTATTAAAACGTGCGCATACAGCGCCTTTCCACCCTATCCAAAACAAACGGTAGAAACTTTTTGCACGAACACCGCACGGAGACCGGTTCGAACTTGGAGAAATATGAGTGTGCGACAGTGGTCGCTCACACTACAACGTTATTTATGGACACTATGCGGCTATCGAAATACAGGCCTGGCACAACATGCGATCCAGTTACATATTTGACCCTATGGAAAATTTAAATATTGTGCTTATTTTGGTCTAAGCTTAATGCTTGTTTTGGGTTTAACAAAAGGCATTACACAATAGATTGTGATTGTGAAACTGAATTTTCTAACATTTTTGAGTATGCTAGACTGAATTAATTCAGTTTTTTCCAACGTATTTAGAGGAGAGAATCCTGCAGTTGCTACCTCACTCTGATAATCAGTAAATATTGCATTATCATTGAAACTAAAGCCATGTGCTGAAAATTTCCAATTACCTATGAAGGCTATGTAGAGTAGAAAAGCGAAAGTAATTCTTATTTGGCTTTAGCACAGATTGTGACCCGAAAAAGCATATGTTTATCCATGGATAATACCAATTTATTATTATTATAGGATTCCTCCACTCACTAGGCAATGGGCTAACAACTTGTCACCTGCTCCCATATCTGGATAATCTCCATTCTATCTGACAAAGCCCACCATTCAGCTTCTGGCACAGCGTGGCCCTTCGAGTTCTGTCTAACCCAAAGAAGATAAAAACGTGGATTCTATGTATGTATGTATATGTACCTATTTACATTTACAAGCAAAAAAACACGTAAGCCCCTCTAAGGTCTTGTATATTATTCCGAGTTTTAAGTAAGTTTTATTGAAGAAATGCCTGTGGTATCTGATTTTTAGGAATAAAGAGAATAAGGAAAAATGTCATGAGAGTGATGTGGAGTGTGAGGAAGCGAAAAGAGTCTGTAGAAGGACTGAGCAAGGGAAATTTCTAGTATCTACCTACCCCCACGGGGGAAAAAGAATATGTAAATTCAGTATGTATTTGTTTCAACCTATTTGTATTTTTCTTATGTGCATTACGTGCAACAAAGAGTCATAAACAAACAACTTCTAAAAAACAAATAAAATCATTGTTTTTTTCATAAATAAAACCGCTTCATTTTAATTAAAAACTAGCTTTTGCCACGCGGCATCACCTGCCCGCGTGATGATTTCCTACAGGAACAGTGCATTTTCCGTGATGAAAGGTATCCTAACTGTCCTTCCTCAAGGTACTTCTAACTAGGTGTATGCGAAATTTCAGGAAGATTGGTTGAGTAGATAAAATGCAAGCATTGAAGAGGCTGTAACAAACAAATAAACAAACAACACTCACTTTCGCATTTATAATATTAGTTTTAGATGATAAGCTAAACAAATGCCCGTTCATTAGTTTCCCACAAAAATTTTGTATATTATAAAAAAGCTACTACTACAAAATCTGTCATATAAATACCCAAAGCTGCTACAGTATCGTATCGTAAAGCCAATAGCGAGATGTGAAAGCTCTACAGCAGTAAAGTCAGCTGTGCAACCAGCTCAACCTACCGAGTGCGCTGATGCTCGAGTCTTTTTGCACGTGAGCGAGGGCGCCACCTACGTTTCAAATGTGTGAAATTTTAATAACTTAGACATTAGTTCCGTTTTTCTCACTACATGCACAAAACTTGTCGCACTAAGAAGTTCAACGACCTTTACTTTATGACGTCGTTTAAAGATGTCACGCCGAGCTTAATAAAATAAGTTTTTATACGTTGCTACCTTTCATAATTTCATTAATGATAGCTTTTTCCTACGGATTTTACCGAATTAGTAGCAAATTTTAATATCTCAGGATCCAACCGGCGTATTAAGATGAAAGGTGCACCAGTTTTTAAGTTAGATTTAGAAATACATCTGTGAAAACCACATCGAATTTCATACAGTAGTTTTTGTGTGATGCGTGTACAAACATACAGGAACCAATTCAAAAAGAAATCGCTTTGGTTTCTATTAGAACTGGAAAAGACTGTGTGTGTGTATTTTTTGCCTATTAAAATATCTCCGAATGTTCAGTACATGTCCGAGATATTTAAGAAAAAAGATAGAAGCGGTGGTGGCCGAATGGTAGAGCACCCGCCTGTGGCTGCAAAATCCCAGGTTCAGAATCCTGACCGGAGCTTACATGAGTTTGTATACCAATTTGACTCATGTTAGTTTTTCATCTGAAACCACCACTTGCTTCCGGTTCAAGGGAAAACATCGTGAGAAACCTGCACTCTATGTTGATGATTATCAAGCTAGTGTGTGAAAATGAGAAAGGCAATGGCAACTACCACTCTTGACGGTGGTTCCCATACGTCAAAAATAAAAAAAACTATTACAAAAATACCCACATTGAGTGTTTACGATCAAAGTAACTACAATGTCCAAACAAGATAAAAATGTAAAAATAATTAGATTTTTTATTACCCTCATATTCAATATTTTCTTGAAAGTATCAGTTGTTCGACGCATTAACCCGTGCTATTTGAAAGCGACGCATTTTTTCTACTCGATATTAGATTCAATTACGCTAAAAGTTGTTACAGTTGTGATTTGATTTCATAATACGGAAAATCAAGGGTCAAGATATGTATTTTTTATCTCTGATATTTATATTATTAAAATTATTATTATATTGTTAGCGTAAAGGTGAAGGTGCTACGCGAACGCTTATAAATCAAGGGAAAAAAATAATGTTGGCATTTTCTCATTTGAGTTTTTACTATATTGCACTCGACTTGCCATCCATGGAAAGCTTACATGATTATTTTAGATTATGCTTTTCTTTATAGGAAATAACAAGTTTTACTGCAAGTCAAATTCTTTCCCAGCACACTTTTTGAAATATATGGGATTTGCTACATGCCAAGTTATTCACTTGTCATGTAGCCAAATTTCCCTACGAACCCAAGATTACTGAAGATATATGCATATTTACCATTTTTAATATTTTTTTGTTTTACTATTTGGGTCCAAGTAGCTGCCAGTGCGTATTCAGGCACATGGTTATATTTGATATTTGGGATAAGTACTGACAATGACTCAGGGCTGAGCTTATATATGGACCAGTATGAAGCGGCAGTGTTCAGGATGAGGTAAAGGCCAACTTACCGAAGTTGATTAAAATAAAGGAAATTTTGAACTTAGGCATACTTAGGCATAGACGTGCCATTATTTACTTTTATGTCAAAAGATAGAAGGATTGAGTTTAAAAGAAAAATCCATAACCTTTAGTATCCAAATTTCTAGAAAGTCAAAATCAAAATAACTTAATGTTTGTTCACCGGGTTCCACAATTGGGTTCGATTTTTTCGAGTTTTTATACGTTTTCTCATACTGGCATCTGATATCAAAAATGTGGCAGAGTAAGGAGGTTACAAGCTAATAAAGACTCGGTCCGCTTCAATAAAAAAAGAATAGTTCTAAGTCTCAACTTAGAGAAAAAAGTTCGGGCCTTATTGTGTTGATAAACCTCAACATGAGGAGGAAGTAATACTTCTAAGTGAAGTAGAAACACAGTGTAAATTTTTTTCAAACCTACGATGACTTCTGAAATTACCAGGAATAGATAAAAAATTTGATATCCACGACATTGTGCTGTAGTTTAATTCAATAAGTTTTTAGTTTCATATTTCATCAACGTAATCAATTGTGATATAAAAATATGACATGCTAGCGCCTCAACTCCGGCTTACATCGTTACTCAGTGTACATGTTATTGATATGGCTATATCTGACATTAGGTATAATGTAGCAAACTTACTAATAGAAGAGGGTTTTTTAAAATCTAGTTGGTGTAATACGAGAGATTACCCTTACTAAAAACAAAGTCACAGAAACATACAATCACTTCCTCTTTATTATACGTGTTATTAGTGTGATGACTAAATAAATATGCAAAATGCATACATATGTTTATTAGTAAAGATCTGCTATAACATTGGTCTATTATCTTTATATGTACATAAACATTATATGTTGTTACAATAATATATATATTCTACATACGTAGATTTGATATTACAACTTGTCATTGAGAAAAAGTACTTAAACAACCTTAATTTCTATTGCGTTTCAATTTATTTTATCATTTAATATCTTAAGTTAAATGAATAATCATGTATTCTAAACAAAATACTTTCAAGTTTTGTCTTTAAAACCCGTAGAATATGTTTTAAGTATTTTGTGACGCACCTTAGTATGGACGGGGAACCAGTGTTGCACTCCATTAAAGATTGCCAAGAGTCAGTCGTTGTGTGTGTTTCATTCCACTATAATGCAGCCACGACCCTCAGTCATGACAAAAAATGACTAAAGAGAGACTGACATAGACCTGTTAAAGTTTAACATTATATGTGAATTGACATATAGATTTAAAATATTTTATACCTAGTAATTTATCCTTATAGTCTTTATCCACCAAAATAAAATTCTACTTGAGGAGACATTTTTGTTCCCGTGGGAATTTCGGGAAATCCTCTCTTAGTACTTACCTACACTCCCTAAATCAAATTTCCACTGTATTGAAACTTGGCCTTCAAAGGCTCACTCCACCAGGTAGTCCCCATGAAACTGAAAATCAGAACAACTGTATGAACTGCTTACAGGCGCTTGTCCACGACACTTTAGTTTAATATTTTTAGCCAATGCATTCAGCAGTTCGTTTGTTTTACTTTTTCTCACGAACTAGCACATCTCTCTCTTCGTCTTATCATATTGGTTCTGTAAATACTATTTGGACACAATTGCTGTCTGCTAATGTGTTCCCTACTTGGACGATATGAAATCACAAAGATATCAGTAACATCACTTGAGTCGTTTATGTTACCCATACCTACTTTTCAATTTGTTTACTTACGAAATATCTGTGACGACATTGTTAGTAAAATAATATAACCTGTATAAAAGGCCATTCATCAGAAGCACTTTGGTTCCAAGATTATTTATAATTAATACTACATACTATTAATGAGTTGAATATTGTTCAGAATCAAATACAAATAAAAATTAGAATCTCTGAGCAACACCTTATCTAATCTTAATTGTTATAATTCTATTGTTTTTTAGAGTCTTGTACCATTCACATAGTTTGTGCATTCTAAAGTTAAACACTCGAGAACAATTTCTTTTTCAAAATATTAATATTATGTAATCTTAATATTATATCATAAGCTTAAACTACTAGCATTTCAGGACGAATACTGCAGAAAGAAATGCCTACAGAAAACTCATGAGAGCAGAAATACTAAGGAACCTTTATGAAAGATTTCAGCTCTCACACCCAGTGAGATTGGTTCCTCAGATCAGTCAGTAACATGGAAGAAATTTATCTATTTATTGATGCCAGATACATGTAAGCACCTTATTAAACAGACTACTCAAATGGATTCACCATTAGATACTATGTATGTATGTCAGTACATTGTTTGCACCTGTACACGCAAGTACAGAAATATTCAGACTGCACAGAAACAGTCCTATCAAACATTTGAAAGCTTGGCGTTTCGATTCATTATTGTCTTCTTGAAGTCATCTCAGTTTTTGTGAATAAAGTTACCAGCTGCACTTTTTTTGCTTACTACTTCAAATGATGATGTCTATCATTATTAAATGTTTTCAGAGTTTTGTAGCACTACAGTATTAATGCAATCTCTTCTCTCAAATAACCTAAATCATATATCAGACCTGCGATGGTACAGCTGAGAATCCATATTAGATTTCTATAGATTGTTCTGTTGTTGACTGCATTTATAATATTATATCATCATTAATATTGCAGACATTTATTTGTTTGTTTGTCAACTCATAATGCACACACACACAAGAAAAATACAGGACATAAAGAAACAAAAAGAGAAACGGCCCCAGTGGCAGGACTTATCCCAAAAAGAGTTTCTTTAATCAATAAAAGAACTGAGGTATTACTGGTCGTGAGTTCTTCATATAATCACTAGAGTCTGCTCAGTTCATCATTAATAAAATATAACTGATTCTATGTCCATGGGAATCATATTCCAAGACTAGGAGGGAATCTGTATAGACATTCAGGAAATAAAACCAATTTTTGCTCTGTATACCCTACCTTCTGTACCTCTGTACTTTCATTAATTCAAATTTGATTTGTTTCATTGTTCTTATTTTGAAGATGCCCATTCAATGTGGGTTTGCTCTTGAATCATCTTTAGAACCTGAGATATTCTTAACAATGCTCAAAACCCACTTTGGGCATAATTCTGCCCAGTTCGCACAGTAATTCGAAGTCCTAACTGTCATATATTCTGAATGCGAAAGTGAGTTTGATTTTTCCTGATGCACAGAAACCCTTCATGGGCACTTGGGAAGGAGGCCCCAGTATTGCCGGACTCTCTTAAGATTACTACTTCTTCACGCTTTATCTACTGTTATTCTTCTGAAATTTCATACATAACAGGAAGTACAGAGAAGGGCATTGCTCTTTGGGACCATTTTCTTCATCAGGAGGAAAGCTAGCAATATGCTCATTAGTACCAAAGTTTTGTAACTCATAGCATCTGTTGATTTATTTTGTTATGTGAATGTATCTCAATGACCTATCTCTACCCTACCTAGTGTTCAGTCTTAAATTAGTTAGATGCAAGATGGGATATTGTTGCCATCAAGTCATGTGAGGATCAATGTTGCACTTTCAGATGTATCAGTTTTATTAAAAGTGAGTCTAGAGGGAATCAGAGCAGTATATTTCCTATCTTGTTGAAATTATATGCTTATGTCCAGTTTGGCATTTATAGTATTCGTTAATGTTAAGTTGGATTCCATTTGTAAGTATCTATTCAATATTCAAATAGTTAGTCAGCATTATACGGCTGTTAAAAGGTGTTATCAAAGTTCATGTGTTGTATGTGAGCTGTTATTCACCTGGTTTGGCTCTGGTTTTGATTGAGAGGTATTTTTAGATTTCTTACATTCCTCCAATTTGCATTCTGTAAAGTTTATTACTTTGGAACTTTAGACTGATACCTATATGGATCTTTAATAATTCCCAGGTGAAAAAGAAAGGAAGAAATTTGACTTTTTTTGTAACAAACATTTCATCTTATTCTTTCACAAGTTCTTACTTAGTACAACTAAATTGCTGCCAACGATAGTTGGATTCACGTAGTCGAATCATTTGCATTTCGTTAAAGCCTTGCATATTTTCTCGTGCATTTTCAATAACAACGAAAGTCACGAAAGGTATTGAAAGAATTATATAAATAATTTTGCGATCAATTTTAAGAACTAAAAGTTACTACAGTAATTCGATATGATTTTTAGTTTTTTGTGATATTGAAATTGTTTTTTTAAAGGAGTCTCTCTCGCATTTCTGTTGCGTTGACGAGCAATAAAATCTTCGACGCACGAAGCGCGCTGGCATTATCTATACAGTCGAGGATCAAACTGACTGGATTAACAATCGAAGTCAGTATCACGAAGGGCGTTGATGTGGACAGTATGGTGACAGTCTACAGCCACGACATTCTGGGCAGGATCAAATTTAAAACCTGGTGAGGCGATGGATTTGACAATGTTGATTGTTGAGTTGTTATTATATTGGTGGTTGAATCTCAGTTGTTATATATAGTATTATTATGATTAGTTCTTGCATTATCTTACATTCATTATGGTTCATTTGGTTGATATTCATTCATTAGTATATAGTTACTAGTTGTTGTGTGTGTCGTCCACCGTCTTAGAATTTGTTCTAAAAAGTTTAAAACACCACGTCCAAATAACAACTAATTTCTAGATTTCGTTTATAATATTTGTGTAATAAAGGGATCCTAAAACATTTTCAAATAATTCCATTTCAGTTTCAATTAATTTTGAGATAATTAGCATTAAATATTCATTTCTTAATTTACTAATATCATATTGAGTCAAAGCATTTAAATAAACAAGATGTATCTTTTGAGGTCTGTGACTACAAAATGTTGTTTAAATTTTTTTCAATATTTCATTTAACTTTAAATCTATTCTACGTTCTAAATAATGTTTGAATTAATATTATTCACTTTTGCATATGCTATTATTTAATCTGTTGCTTTTGTATAACTTCATCGCGAAGTAAGATATTGTTGTTGATATCTCGGGTTCTAAGTTGGATGGTGAAAACTGCGTTAAGACCTTCGATAACACAATTGTGAGACCCACATCAAATTCAGTTCAGTGATTAGTAGTAGTTCTCATTACGCGTACAAAACATACAGAGCGAAAAATGTGTTACTATTATAAATAAATAAATAAAATAAATACCTATATACAGACTAAATCACACAGATTGGGAACCAGCCCCAAAGTAAGTTCGAGACTTGTGTAATGGGATACTAACTCAACGCGTACTATATTTCCTGCAAATACATAATAAAGATAAACAGCCAGACCCAGGCCAATCTGAAAAAAACAATTTTCCATCTTGACCCGACCAGAGATCGAACCGGAACCTCCGGTGTAATGATCCGGCGTGATGACCGTTTGTGCGGAGGTCGTCAAACAACAATAAACCATAATAATAATATAATATGCATAGTTACAAGCTTTGCCACAGCTTCATGAGTGAATTTCTACGGGAACAATGCTTTTTAGAATAATTTCCTAATATTCAGTACTTCTAACTATGCGTATGCGAAATTTCAGGAAGAGGTAACAAACAATGAATAAACAAACTCACTTTTACTTGTTATACTCGTATTATTGAATTGGAATTAAGATATTAGTTAGGATAGTAAGGATTTTTCAAAACTCCACTTTTCTCTGAAACCAAAGATAGCGCAGTAAATAGAGGCGGAACCTTCCCTAGAGGTTAATTACGGGCGGTCCAGTAACTCAATTTTTTTTATATTATTGTTTAGGATGGTTGTAGAGAGTATTTAAAAATGAAATATGGCACTAATTGAATAGCTTTTGCACTCATATAAAATTAGAAAAATAAAAAAAAACACACACTTTGTTCGGTTTTTCGCTTATATTTTCTTTTAAGTGCATTTTCGCTAGAAAAGTGTTCTACCACAATGTTGTAGAAAATTCAAGAGATTTGCCGTTATTTACATTTTATATTTTGTTTCTAAGAATTGAAACAGAAACCGAGAAAAAAATCCTTTTGCCTTAAAAAAATCTCATTTTTCAAACATTCGTCAATCTTTTTAATTTAGAACGATGTAATCCAGTCATGACCTATTCTAGGAGAAAAAGTAGCAGAACAAACATCGTAGGAAATTTAAGTACCTGCAAAACGCAATTGCATATTTCTTAACCAACCCTGCAAGGTGGAGAGTAAAACTAAATGATAAAACAACGGAAATTGTTTTTTGCTATAATATTTTACTTTTACTAACTGAACCTCGCTCCCATGGAAATTTCGTACCTTATGTGCTAGTCCTGATATAAAGTACCTTATGTGCTAGTCCTGATATTTTTCTACTAGTATACCAAATTTAATCGAAATCCGTCTAGTAGATTTTGTGTGATTAAGCAACAAATTATCACATCCAAACTTTCCCATTTATAGTGTGATTCATTGCAGGTGAGTAACTGGTACCTGATTGGGACACTGTAAAAGTGTGCTGTGAGACATTATCAAGTACAGATATTAGATAATATTTGCTTCATCAGCAATAAAGATTGGGAAAGAAACCCGATTTTAAAATGAAAAAGTTTGGATGTGATATTTCTTGCTCAATCTTAAAAAATCTACTAGACGGATTTCGATAAAATTTGGTACGCTAGTAGAAAAATATCAGGGCTATTTACATAAAGGTACTTTTTATCCCAATATTCCTATGGGAAGTAAAGCCCCCGGGTGCAGCCTTCAGTAGACAATAAAATATGATAGCAAAAACGTAATATTTTAACTTTTACTTTTACTCCCTCCTCCGTAGGAGTTGGTTAAAAAAAAATTACATGTGTTTTGTAAGAGTAATTAAATTTCCCCTTCAAATTTTATTCCAATATATATTTTCCTAAAGTAGGCCATAATGAATTACAGCGCTCTGAAGTAAAAAGTTTGACAAATTTCCAAATGCGATCAAAAATGCGATTTTTTAATGTGCACTTCTCCATAACCATTAGTCTTAGAAACAAAATATAAAATGTACATAATAGGAAATTTATTTTTATAACATTGTGTAGAACTCTAATGTAGCTAAAATGCATCTAAACGAAGGTGAGAGCGCAAATCTGAATAAAAGTGGCAATTTTTTTGTTTTTCCAACGTATGGCGAGGCGTGGAAGGGGGGAGAAATTGTGCTCTCTTGCATTTTAAACAACTTACTAACTATCCTAAATAACATATCAAAAATTCAGAACTATTGACCCATTTTGTAAGTAAACCCTACCCTAAGCTCTAATTTCGTCATTATTCAATGAACTATGGACGGATTTGTATTAAATTTGGTATACTAGTAGAAAACAGACCAGAAATAGTACATAGGTTACTTTATATCCTGAAATTCCCACGGGAGCGAAGACCCGAGGCGCAGTTAGCAGAAAATAAAATATTATAACAAAAAAAGCAATATTCCGTAGTTTTTAATATTAGGTTTTACTCCCCATTCTGCAGGGTTGGTTAAGAAAAATGCAAATGCGTTTTGTAGGTAATTAAATTCCCTACAAATTTTGTTCCAATACTTATTCTCCTAAAATATGCCATAACTAGATTACAGCGTTCTGAAGTGAAAAGTTTGACAAATTTCAGAAAAAGAAGATTTTTTAATTTTTTTTATGATCACACATCTCGGTAACTATCAGTCCTAGATACAAAAATGTAAAAATGTAAATAATAGGATATTAAATTATCTACAAGATTTTGTAGAACACTTTCCTAGCAAAAATGCATCTAAACGAAAATATGAGCCTAAATCTGAAGAAAGTTTTTTTTTTTTTTTAGTTTTTTTAAGATTACTACGGACGCGGAAACTTGGCAATTGTGCCCTTTTTATTTTGAATACTCACAATAATCCTACACAACATTTCAAAAAATTCACAATTGCTGGACCGTTTGTAATCTGATTCTCGTCGTCTATTTACTGCACTAGAATAGTTGGGAATGAATATTATATCCAAAGTTGTATCCTACACTGGCCAAGTCCTAACAAGCCTGTGCAAGGCTAATAAGCTCATGATGGATATCCAAGAGTGATCGTCCCGAACTTCGGTCTCTTGGCAACGCCACAGCTAACGTATGCCAAATTGTACCCACCATTTGTTTTAACACTTCTGCCGTAAAAGAAGTGTAATGCTATCATAGTCTTATTTATAACTAACTAGCCACGCCCCGGGGCTTCGCTCCCGTGGAAATTTCGGGATCAAAAGTACCCTATGTGCTATTCTCAGTATTTTGCTGGCCGTATACCCAATTTCGTCAAAATCCGTCCACTAGATTTTGCGTGATTGAGGAACAAACATCCTCACAACTTTACAAATTCACATCCAAACATTCGCATTTGTAATATGAGTAGGATTTCAGCGAGTTTGGGATAAAATTACCCCTTGTGATATTTCACTCCAATAGTAAACCACACCATTAACATTGCCAAGATAGTCGTTGTGTGTGTTTCATTCTATATAATGATTACGACCCTCAGTCATGAAGAATACGACTAAAAGGAAGAATGGATGTGCTTTTCCAGGTTATATTCTACCAGTGTACCGAATTTCATCGAAATCTGTCCAGTGATCGATATACTTTTACGTTTAGAAAAAAAAAAAAACAAAATCAGGTTCAAATATTATATAGGAACTACCTACGAAATTCTCTCACTTCAGACGACTCCTAAATTAAACTATTTGGCCTAGTTTATCCGATAGACATGATTATTCCTATTTTATCCGCTGCAACCGATCCACCAATGATTTTAACACCAACTGATCTCCTTATATTTTTGTACATAAAAGTTCAACTTTTTAAATTTATAAAGTAGGTATTGGCAGGAAGAAAAAACATCGCTTTTGCTTTTCGTTGTTAATTTCTGATAAATTAAATAAACAGAATATAAACCTCTAATGCAACTTAATGTTAACTGTCTACCTCGCTCTGTCTACTCCGTAGGAAATAAAGACGTAAAACTGCATCTTGGACTGACAACCCCCTTTCCCGTATTTGACTTTGCTGCAATACGCCATTCGAAAATAAATAAATTACGGGTATTTTATGGTATTTTATTTTTGCTCGAATCTTCTAGGTAGACAGGGATCCGATGGGAATAAAAAATAATATAAAATAACGGATCTAATACAGGATCGGTTGTAGAAGATCCGATTGGAGTAACTCAATCGTATTTCAACAAACGCCAGTCAATACTAATTAACAAAATTACCGTCAATCTATCATTAGGAAATAATTAGCCGAACTAAACAATATGGCAGTCCACGGGAATAGGTACCTTATGGTCGTTGGCACTTACGACATTGTGCTATTACAAGATAAGTAAACTTATACCATTTGTATTTCTGAACGACTTAAGCGCCAATGACCTTAAGATACCTTTTTCCGTGGATTGACACATATTGCTGAACATTCTGTGACCTATTTTGATCAAGTAATCAAAGGGCTGGAAGCAATCTTTGATGTTTAGAATTAAAGTACCTACTAATTTTAGTTCAAAACCATCTACATAATAATTTGTTGATTTTTTCAACATGCCATCCCCACCCCATATGTTAATTTTTTCAACACGTATTTTTTTTTAGCAGTCAGGATGTGCATAAACAAACAAGCTTATTCACCATTCAAATTAATATCAAATTAGTAGGATATTTCATCATCATTATTTATTTAACTCATGGCCTGGGGCATTATTGGCCTTACATCTCTCTCTCTCTCTCAGCTGAGCTTTTTCCCGGTCGCATCCTCAGCATCAGCATACGCGTCGGAGCCCAGGGTCCGCTCTCCTACTTTTTCTTCTCCACTTCTCACAATCTTCGGCATCCTTAGTTGTGAGACTATTGTCATTGGCTTCCTTCTAGATGGATTAAGAGACGATGACCTACCTATTGGTATACCCAACAATCTGACCCAATAAGATTTTTGGGTATACCAACACAGCTGCAATTAAAATGGGACTGGGCGGGCCACGTCATCAAAATGTCTCCAGACCAAGTGGCCCAACGAGTGACAGATTGGATTCCTCCTCATGGCAGGAGGCGGCCGGGTTGACCACGGATGCGCTGGTGCGACGAATTGAACAAATTTGATAAAGGGTGGCACGATATAGCCTTAGATCGAAAGTCTTGGAAGAAGAGGAGAGAGAGGCCTTTACCCAGTACTGGGACATCGATGGCTATTAAATAATAATAACACAGCTGCAAATACAGTCCAGACCAACGGCTTTACGTGCCTTTTAAAGCACGAAGGACCTCGCGATAATACATTTTCGGTCACCCATCCATTAGGAATGTTGCTTAACCACCATTATCGCAAGCTGATCGCAAAAATCGCTGCGCTTCTGAGCTCCTCAATGGAAAACTATTCTATGCACTATTCTCGATAATATCCAGTTTTTTACTCCACGAATCGACCGCCGATAAATCCCCACTCCTCTGACGTCACAAACAGGTAGAACATAAATAACCAGCGCAGAATGGGAGCCCGATTGTGTGCAACTGAAAAAGGGATCTGAATCGGTATTGTGGTCAACACATTTGTCATTTTTATTTATTCGAAGATCCAGTTGATCTTTGTAACATACATTTCCTTACATTTCATTTATTTATAATGATATATCCATATACTTAATCAAATCTACATTCACAGACAATATTCACCTGCATGTTATACATAAAAAAATACCAAATATTGAAAATTAAGATAAATAGTAATTAGACCATATTATATTATAAAAAAAAATTCCAAAAAAAATAAACCGACTTTCATCATAAAACTTAAAATCATGAAATAACATAAAGGAAGATTTATCAAAAAGAAAAATGTATTGGCATGCCACCTACTGATCGAGGTGAAGGGTTTTTGCTCTATAATCCAATGTTAGTATTTTAATATTTTGTTAGGTACCTATCTTTAAAATTCCCGAACAGATTCTGAATTGGTTAAAATGGGACCAACTTGGGAATAGACTGTTTCGAATAAAAAAATAATTTCGGAAATCAGTCCACCGTAGACGGAGAAATCGGCGAACATACATAAAAAAAACATACATACATCGAAACATATAACCTCCTCCTTTTTTTGGAAGTCAGTTAAAAATTATTTAAATTTAGGTACGTCCATCGAAATACAACTACTACGTATAATATCTCAATGGGTACGTTATAATATTTCTAGTAATTATATTAAAAGAGTCATTAAATATATCTGCCTCGATGTGTTTGACGAGCATGTCCCCGAGCATTTTCTGGGCTCTCTTACAATTATAAATATCTTCTCTAAAATTACACTTTACACTAAATTATAAAAAGGAAGTGTTTGTTAGTTTGTGAGCTTGCTTGTAGGGTATAATCTACGGAACTACTGAACTGATTTCAAATATTCTTTCACCTGTAGAAAGCTACATTATACCTGAGTGTCATAGGTTACAATTTATGTATGTACCTCCCGAGCAAAGCAGGGGCGCTAGTATTAATTATATTGAATCATTTAGTATCTACATAATGATAAAATTGTAACTGGTCTATCGATGTGCGAGCATAGAAGAAAATATAGGTAGGTCTTTATAGAGCCAATAATAGCCAAAATGATTTTTTTTGTCTGTTTGTATGCACGTGACACAATAACTGCCTACTAGATGACGTATAAAGCGAATTTTGGAATTATATTATGCAGATCTAACCTAAAATCTGAAGTAGATAGGTTTTATCTTGATACGCTGCTTATATAGTGCCTAAGATATTAAGAATGGTAAATTTATTAAAAAATATAACAAATTTTTACACATAAAAAAAATAAAGAGAGAAAAATGGACCGAATACATCAACAACGTGTGGGAAGTGCTACGAGACGATTGCAATGCTAGTGTCCTACTTGCTACGACTGCTACGAAATGCTACGACGCCTATTATGCGCTACGAGCTACGATTGTGCTACGGGCTTCAGTCACCACTATGTATGTATACTACTAAAGAAATAGCTTATCTAAAATATAATTTTGAATTTAAAATAAATTAACTTTATAACTCTGGCATATGTACACATTACAAAACTAAATCAATAAGAAATTTTGTCTTAAAATTTATGTCTATCTAATCTATTTTTCGATGACGAAATAATCAATATCAATACATATAATAAAACTGTAACTGGTCGGTGTCTGTATATGGGTGATATACCTTAAAAGAAACAAAAATCTATGGCCGATCATTATAGGGCCAATAGAATACGTTGCTCAAAACCTCAGATATATAAACAATAGTAAATTACGTCGCGGGCACAGGCTAGTTACGAAATTATTGTAATTCCGTTTTCTTTTTTAAAATCTTTTCTCAAAAACATTTCAAAGCAAATAGAACCTGAATAGTGAAATCTATGCAATTTTGCAGCCTTCATCGGTACCGATGGAGCCAAATTAGATCAAAATCAAACCCTCCACCCGCGTCATTTATTCAATATAACCCCCTATTGACAGCTCGAAACTAAGGGATAATTCTATATCTCCGCATTTAGGATCGGTTACGAATAAACGGAAAATTACTGTGTTTGTATTCGAGTCGCGTAGGCTCGGGTACACGGGCGGCCTTTTTCAAAATGTCTATTTTCAGCCCAAGGGGTTTAATGGATCTAAAACAGTGATAGTTTACTGTCGATTCATATCAAAACTTATAGGTTTTTCAGAGTTTTATATAGCTCATATTAGATGACCATATAATAACGTGTCTGTGCAACTTTTATGCTTCCAAAATATGTGAATGTCTTGCAAAATATCTGATATGAAAAAACGGCGAAGTGCGAGTCAAGCTCGCGCACCGAGGGTTTCGTAGACGAAGAGCATCTCACATTATAGCTCTATCTAAAAGACCAACTAGTTTTAAAAACAAACTTAACTTTGCAGTTCGTTCCCTGCTACTACATCAAGCGCAAAAATATGTTTGTAGCAATTTTTTTTAGATTTCCAACAACATATTTACTAATTTTAGACTTATTCCTGTATAAGTACTGTTAGACCTTGTTTATTACCAAATTTCATAATTTTAAGTCAACGGGAAGTAACCTATAGGTTTTGATTTACGCTAATATCTCCTGATCGCGTTGACGTATAATTTTTATTATTTTTTTTTTTTCTAAAAGAGAAGAGATCCGAGAATCTGATATTAATTTCAACTTGATGCCTTTAAGCGTTACTAAGAAAAAAAAAGTTTGACAGACAGACGGACAACAAAGTGATCTTATAAGGGTACCTTTTTGCCTTTTGAGGTACAGAACCCTAAAAAGTCATATTTAAACCCGTTCTACTGAAATGGGATATTATTAAAAAGTTCGGGCTCTTTCACAAAATTCGGGGTCCGATTTCAAACGCGTACTGGAAATACATACCTGTATTTTATAACGGTGTCGTGCGAACTAAAATTGCTCTTCGATAAATTTTACACGATTCCTTTTTGAAACGCGTCAAAAATATCGCTTTGATTTTTGTTGTGGTTTTACGTGAAAGTAAAACCAATCAGTCTGTGTGATGTTTGACCCGTGATATAACCACAGGTATTACAATATTAGCGCCCCGCCCCGGCTTCGCTTGGGAGGTACATACTCGTACATAAATTGCGGCCTATGTCGCTCACGTATAATGTAGCTTTCTATTGGTAAAAGAACTTTTGAAATCGGTTCATAGTCTATTCATTTTAGATTATTTCTTGGCAAAATTATTTATCATGCTTTATTGTATCTGTGTTATGCCTATGTATGAGTACATGAGTACATTAAAAAAATACTACCCTCCTCCCGCCTTCAGCGTCCCCCCATCCCCCCGTGAAACGTGTCCCGTTTTACAAATTTTCTGAATTTTTAGGAAAACTATAAAAGTTAGGACAAAATGATCAAAGGTTACATTATTTTTCAATAAATTACCTACAAATAAGTTCTAACATTTATTTTGATATGAGTCATAGTTTCAAAGCTATGGTACGTGAAAGTTGATTGAAAATTTATAAACAGCGAAAAATCACAATTTAAATTTCAACGGGACACGTTTCAAGGGGGACGCCGAAGGCGGGGGGAGGGTATGTAGTGTTTTTTAATGATAAATAATTCTGCCAAATTTTCCATACATTGAAATCTAGAATAGCTCCGAAGATTACCTTGCACTAACAAAGGAATTTTTAAAATATTTTCTAGAGAGAAGAAAATAAAGCTTAGTTACCACAGTCCTAGTGGATTAGAGCCTTTAGCACTTAAAATATTTATCGAAGCGGTGTTTTTCATTAATTAAAATTGTATTTTTAATTCACGGCCTTTGTTTTCTCATGACAATATTCCATTATAAAACCTTTGAAGAGTAAATAAGTACGTAATTTAAAATATCATTTTTGGAACGCTGTTTATATGTATTCAAGTAAAATCTTTTTCATGTAAAAATATATTGATGACTAGCTGTTGCCCGCGGCTTCGCCCACGTGAGTTTCGCTTAGATGAAAAATCTTTTTGTGTTCCAAACTGTAGTAGCCTAAACTCCAGTACCTACCCAAAATTTCAGCCATTTGGTTATCCCGTGTCCCGCGGGAATATATTAGGTACTCGTAGTACAGTCGCGGCATCAAAATGAATCAAAAATGATATTCCATTCAATAAACGATCTTCATCTGCTCGTTATATACAATTTCCCGTGTACCACCACTCCCACCCCGAGTACCTCTTTGTTCTATCCCGTGTCTTGCCTATTTCATATATGTCAGTAGAAAATGCTCATAAGGTTGAACGACTTTTGCTAAGGTTTAAATACATTTCCATATATGTAATACAACAAATACAGATTGAAATACATTTCCATATATGTAATAGTGTAGCTGGTCTCTTGGAATTCTTCATCAGATGATCCTGATCTTCGATTTTTATACGTCAATAGAAAATGCTTGTCAGATTGATAAACTTTTGCAAAGGTACCATTTTCATATTTCTTATAGTTTATCTGTTCTGTTGAAGTTCTTCATCAGGTGATCCAGTTTTCAAAATCATTTATAGCCTATGTTGCCAAGGCTTAATAGCTATACAACAAAAAAAGTTTTATTCCAATCCGTCCAGTAGTTTTTGCGTGAAACGTATACATACATACAGACAGATTCTTTTTAAGTGTCCCTCTATCCATTTCAGACAAAAATACTAAATGTACAGACAAAATATTTTTACTGTTTTATTATATGTATAGAATAGATGATGATTCTATGCGGCTTCGTAGTAAACTCGATTCGAATGCCGTGACGGAAAATGGCATGATGCGTTGTGCCTTGGTGCTCATTTGTTTTACATGTGCTGGGAGTTCCGTGGCAGCAATATTTCTGTCTTTTTTAAGACCCTATTATCTATTTTTAAGACCCCAATACACAAAAAACTTCCCTTGTTACTTTGAAAGACCTAGCTCAAAAAAATTCTTCCGTGCTTTTGACAATTTAACAGAAACGACTCGGAACACGCAAACCATCATTAATTTATGGCCAGTTATTATTTTTTATGTTAATCCTGGTAAAAACATTGAATAAGTGAATGCAATTTATCGTGTTTTTACTAATTTGCAAACGTAGTACAGTAAGCATTCTTTATTACATACCTTAGGTTTGACTGTCAGACAAAGCTTTTAGCATTAAGTCCACCTTTTGTACTGTATTTTTTTTTATGTGTGTACAATAAAGTTTAAATAAATAAATAAATACCTAATTGAAAACTTAAATTCAACTGGAAATTCGATTCAGTTGAGTAAGCTTCAGAGTCCAATGCGGCTTATGTCAGACGGCGGTATTGCGTGTTATTTACTCCTCCACGCAAAATCTGTCTAGCGAATATCGATAAAATTGAAAATAAATCAGGTACTATAACAATAACACCAGAAATAGTACATGTATAGTATTATATAGGGTACGCCTTTGTTCAGAAATTCCCATAGGAGCAATTCCCTGGGGCTCATCTAGTCTTAGAAACTAGAACTTCGAAGACCTTCTATTACTTTCGAACTAACTTGTTTAAAAATATTAAAGCAAAAAAATAAAAGGTCTTGGAAAAATCCTCATCAAAGAAAATTACAAAGTGCATCTAAACTAATGACCGAACGGGACACGAAAACAAAAAAGCTTAGAAAAGCTCTAGAAAGCTTTTGTTTTAAAAAGCTCGCGTCATGCGAAAACGTTGTTAATTAAGTACTTTTGCAAAATAATAGTAATGAAAAATTATTCCAATCCATCGAGATATTGTTCCAGTCTTATGTTTAAAGAAATTTCAAGGTAATTATTATAAGACTACTAAAACTTTTATGGATATTTGTCATTTACGTATTAGTATATATTTGATTTTTTAGCATTTTCACTCCTCCTCTCAGTTAAAATACCTCCGGCATTAAATCTTTCATTTACGTTTAAATAAAATCCCCGCGGCGCAGGTGGTTACAGATAATTATGTAAATAATATAGGTATTTTATCATTATGATGTTAGTACATAATATCTTGATGATGATAAGCTTCTAAGTTTCTCAAAAACTGTTATTAGTTACCTATGTTATTGAGTTAAGTATGATAACTGTTAAAGAGCGGACTCTCTAATAAAACACAAATGGAGATTCCAATCATATACTGATACTATAAACAAAAGTTACAAAATAAATAATTTATTTTATTATTTTACGAATACAAATTATATGACGAGTCTAGTAAGTTTATATGTCTCTGGTGCTGAACACTTACATTGAGCATGCAATGCAAAGTTTTACCCGATATTAGTTTTCAATTTTCCGACCTATCTCATCGAACGATCGGTGAATAAGAAACATACTACTCGTTGCTAGCCTTTCATGCGTTAAAAATGGATAAGGCACGCACCAAGCGCTTTTCGTGAACATTCTTAATGCGCACAGCGAAGAAGTGGAACTCCCTGCCTGCGTCTGTGTTCCCGAGCACATACAGCCTGACTCTCTTCAAAACCATAGTTAATGCTGCTTTTGGGTAAGCTCGCTACACCGCAGACCTCATCTCTGTCGTCGGGCAAGATTGTGGTCATGACCAAACCCATCTTTTATAAAAAAAAGGCAATGCCAATATGGACGGTACACTGTATATTTTTTATGGATATATAAATATCGGTCGATATTTGCAGAAAACTAGCTATATATTAGCCATTTAAATAGTAGACCAGCTTATTTTAACATCAGCAGTGAACTTATTGTATGTAAGACGATGATGAAAGCAATATTTTATGACAATTGAACAGCAGTTAAAGCACCTCAAAGAAATAAAACACTTTCACGTTTAATTTTTAATAAGGTTAAAAATATATTTCTTTTACACGTGTACCTACAATCAACACAAATTAATAACATAGTTCGCATATGTCTCATCATTGAATGGTATGCAAAATAGACAGTAACATTTTCTATAGGTACGTATTTTTTTAATTTTTTTTTAATTGTTAGTGAAAACCAAGATATAATTTTAGTTCTAACTTACTAACCTTCGATTTTTCAATAAAATTTGCCAAAAAATTAATTCATGAATGTACGAAATAGATATCAGAAATTTTACTACCATGGCAATTTTACGTAATAATAAAAATTATAAGAATCTTAGTAAGTTAAGCCTAGCATAAAAATCAACATGCCGTATCCACATCTTCGTACACTCCACACATGGAGCGATCAAACGCAATAAAGGCTATATTTGTTCCTGAATAATACTATTGGAAGCTGAGAGCGCGCTTACATTATGATTTGTGTCTAGCTTCATTGTATTAGACTCAGCGTATCTACGCAGCTAGGCAAGATAGACCTAAATTTTACATGAATACATAATACAGAACTTTAGTGTTAACTAGCTGTTGCCCGCGGGTTCGCCCGCGTGAGTTTCGCTTGGATGAAAAATCTTTATGTGTTCTGTTTGTAATATAATTGCTTGGAACGAAACGCGGGCGTTTCGCATTGCTGCCGCTAGGCGGCCGCGGGGTTCTCATGGCAAGGACCCGGCTTGCGTCGCGAGACGGCCATTTTTCAGTAGCGTTTGGATCGCGCGTGTGTGAGGTCATACCGCGTGATATATCCCCGCCGGTGCGGGTCGACCATCTTGTTGGTCAGTTTTACGACCGCGTGTGAACGGTCTGTTAACTAGTTTGACTTGTGATTGTTTAATTGTTAGTTTGAATTGTAATTGTGTATTTCATCGTTGTTAAATAACTAATAAGCTCGCGATAATTTGTGTTGTGCGAAAGAAATGTACTTAGACTGTTTGCTGTGAGACGGGAATTGTGGCTGCCTGCTCTCATCCAGCCGTCGTCGAGTGGACCTTCTAGAAGAAAGACAGGTATTTGTTCTGGGGACTGAGATCTCAAGGGGGTAGTTTGGGTGATTAGGGACCAACCCCCCCCCTTCCGAAGACACTCGAAGTTGGATCCGAAGATTAAGAAGATTCAGTTTGGTAAGTGGTTTGTAATTGTAGTTATTAAGTTAGGTTAGTATATAGGGCTCTGTAGCTCCCGTTATAAGCTATGGTGGTAGCAGTCTGCGTATAGGTTAAGTTAGGTTCTAGTCGGACAAACGTAGTGCCGGGTCGAGGTTTTTACCGGTATTTTTTGTTTACCCGGTAAATTTTTCGGTACCGAACCCTCCCGCCATTTCGTTTGCCCGGATTCTCTGCGCACATTTTCTGGTAGCAGAGCGTAGTTGTTCTACCCTCTATTTGTTCGTTTGTAAAAAATAATTAATTGTTTTTTTATTTTTTTGGTTGTGACTTGACGCGATGGCGAAGGTCTCCCATGCTAAGGCGACACTCGCCAACGAATTGAGATGGTTTGTGACGGCCGGTGGACTCCTGTCCCGGAAGGACAGGGAGGCCGCTATACTGGAAAGAGCGGATCAGCTCCGCTCACGATTGAACAACGCGGAAGCGGCCATGGCGGCGCTTACCGAAGCCGACCTTGCCCCGGAGTTCTACGCAGGTCACGTGGCGGACCTGGACCAGATCCTGAGTCTGCACGATGACATCGTGGAGGCGGCGGCCGCAATAAGGGCGAGACAGGCTGGCGGACCAGCCCCTCGCACACCTGTTAGACAGGAAGGACCAGCGGTTACTGGTCGGCTCCCCACCCTTCAGCTGTCCCACTTTGGGGGTAGGATGGAGGAGTGGGTGGCATATAAAAATATGTTTGAGTCCCTGGTCGTAGCACGACAGGATTTGTCGAAGGCCCAGAAGATGGCCTACCTCCTCTCCACTCTTGAGGGTGAAGCGCGGTCGCTCATCCAGCACCTCCGGGTGGAGGACGACCAGTACGACACGGCTTGGGAGTTATTGAACTCCCGCTACCAAAACTTACGTTTGTTAGCGGATGCGCACGCCGCACAGTTGATGGCCCTGCCCAAGGTGGCCAACAGGGCACAGTTGCGTCTGCAGTTGCTCACGCCCGTTACAGTGGCCTGTAACGCGCTCCGCACACTGGGGCTGCCGGTGGACCAATGGTCCTTTTTGCTGGTGCACATTGTATTGGGCAAATTACCCAATGACATCCGCTCGCGATTTGAGCGCGAGAATGCGGAACGGGATAGCACCACCCTACCAACATTCACTGACTTGGTGAAGTTTTTGGAGTTTGAGGCACGGGCGGCTGAGAATACCATGACGGACTCAGCGCCATCCAGAGCGCCTGAACGCAGGCCCTTGGAACCCTCATGGCGAGGGAAGCCCCAACAGGGAAGACAACCGCCACCGCGTGGAGCTGGTGCGCGGGTTGCACACACGGCAGCAGTCGCGAGGGACGCGGACTGCCTGCAATGTGGTCGGATGGGCCACAGCCTGCTGCAATGCAGGGACTGGCAGAGACTGCCAGTACAAGATCGGCGCCGCATGGCAAAGCGGCATGAACTTTGCTTTTATTGTTTGGGCGGTCACTATGCACGTGACTGTCCCAGGGCCATACCATGCAGTGCATGCCGTGGGCTGCACCACGTGATGCTCTGCATGAACCGGAACGGGGATGGCACCCGGATGTTGAGGCAGGGGTCCCCTATGGGCGGGGGCGCTCCTGCGCGAAGCCCTCCACCTTTGGAAGAAGGACGCGGCTTCGCTCGTCGCACCCCCCCTCGGGAGGGGGGTCGCGTACCTGCGCGGGTCTTGGCGGACCGGGACCACGCGCCCCAAGGTCGTGGCCAGTATGTGGCTGGCCAGGCCCCGGATAAGGCCCCCATGGGCGGGGGCCCTAGATCGGACGTGAGAGTGGGGACACCCCCCTCCACGCGGGTTACCAATACCCAACACATGCAGCCGCAGCGGTTTTCTCCGCCGCTGCACGAGTACCCACGGCTGGAGTACCACCCGCCGTACCATATGTATGGCCGGGCCGCGGGTTATGCCCACCCTCAGATGGGGATGTGCACTCGCCCGCCATATTATCCGGGTCAGTGGCGCGCCCCTGGTTTGGAGAGAGTGGGGAGCCCGTAACTAGCTTGCTCCCTTGCTGGGACAGAGCCGCGGACGGTTCTGCTCCCTACCGCGGTGGTCCGCGTATGGGGTCGTGGGGGGGAAGCCATTAATTTGAGAGCTCTGTTGGACTCAGGGGCTCAAAGCAGTTTGGTTACCACTCGAGTGGCACGCCAGTTAGGTTTAGTCGTGGAAGACTCGCCTGTGCCACTTCTTGGAGTTGGTGGCATACAGGTGAAGTGTCTGACGGGCCAGACACTTGTCACCTTTTCTTCGCTGAAGTCCTCCACAATGAGGATCACGACCTCGGCTATGGTAATGGATACCATTGCGGGTTGGCAGCCCTCGACAGACATACCGCCGGGTGTGTTGTCTTTGGTTTCGGTCTGGATTTGGCCGACCCCCTTGTTTTTCATCCCGGCCCAGTGGACTTGCTCCTGGGCTCGGACGTATTGGGTTGGATTTTGTTGGGTACCCAGAAAGCTCTGGGTTCGTCTTCACTGATGGCAGTGTCTACTATCTTTGGTTTCGCCCTGATGGGCCCTGTGTTTGATAATAGCACCGTGGAGGAGCCACCGGTCGTCGCATCAGCGTCCTTGGCCAAGACCATGCAAAGGTTTTGGGAGGTGGAGGAGCCACCTATGAGTTCCAGGATGGATCCGGAACACGCTGAGTGCGAAGCCTTCTTTCGATCAACCACGGAGAGGTTGCCCTCCGGTCGGTTTGTAACTAGATTACCATTTGTTGCTACACGTCCTAGCCTAGGGCAAAGTAGGGCGCTTGCGGAGAAACGACTGCTGTCCATGGAGTGACGTATGCAGCGTGACCACGTACTTCGCGATGAATATATTGAATTTATGCGCGAGTACGAGGATTTGGGTCACATGTCTCCGGCTCGAGTTGATTGGAGCTCAACTGACCATTATTTTTTGCCCCACCACGCGGTGGTGAAGGCCTCAACGGGCAAGTTGCGGACTGTCTTTGATGGGTCCGCACCCACTTCGAACGGAGTTTCGTTGAATCTATGTTTGCATTCAGGTCCCAAATTGCATAGGGACGTAATTGACATCATCTTGAACTTTAGAAGACATCAAGTGGTTTTTGGCGCGGACATCCGGATGATGTTCCGCCAGACAGTCATACATCCTGAGGACAGGCGATTCCAGTTGATACTCTGGCGTGAGCGCCCTGAGGATCCTGTGACGGTGTATGAACTCAATACAAACACGTATGGTTTGAAATCTAGTCCCTATATCGCCATCAGATCATTGCTTGAATTGGCAGAGCGGGAACGGATCCGCTTTCCCCGTGGGGCTTCCGTGCTGTCACGTGACTTGTATGTCGATGACGTGTGCACCGGAGCCCAAAGTATTGAGGAGGCCCGCCTACTGCGGGATGAATTGATTGAAATATTGAAGACAGGTGGCTACGAGCTACGTAAGTGGTTGTCTAATGAGCCTAGAGTTCTAGAAGGGATCCCGGAGGATCACCAACAGAACTCTCACCTGTTTGAGGATGTAGATGATCCCAACAGGATAGCGGTGCTGGGCATGCAGTACCAGCCGCTCACCGATATTTTTACATTCCAAGTGGACTTGGAAATACCAAAGGTCTGGACTAAGAGAACGGTGTTGTCAGTAATAGCTAGTATGTTTGATCCAAGCGGTTGGATCAGTCCAGTAATATTCTCTGCGAAGTGTCTTCTTCAGAGACTTTGGACTTTGGGCGTCTCGTGGGACGAGCCGCTGTTTGGTCCTCCATTGGATGATTGGCTCGAGTTGTTTTCATCGATTAAGGAAGTCAATCGGATTGCCTTGCCTCGTCGAATATTGCCCCCGGGAAATATCGAGCCAGCCTGCATGGCTTTTGTGACGCGTCGGAGCGAGGCTACGCCGCGTCAGTCTATATGCGGACAGTTGACGCCGATGGCCGGGTCAATGTCTCGCTTTTGTTAGGGAAGAGCAAGGTCGCCCCCATCAGGACTAGGCTGACTATTCCCAAGCTTGAGTTGAGTGGAGCTCACCTTCTCTCTAAATTGTTGCATCACGTTGCCAGTGAGCTGGCGGCCACGGTCGAGATACGAGACATCTTCGCCTGGTCGGATAGCCAGGTCGCGCTTGCATGGTTGCGCGCGGCCCCACATACCTTGGAGATTTTTGTTGGAAACAGGGTTTCCCAAATTCAAAATATTGGAATTGATATAACATGGAGACATGTGCCGGGAGAGCTTAACCCAGCGGACTGTGCTTCCCGAGGTTGTACGGCACCAGAATTGGTGTCACACCCGCTCTGGTGGGGTCCAGAGTGGCTGATGGGATCAGAAACATCTTGGCCTGTCTGTCAGACAGATGTTACTTCTTTGAGTTTGACTGGGCTTCGTGTACATGCTGTAGTCGCTGAGACGACGTCGGAGCCGGATTGGCTACTTGCTCGGTATAGCAGTTTGGATAAGCTTCTGGGTGTTACCAGTTGGATTAAGCGTTTCATACATAATTGTAGAAACCCACAGGCAAAGCGGTTGGAGCCGATTGCAGGTGCAGAAGAGCGCCGGAGCGCATTGTTGCATTGGGTCCGTGTCGTGCAGACCGGACGGTTTGAGTCAGAGCTTCATATTTTGCGCGACGCACGCGCTAAGTTGAAGGGCGCGGTCGCTCGTTTGAACCCGTACATCGACTCGGATGGGCTTCTTCGGGTTGGAGGCAGGCTCCGGAAGGCGGATCTTCCATATGAGACTCGCCATCCTCTGTTGTTGCCCAAGGGCGGACCCTTGGTGCAGCTTTTGGTGTCTGATCGACACATTCGTAACGCCCATGCTGGGTGCAATGCTTTGCTGGCTATTTTGCAACGCGAATTTTGGATTTTGTCTGCCCGAAGAGCAATCCGTAGTGTTCTGTTTCGATGTATTGCATGTTATAGGTTGAAGGCATCCACGATGCAACCACAGATGGGTGATTTGCCCGCTGATCGAATCCGACCTTCGAGACCGTTTGACGGCCTTGGAACCGATTTTGCCGGTCCCTTTTCGATCAAGGCTTCTCCCTTTCGTAATGCCCGTATTGTGAAGGGCTATTTGTGTGTATTTGTTTGTTTGGCCACCAAGGCTGTCCATTTGGAGGTGGTATCGGCTCTAACTACGGAGGCCTTCGTCGCCGCGTTGGATCGCTTTGTTTCGCGTCGAGGTCTACCTTCCCTTATTAGGTCTGATAATGGCACAAACTATAAGGGAACTGTAAATTATCTTAAGGATGTTTCTGTGTTTATTGATAAAAATTGTACTAGTTTAAGTCAAATTGCTGCCCAAAGGGATTCCCCTTTAAGGATTAACCTGGAAGTTTAGTCCCCCAAGTTGCCCCCATTGGGGAGGGATTTTTGAAGCGGCTGTGAAATCCGCAAAGACCCACCTCCGCCGCATTATCGGAGAAACGGCTCTAACTTTTGAAGAGCTGGCCACAGTGTTTTGTAAAGTTGAGGCGGTCCTCAACTCTCGTCCTCTCTGTCCGCTATCTCCAGATCCAAATGACTTGGAAGCTCTCACCCCTGGTAATTTTTTGGTGGGAGGGCCTTTGAATGCCCTGCCCGAATACCCGTGGAAGGACGAACGCGTATATCGGTTGTCGCGTTTTCAAATGTTGCAGCAAATGAGCCAGGACTTTTGGCGTCGCTGGTCGCTTGAATATTTGCATTTGCTGCAGCAAAGAGTGAAGTGGACAGACAGGACTGAGCCTCCCAGGGAGGGTGATTTAGTATTGTTAAAAGAGGCAAATTTGCCCTCATTGCTTTGGCGACGAGCTCGCATATTACGTTTGATTCTTGGCGGAGATAGCACTCCGCGTGTGGCTGAGGTGTTGGTCGACGGTTCGATTTTAAGGAGAGGTGTGACCTCTCTCGCCCGCCTTCCCGTAGAGTAAGCTAGCGGTCTGCTTCTCAGACCGGGACGGGGGGATGTTTGTAATATAATTGCTTGGAACGAAACGCGGGCGTTTCGCATTGCTGCCGCTAGGCGGCCGCGGGGTTCTCATGGCAAGGACCCGGCTTGCGTCGCGAGACGGCCATTTTTCAGTAGCGTTTGGATCGCGCGTGTGTGAGGTCATACCGCGTGATATATCCCCGCCGGTGCGGGTCGACCATCTTGTTGGTCAGTTTTACGACCGCGTGTGAACGGTCTGTTAACTAGTTTGACTTGTGATTGTTTAATTGTTAGTTTGAATTGTAATTGTGTATTTCATCGTTGTTAAATAACTAATAAGCTCGCGATAATTTGTGTTGTGCGAAAGAAATGTACTTAGACTGTTTGCTGTGAGACGGGAATTGTGGCTGCCTGCTCTCATCCAGCCGTCGTCGAGTGGACCTTCTAGAAGAAAGACAGGTATTTGTTCTGGGGACTGAGATCTCAGGGGGGTAGTTTGGGTGATTAGGGACCAACCCCCCCCCCTTCCGAAGACACTCGAAGTTGGATCCGAAGATTAAGAAGATTCAGTTTGGTAAGTGGTTTGTAATTGTAGTTATTAAGTTAGGTTAGTATATAGGGCTCTGTAGCTCCCGTTATAAGCTATGGTGGTAGCAGTCTGCGTATAGGTTAAGTTAGGTTCTAGTCGGACAAACGTAGTGCCGGGTCGAGGTTTTTACCGGTATTTTTTGTTTACCCGGTAAATTTTTCGGTACCGAACCCTCCCGCCATTTCGTTTGCCCGGATTCTCTGCGCACATTTTCTGTGTATGTATAAACTCTCTTTAGTCGTATTTCCTCATGACTGAGGGTCGTGGTCATTATATGGAATGAAACAAACACAACGACTCTCTTGGCAATGTTAATGGAGTGGTTTGCCATTGCCTTCTCCATTTCGCACACTAGCTGATAATTATCAACCAGAATGCAGGTTTCCTCATGATGTTTTTCCTTCACCGGAAGTAAGTGGTAGTCGATGAAAACTAACATAGGTACATGAGTCAGATTGGTATACAAACTCATGTATAGCACGGGCAGGATTCACTCGGCCACCACCGCTTCCGTGTTCCAAACTGTAGTAACCTAAGCTTCAGTACTCAAAATTTCAGCCATTTGGTTATCCCGTGTCCCGTGGGAATATAATAGGTACTCATAGTACAGTCGCGGTATTAAATAAATGAATCAAAAGTGATATTTCATTCAATAAACGATCATCGTCTGCTCGTTTCAACAAGTATTCGTGTACCACCACTACCACCATGTCCCTCTTTGTCCTATCCCGTGTCCTGTCTATTTATATGTCAGCAGAAAATGCTCAACAGTTTGAACTACTTTTGCTAAAGCGCCATTTCCATATATGTAAAGTGTAGCTGGTCTCTTGGAATTCTTCATCAAATGATCCCGATCTTTTTATACGTCAACAGAAAATGCTCGTTAGATTGATAAACTTTTGCAAAGGTACCATTTCCATATTTCTTAGTTTAGCTGTTTTGTTAAGGATCTTTATCAGGTGTTCCAGTTTTCAAAATCAATTATAGCCTATATATTGCCCAGGCTTAATAGCTATATAACAAAAAAATATCATTCAAATCCGTCCAGTAGTTTTTGCGTGAAACGCGTACATACATACAGACAGACAGACAAGAAATTCCAAATATTTTTTGCTTTCTATTAATCTTTTTAAGTGTCCCTCTATCCATTTCAGTCAAAATACTAAATGTACAGACAAAATACTTTTACTGTTTTATTATATGTATATAGATAGATAATGCAGGACCGGCCGTTGTGGAAATCCTTGGGGGTGAAATCCTTGTCCAGCAGTGGACGTCTTTCAGCTGAGAGAAGAAGAAGAAGAAGAAGATAGATAATTCACTAATTTACAAATAAAAAAAATGCTAAGAGGTTACAAAAATTGTGCGAACTAGTGTTATGCGGAAAAGCTACATTCACGATTTTTTTTGGCAAATTTCTTGAAGTTTATTATATGACCAGCCTGTGCCTGGCGGCGCGTTATTTACTATTGTTAATTTCTCTGGTCTTAAACTGTGTATCAAGATAAAACTTACGCCAAATTATAAGTTAGACCTTCTATAATACAACAGTGAAAACCGCATCAAATTTGGTCCAGTAGTTTTTGCGTATTGCGCATACAAACATACAGACAGAATGACAGACAGACAAAAATATAATATTTTTTCTTAGGTATCTCTTATGTACAGACACAGATCAGTAACAGTTTTATTATATGTATATTGATATTGATAGGTAATAATTATGAATAATTCTTATGTATTATTTTATTTATGTGAAATTTCAGTGAATCAGACCTCAACCACCACTGAGCATGAGCAGTTTGATGACTTTTGTAAACGGATAGGATATGTCATTTAACATTTACCTACGTTTTATTTTAAAAAGTCTACGAAAACAGAATCTGGAGACAAAGATAAAATAAAATAGAGTAGTAACAGAACGACTGGCACATGAAACTCTTCCTTTTGACGTCGGCTAAGCCAACTCTGGCGGGCTTCCAACCCGTTTGTAGCTTACTCAGCCGAAATCAATTATTACGTACAACGCTAACAGATAATCTGCGGATCGTGACTCCCAAATTATATCTGTATGAATCCCTGATCAGAATTATTGATAAGTGCTGAAATGATATAGGCGGGTTTTCAAATCGCGACTACCTTTCTTGTTCCGTTGAATCACGAAACGCTCCCAAATAAGGACGACAGCTGCGTTGCCCGTTGTTCTAGGTGAGCGTCAAAAGCAGCAAGGCAGCGTGGTGCGACGTGATACGTCAATATTTAATTTACGTACGCATCTTGTGGCCTTTGTTGTTGGCGTCCGTCGCATTTGCCTTCACAGCAGGCAGTTAGAGAATGGCAGGGTAAGGCGCTGGATTAGGCGTATTTACGCCGCGTATTCAGTCCGTCTTAGTCACGCTCTAAGAGATAAGTGAATCGCTAGCTCGTGCAGCAGTCGCTGTTAAGCTTTAAATTTAAAATATTATAATTAATAATCAAAATAAATATCTGTCCTATCTGTCTACCAAGGAACCGCTGAATCAATGAGGTCAAGAAGAACCTAAGCTAGCTACAGGCTTATAGGCAAGAGGTGGCTCAGAAAAAACCAAAATGGATACACTTATTTTATCGGCGGAGACTTACTTTGGATTGCTCCGCCATTTTAGTTTTTTTAGGCAAGCGCAACATAGGACAACCACCTACTAGTTGGTAAGATTGTACTTGTTGACTGTATTATTTCTCGATTTTGAGTGTAGTATTGAAATAGGTTAATTTTTTTTTGAAAACGACTGTGTGATGACGTAACCTTGCCTTGATGAGGTTGTTACTTATCTTTTATTTAATTCTCTTTTTTTCTTACCTCCTTTTCCAAACCCGATCAAAAACAACAAACCTTTAAACCGTAAAGCAATATATACCTTGTCTGTAACCGTAAAGCAATATAAAATTGATTCCCGCTGACCAAGCGCATAGTTTGGAGAACCGCCAAGACCAATACCGCCATGACTCCGTGACACTCATTTTTATGACAATTTCTGACGATGGACAATTTTCTCGAATAAATTTACTTATCATATTTTATCGGAGCGATTTGGTCAAGTCTGCACTCATGTTTATTTATTAAGGGATGCCCCGGAATGAGGGTAGGGTTTTGGATTTGATAGGTTTATTTGAAACCCGTATATTTGTTATTGTATCATAAATATCATAAATAAAATTATATCCCAATTCGTCGGCATCTTAGATTATCAGAAAATCTGCACCTAAGGTTACTGGTATCTAACGTATTTTTTTTTATTCTACTGATGTTACAGCATGCAAAAATTGAATAACAATTACTATTCAATTAAATTTCATATGAGTAATTAAATAACCATAACCATAACATACCACATAGGCCTCCTAGAGGCGATTTAGTACATCAAAACTAACAACTTTTGTTCAATAAATAAAAACCTTATAAAAATGTCATCACAAGTTTCTCTCTATATTAATAAACTACTTGTTTATAACTAACTACATAACATTAATTCAAAATACTTACCAGAATAATCAAGGCTCTATTCGTTCAAACATCCAAATCTGAAACAAATGATAAACAAGTTTAACCAACAAAAGAATAATATACAATGTGTCCCGTCCATAGAAGTAATAAGTACCTTTGTACAAAGTACTTACTACTTCCATGGTCCCGTCATCAGTGTCGGAGCCTTTAATGGTATGTTATATGACATTTTTTATGGACAAATCACCACTCAAAACTTTTTTTTTCTTTTTTTAACTTTCGTTTTAAAATAAAAAATAAACATTTTAATGGGCTAGTTTATTCACAAGAAGCTAATAATAATTAAAAAAAAAAACACAATTTTTTTTTTTTTTTTTTACGTTTATTGTTTTTTTTGTCTATCATATTAAAACATCTTTCTCATTTTATTGTTGTCTACATGATTAGCTTTTAAATGAAACCTATTTTATATCGATAGGACTTTTACACGAGTAGTCACGATTGAATTAGTATAAGAGCCCGAAAAAAAAAAACAAAATGGCAGCCATTTTATTACAGTAGAAGAAAAAAAAGTTTTAGGTAGTGATATGTTCATAAAAAATGCCATATAACATACCATTTAAGGCTGCGACACTGATGACGGGACACATTGTTTATGAGGTCATGTGATAAAGTAAAATGACATTTTATTTTTTCAAAATCTCGACTATTTGTTCTTGAAAAACAATGCAGGGTAAAGGAATCTATTGGCACAGCTTGGCAGTTAAATCGATTCGAATGCCGTGACGGAAAATGGTGTTGTGGCTAAATTGATTCGATAAGAAGAAATTAGAGTACACTATCAATCACCACATTGGATCGAATACTTATTGAAAGCATTCGCCGTTAATAAGCGTTGCTACAGACGATTTAGACAACAGGAACAATGCACAAACCACTTACCACGTAGGCAGGCTTCTAGCACGATTCCTCACGAATAGTTCTTCCTTTAGACACCTGGCCGGCCAGCCACACACGATTATAAAGTTCCAAAAAAACTGTTGAGCACTTGAAGTTTTATTAAAAATAATTGAGTAAAAGGGCTGTAATGTTTGGTGCGCGCGCGCCTTCGCTTTCACGTACAGACACGGAGAGGTTTTTACTGGTTCTGCCACCAGCCTTCTGCTACCAGCCTATGGCGTTGATCTCTCAGACACCGGTAGGATCTGCGCATGCGCCAGCGGAAGTCCGGGCGCCCCATTGGCTAAATAGAACTGCAGCACAGCGAATTGTGATGATTGATAGGTGCATCGGTAAGGCGCGCGAAATTCAAATTGAAAGGTAAACAAGATTTGCGTTGAAAACGGAACATTCCGCCCACCAAAATACCAATAGGATTTTCCCAGAGTAAGAATAAGAAACGGTAATTAACGATAAATATGTTTAAGTTATTATTCTAAACTTAAAAGCTAACAAATGATAAGTTGAAACGATTATACGGAGGGTAGAGGACATAGTTTGACCAAAGGTCTCTTAAGCGAGTGATCCCTGGCTGTTCTAACGGTTGCGACTCGAACTACCCCATCAGGGCCAGGATGCAAGGAAACAACTCGTCCTAATGCCCATTGAAGAGGAGGCCGATTGTCCTCTTTTATAAGTACGATTGAGTTTACAATTAACGGTGTTGAGTCCGTGGTCCATTTTGCTCGCTGAGTTAACCCATGTAAACATTCATTTTTCCAGCGTTTCCAAAATTGTTGTTGAAAAGATTGGATAAGTTGCCATCGATTTAGTCGATTGATTTTTACGTCCTTGTAGTCGAAGTCAGGAACTGCTGTAAGAGGTTCCAGCGTTAAAAAATGACCGGGCGTAAGAACGTTCAAATCGTTGGGATCCGAGCTCAATGGACACAAAGGCCGCGAATTTAAAATTGATTCGATCTGAGCGAAGAGTGTGGTAAGCTCTTCAAACGTTAAGACCTGATCGCCAACAATACGGTACAAATGACTCTTTGCGGCTTTGATTTGGATTTCCCACACCCCTCCAAAGTGGGGAGCAGAAGGTACGTTACGTTTAAAATCTATTTTTTCCGCATGAGAGGCTTGTTCGATACCTGACGCTAGTTGTAAACTTGCACCAACGAAATTCGTACCGCAGTCAGAGTGAATAACATTGCAGCGGCCGCGACGAGAAACGAAGCGACGCAATGCCGCGATGAAGCCGTCAGTCGATAAAGTAGAAACCACCTCAAGGTGCACTGCTTTTGTGCTCAAGCATACGAATAAACACAAGTACGCTTTATCGATTTTAGCACCACGATGAAGCCCGAGCTTAATTCGAAAAGGCCCTCCTAGATCGACACCTACGACAGAGAAGGGTTTTGCCTGATTGACACGAAAGGCCGGAAGGTCGCTCATAAAGGGTTGCAAAGGTTTCGGTTTAAGACGGTAGCATCTTATGCATCTTGAAAGATGATGACGTACAGCATGCTTTGCCGCAAGTATCCAAAACTGTTGTAAAATCAGATAGTTGGTTGTGTTCAGACCGGGATGAAAATTGTTTCGATGAATAGATTCGATTACAGCTGATGTAAGAACACTCTTTTTGGGCAATAATGCGGGATACTTATGTTCGAAGTCAAGATCGGAGCGCGATAGGCGCCCGCCTACTCTGAGTATACCCTGCTCGTCCAAAAACGGGTTTAGTTTACGAAAACTGTGAGGTAACTGTATCTTTGATTGTAATTTGGATATGACATCCAAAAAACAACGATGTTGGAAATGTTTGACGATAATTAGTAACGCACGATGACGCTCAGCGTCCGTTACGAAAAGATTATCTGATCGCGGAACAGTGTTACGCATGTTATTACAAAACCTGCGAACGTAAGCGATAATGCGACAGATTTTATCTAAAGAAGAATATTTTTCGAATAGCCGATCAATTATAGACGTGTGATTAACGCTTTCGATTTGATCCGAAACGAGAACCGTGGTACGACGCTGCTCAGAGAGCACCGCATTGTCATCGTTTGAACGATTTTTCGATGTATCGATTGGCCACTCAGACTGTGGTTGAGACAACCATTCTGGGCCCGCCCACCATAGGGCATTGTTTAGCAAATCGTGAGGCAATTGCCCACGCGAACAAACATCTGCAGGATTTGTGACAGATGGTACGTGCCTCCAGCACTCGGTCGGTACGATATCTTGAATGTGACTTACGCGGTTTGCAACGAATGTCACCCAGCGAGAAGAAGGAGCTCGCAACCAGGATAAGGTAACGGTGGAATCACACCACAGATAAGTGTCATGGACAGGAATCCGCAGCGTGTCCTTGACAAATTTGATAAGGTCTGTAAGCAAAACTGCACCACACAGCTCTAAGCGAGGTAACGATTGACGTTTTAAAGGAGCTACACGAGCCTTTGCACATACGAGAAAGACGCGAACGGAGCCGTCAGACTCGATAACACGCAGGTATATAACGGCGCCATATGCTGCTTCGGAGCTGTCACAAAATCCATGCAGTTGATATGATTGAGCGCTATCGGTAGCGTATTTACGTGGAATTTTAAGATTCCTAACTTGAGGAAGCTGTTCAGAGAACTTTTCCCATTGAGAGATAATTTCCGGTGGGGGCTTATCATCCCATGAAAGACCTAGAATCCAAAGCTTTTGAATAAGACATTTGGCATGAATTGTCAAAGGAGATAGAAAACCCAGAGGATCGAAAATTCTGGCAACCTCACTCAAAATCGTTCGCTTGGTGCACGGTTGATTAGATGGATTAACGGTAAAGACGAACGAATCCGAAGCAGGCTCCCACTTAAGGCCCAGAACCTTGATAGTTGTGTCTTCAGTTTCGGTAAAAGTGATTGCTTCTGAAAGACACGCCTCCGCGGGAAGATCGCTAAGTAGCTCGGGTCGGTTACTCACCCATTTTCGGAGCTCAAACGAGCCAAGACCGAAAAGAGCGATGAGTTGAGTTTTGATTTCTCTGGCGTCCTTCAGCGATGAGCTTCCGGATATGACGTCATCAACGTATATGTCGGAAGTTAAAACGGTTTTGGCCTTTGGGTACTTGTGACCCTCATCGTTGGCCAGTTGCTGAATAGAGCGGCACGCCAGGAATGGAGCGGAAGACACTCCGTACGTTACGGTATTTAATACGTACTCTTGAAGAGGCTCATCTGGGTGAGCTCGCCAGAGAATACGTTGATAATCACGATGTTGAGGAGCTAGGTTAATTTGACGGTACATTTGGCGCACGTCTGCCATGAAGACAATTGCGTGCTCACGGAAATGAAGAAGGATCTCTACGATATTTGATTGTAGCTTCGGTCCCGTCAGCAGCGAGTCGTTTAGCGATTTGGAAGTTGCATCTTTAGCCGAGGCGTCGAACACAACGCGAAGCTTCGTTTGTAGCGCTGTCGGGACGTAGCACACAATGGTGCGGTATATAATACTTGCCTTGACCCATTTGCTTGGCAGGTACCAGAGTCATGTGACCACTGTCGATGTAGTCAGTCATGAACTCCACGTATTGTTGGTATAAATTGTGATCGCGATACAGACGCCTTTCAATGGCATGAAAGCGTCGTAAGGCTATCTCTCGAGAACCTTCAAAGACTGGCTCCTCGTCGTCCTTGAAGGGGAGACAAACTACATATCTACCTGTCTCGTCACGGTAGTGATTACTGAGAAAACTATTTTCACAGCGTTGCTCTTCTGGGGTCAATCGGGAAGATTGTGGAACGTTATCGATTTCCCAGAAACGTTGAACAATTTTGTTTAAACTATCGTCTACGGTAGAAGGGGCTACTCCTAGTAGACTGGACGATGCGAGTCTGGACTTCCCAAGAAGAAGCCAGCCGAAGACTGAGTTGAAAGCTCGCGGTTGAGAGGCGTTACCCTTCAGACGTTGTTCGAGAAGTGACTCAGCAAAGACGTCGGCACCTAACAAGACGTCGATTGGACCAGGGATGTCAAAACCAGGATCAGCTAGCGGTAGTGTTTTGACCTCCTCCCATCCTTTCGTATTTAGCCTTGCTATCGGTTGATCTCCGCAAATGCTCGGTATGACGAGCATTCCCAGACGAAACTTTACGTTACAGTTGGTGCCAATGTCGCATGTAACAAAGCCACTGACTGAGGCAGGGCTGCCCCCTAACCCATAAACGTTGATATTACCAGTTATAGGTTTTATATTTAATCGTTGAGCGGCGTGAGCCGTGAGAAAATTGTTTTGACTGCCGGTGTCAAATAACGCGCGAAATGTATGAAATTCACCAGAAGCATCACGAATCTGGACGAGAGCTGTTGCCAGTAACACGGTTGTGGTTACGGTTGGATCAGACTGAGTTAACGAATCCTTAGCCACTAAGGTCGCCGAGCTTGCCGCCGACTCCTTATGTAGCAAAGTGTGGTGTTTACGTCTACATTGTCGACATGAAAACATTGATGTGCACTCTCGCACTGAATGGGATGCGTTAAGACAATTGTAGCACCATTTCTTTTCAGTGGCCACAGCCATGCGCTCATCTATTGATTTTGCCAAAAAATCACTACAGGCCGAGATGTGATGTTCATTACGACAGTAGGCACATTTACGAATCGGAGTGCTCGAATTATGAGCAGGTTTCGCTTGTTGTTTATCACCAACATTTTTATGAGTAGTGACGGTGGGAGCGACAAGCGAATGCGTGACGTTATGTCGCTTGAACTTCTGTGAAGTTCCCGGTGTGTCCTTTTAAACGTTAGCGGTTTTATTGGTAACATTCGAAAAGTGCGTGTCGCGAATTAATGCTTCACCTTTAGAGTGTAAGAATGCCCTTAAATGGTTATACTGTGGAAGCTCAATATCGGTATGTTTTTCCTCAAACTCGCGTCTTAATTTGGTATCGAGTTTGGCCAGAACATTATAACAAAGAACAAAATCCCATTTATCGGTAGGTAATTTTAAAGTTTTTAAAATTGTTAAGTTCTCATCGATCGTGTCTAAGGCGCGTCGAAAATCTTGAGCGTTCGAAGTCTTTAAACTAACGTCCAAGATATCACGCCAACACGTAAACGCTAATTCGCGTTTTATCTTCATAACGGGACTTGAGAGCCTCGTACGCACTTAAATAATGTTCACTTGCAACAGGAAAAGTTCTAATGAACGATAAAGCATCACCACTTAAAACTGACACGAGATAGTGAAATTTCTCAATATTACATAAGGAGGTAGAATCATGTATCAACGCGTTATAAGTTGCAATGAACTCAGGCCATTCCTTGATAGCACCGGAAAAAGTTGGCAACGAAATTTTTGGTAACCGCATATTTCCACTGTGCGAACCGGTCAATGAATTATGTTTCGAAGTGTCAGCTTGTTGAGATGAACGTTGTTCAAATTTTCGTTGAATTGCCAACACTTGAAAATACAATTCGTCAAATCGATCCTGAAGTTCATCGTCCTCCTCATCGGCATCATCCTTAAGAAGGTCCAAAATAATAAAATGGGAGTCATGAAAACTATCAGCAATCGTTTTTATTTCATGACAATATGAAAGAAATAACCCTACTTGTGATTCATCGGTATTGGCTAAGGTACCTACTTCCAAAGCCTTCGTTAAGCGATTATATGCTATAGTTCGTTTACGTCGCAAACTGGGCAAATTATTAATAGTGTACGTATTTTCGATACCCTTTTTAATAGTAGGTTTAGATTTACGCCTTGATAATAAAGACATAATTAATATCAAAACAATAAAAACTGATTGCAACAAATATTCGGATTCGATAAAAAAGTTTAGTTGCGAACGTCTTCAGCGAGACCGCGTTCACAAGAATCGACGAGAATCACTGGGGCGGTATTACACGACAACAGGTAATATTGTCACCTCGGTCACCTGAGTTTTAAATTGAAATAAATTAAATTGATAAGGATGAATTAAATGAGCGTTAGGAATACTAAAAACGGTTTGCGATATTCGTTAATGTACGGTAAATAAAAAAAATAAAAATCAGTTTTTTTTGTAAAAACAAAAAACTATGATTTTTAACCTAAAACGGTAATAATGAAAATGTGAACGCACCAAAATTCGTTGAAAATATGATACGATAAACGATACAACGTCACGATAAAAAATATTTCGTAATTTGAAACGAAATAAATTTTCGATAAATAAATATCAAGAGGAAAACGTTGAACGGTTGGAAAAAAGTAGTCGAGTTATAACGAACTATCAACATAAAATTATGAGAAGGTGGATTTGCAATATTGTATTATTGCGAACGGTAAAACGGTAGATAATTTTATGCTAATAAGTATAAAACGACAAAAGAATTTATTTTCAACAAATATTCTAGAAACTGATGGAAGCCATCTTAAATCGATAATCGGTAGGTAAGGTACTCAACAAAACAAAATGGAACAAAGACTTGTTTTCCGATTAGTAATTGAAACAAAATGTTATGTTTATTCGTTTTAGCTGTACTAGTAAGTATAATAAGCGTGGAATACGGTAAATGAAGTAGCAATTACTAAATCGAATTGGTATTTGGCGGCAGACTGAAGGTAGGTATCCAAAGTTCCCGGGTTTCGGCACCAAAAAATGTGGCTAAATTGATTCGATAAGAAGAAATTAGAGTACACTATCAATCACCACATTGGATCGAATACTTATTGAAAGCATTCGCCGTTAATAAGCGTTGCTACAGACGATTTAGACAACAGGAACAATGCACAAACCACTTACCACGTAGGCAGGCTTCTAGCACGATTCCTCACGAATAGTTCTTCCTTTAGACACCTGGCCGGCCAGCCACACACGATTATAAAGTTCCAAAAAAACTGTTGAGCACTTGAAGTTTTATTAAAAATAATTGAGTAAAAGGGCTGTAATGTTTGGTGCGCGCGCGCCTTCGCTTTCACGTACAGACACGGAGAGGTTTTTACTGGTTCTGCCACCAGCCTTCTGCTACCAGCCTATGGCGTTGATCTCTCAGACACCGGTAGGATCTGCGCATGCGCCAGCGGAAGTCCGGGCGCCCCATTGGCTAAATAGAACTGCAGCACAGCGAATTGTGATGATTGATAAGTGCATCGGTAAGGCGCGCGAAATTCAAATTGAAAGGTAAACAAGATTTGCGTTGAAAACGGAACAGGTGTGTCGTGCCATGATGATAGATAGATATGATAGATAAAATCTTTATTTGTAGTTACACTACAGTACACACACAATAACACACATAGAACACCAACAAACGTACATGAAAATAATAATATGTGACACACATGCTGTGCTGTGTGTATGTGTGCTGCAGCAATACAAAGTGGTGCTCATTTGTTTTACGTATGCCAGGTGTGACGGCTAACTTTTTATAATAAAGTCAATGACACAGCTTTACAAGAACTTGATCACTGTACATATATATAAAGAAACCAAAAATATCTGCCAAATATAATGTATATGTATATTTTCATATTATATATCGCATCTTCCATTTATATATTCCATTGCACATAGTAACCACGTATAATAATGTCGTACATAAGAACACGTCTTAACACTATCGCTGCACAATAATAAGTGACCATACCTTGGGCGCGCCCCGCCATTTTTATTCTAGTAGTGGCGGTACAAACAGCCGTTATCAGTATTGCCATATATTAAAATAGGTAATTTTGTATGATCATATATAAATTTGTACAAAGATATATGTATATTAAAATATAAATACTTGAAATCATGACATATAGTTATCACGATCGTCACAGTAATTGCGATAGATACATTTTAAGAGTACCAACCGATGACGGGTCAAACGATTTTGCGATCCACCCGATGAAATAATTAATTTCTCTTCAAATTAGAACCCAGTTCCCATTTAATCATGCTCAAATATTTTCAAACCTCCCCAAATGAGTTTTTGTTCATTAACTCGTGTACGAAATTAAAGGAAATCGATTAAACGCCCGTATATTGGATTTAATAGGGTGTTTGTTTGGGCGATTTATTTGGATACATTCAATCAGTAAAAATACCCAAATACAAATGATGTTACGATCATGATTTCAGATGTTTTTTTTTTAAATGATTGTATTTTTTATTGAATTAATAAACGTAACATTTTGATAATATAACTTTATATTTTCATATGTATATATACCATTGAGCATATGTATTTATGGTTTACTAACCGTGTACCAAATTTTATTGATATCCGTCCAGCAGATTTTGCGTGATTAATGAAGAAACATACTCACTTACACACATCCAAACGTTTTCATTTTACAACAGCCCATAACACAATTAGTTGATGTATCCGCAACATGTATCTGAAACAGAGATGGGTTTACGCCTGGAATAAACGTTTTCCGCCCGTTTATTCCAGTGCGTAAGCTCACCTGTAGATGTGTTTACGTCGGGCAAAAACCTTTTCTTTCCGTTTATCCCCGGGCATTAACCCATCTCTGATCCGGAACGATGAAAGGTGGAGTAAGGTTGTAACCGAGTGGTATCCGAGAGACGGAAAGTGAAGCGTAGGACATCCGGCTGCTAGGTGGGTCGACGATGTAAGGAGTATTGCTGGCAAGAACTGGATTGCGATGGCCCAGGATAGGGAAGCTTGGCGTAGACAGAGGGAGGTTTATACCCAGCAGTGGATCGTAGAAAGCTGATGATGATGATCCGCAACAATCTTCAAAATGTTTAACATTTGAATGATATAACACTGACTTTGTACAACGGATCTTAGCACAAACCTTGCGGCTGACGTTTCAATGGAGTTGCATCCATCGTGGTCGCAGCCAGACTGGAGTGCAGTTTGTATCACCTTGTAGCGGTTACAAGAGCAAATTTTACTTTTGCACCGTTTTAATAAAAGGAATTTTCTAAAACGAAAAATAAATATTTATCCCAGAGATTTGTGGAAAAGGAAAGACCTTTATCTGTCCCAGTAGTGGGACAATACTTCAGGCCAAAAAAACTGTGACATCAAGTTTTGAAGCACATAAAAGGAAGGTACCAACACAATAATACCATCTTTAATATTGATATGTACAAAACAATATAAGAAGTAACAGAATACATAAATTATGAAATATAAAGGAAACGAAACGTAGACGTAATATTTCGCCTTTCATACACATTTCACTGTCATAATAGCATCAAGACCCTGACAAGAAAATACCGCGCGCCTGTTGAATTTTAAAAGCAAAAAATCATCATCTAAGTGGGTATAAATTTTTGATCCGCCTGAACCATTCTAATTCGCAATAACTCGACTCATAACCCGGTAAAATACCCTTAGGGAGCCGATGTGCTGGCTAGAAATGTTGTACTCCGAAGAAGAGTTAAGTATTCTGGAAATGGCTTGAAAAAGTAGGGGCACAAATTAGGCAGAAAATTCTATTTTCAGCTAAGTTAAATTTCGAAATAATTTCTTTGGTATCACGATATTCTCTTACAAATAAACATATTTTTTTTCAATATTTTTAAGGTTAAGTTTTTTAGTTTGAGAGGAGACCTTTGCCCAGCAGTGAAACAGTACCATAAGCTAATTTAAAAAAATACCATAGGCTAATAAATAAAATAAGTTTAGATTTTTTTAATAAGCCTGGTTAGTGAGCCGTAAATATTATAGGAAAATAAAAAAATAAGTGTATTTTTTATTTTCCTATGATATTTACGAGATTGTATTATAAATTAACATCAGTAGTATTAATTCCTCTTCCCCCCGGACCGCCGTAAGGTGTACTCGTGCCTAGGAGACCTCTTGTATTTTTAAATAAAATTATTAATTTAAATTTAAAACGAAATAATTCATCGCAAGAAAATAGGATCGCATAAACAGCAGAAAGTGAAGTTTTGAAGCGGAGTTACGAGTAACACACACAAGCAAGGACCATACATCTACAAAGCCTACGTAACTTGGTACGTGAATCAACTATCTCTGTTACTCTATAGTACGAGCGCACGTCTCGCGCTTTGTTCATCCTCCTTGCACACTGAACGTCACAGCAACGTCACAGCTCTCCCGCCTGCGCGGAGCTGAAGTCGCAATCAAAGCTTATTACCTATCTCACTCACCTCCCCGCACTGTACCTGCTCACGCGCAGCTGCCATCTTGCTTGCGCAACCAGCCGCTTCTACGTCGTTACAACGACACACACAGGACAAATTGACTGTGTTAGTGAGGATTTCTCTGTATTGTTATAAGACGCACTACTCGCTAATATATTCATCCCGCTCATCTAATGTCATTCTCTCGTTCTGCGCTGGAGACTGCACGGAGTGTACGCCCATTGATCTATGCTATCCTAGTACTCGCTCTACTGAATCGCAGCGGACAAAGATTATCGAGCAACATGGACGCGTCGCTTACGTGCGTAGACAACGCAAACTTTAACTTGGATAAATCTTTGTCGGATACAGAATTAAATCGTACAAGTACGCAACTCCGTAGTACGCCACCGAATTTTGTATCATATAGGAATAAAAGACCAAGAGAGGAGAACTACAGCGACGAATTTACCCGTCTGCGAAAGGAAATGCAAAAAATGTTTTCAGACATGATGGAGGCACAAGCGCGGGAGTTTTCAAAAAACGGTGCTGCATTGCAGAGCATCCAAAACTCAAATAGTAATATTGAAAGTTCGGTGGCATTTTTAATGGCACAAAATGAAGAATTACATACCAAAATTAAGCTTTTGGAGGAGAGTGCTAGGGAGGACAAGAAATATATAACAATTCTGGAAGAAAAATTAGAAAATCAACAACAGGATAGTAGGAAGGCAAATATAGAAATAAAAAATGTGCCGAAAAAACCCAACGAAACTAAGGACGACTTAGTACAAATGGTCGTAAACCTGTCCAATTCAGTGGGCTGCAAAACGGAAAGATCCGACATACGGGATATCTACCGAGTGCGAGGAAAGAAGGACTCCAAGACAAATATGCCTATTATAGTTGAGACAAATTCAACTTTGGTCAAAAATGACATTCTAAGATCCTGCAAGGCCTTCAACATTAAGCAAAAAGCAAAGCTATGCGTTAAACACCTGGGCATGCATTCACAGGAGGATACCCCAATTTTTGTTTCGGAGCAATTGACCTCCCAAGGCTGCACGTCTTTATTTCCTTGCCCGCGACTTCGTGAAAGCTAAAACCTACAAGTACTGTTGGACAGCGTATGGAAGAGTTTACCTAAGAAAGGAGGATAACTCGCCAGTGATACTTATTAAAAGCGAATCGCAACTACAACAACTTATTATCGACAAATGACTCATTCCATTATTCTGCCAGAGCTTTTGTTTCCTGCGTATAATTCGCAAAATTGTATTCTCACTTCACTATATAAAACTTTTATTCTGGCAAATACTTTCTACTACTATTTGTTTTCAAAAAATTGTACATACACTATAATACACTATATGACACACTACATGACACACAGTATAAAATAAAATATAATACATATTTACACATTTATACAAAAAAAATAAAAATTTTAAATAACATTTCATACTCAATCAACTCTCTAATATTCAAAAATTACACAAAACTGATAAATATATTTATAAACGGTATAAATATGCTTAAACAGATTAAATTCCTAGCAGATTATATGAAATTGATATTTTTTACAGATTGTAAGGCTATGGCTAAATATATGAAAACATTATTTTCTTATATTAGTATATATATTTTTACGACTCCTCAAATCTACAGTATACCGCTACTTTCTTTTGATACAATCAATGGATTTAGGTTTAAAGATACATCGTGTAACTGAGCATTACATAATATGTCAATATTATTATCAAAATTATCACCGTTTCGACTTACCTTTTAAATGCATTGTAGTACTTAAATATGTGTGATACTTTTCAAACTATCACCGAAATGGACAATCTAAATATAGCCAATTCTGTCTCTTGTGATATATCAGAGCTTAAAAATCATCATCAAATTAATAGAAATGATCTGACTGTAATTTCCCAAAAATATTAGAACTGTATATAGCAACCTAGACGACTTTATGATTAATATATCACCTCTCGCCTTTGAACCAGACGTTATTATTCTCACGGAATGTCATCTCGACAAAAATAAACCTATTCCAATCTTAAGTAACTATACATCAAGAGCAACTACGATCCATCTTAATCAAAATGACGGGGTTGTTATATATGCAAAAGAAAAACTTAAGCCTAAAATTAAAGAAGTGCGGTTAACTCAAGCATCTTGCCTACGAGTTGATATCCTTGACCACACTATTCTTGGAATCTACCGATCCCCGTCGAATACAAACGCCGAAGGATTTATTAATTCATTAGGTGATTACATAAGTAACCTAAAATCTACTACTAATTTCATCATAGCGGGTGATATAAATATTAATATCCTGCCAAAATTGCAAGAGAAACCACACACGCTACAAAATAGAATATCCTACTTAAATATGCTGGCGGCTCATGCTATTTTACCTGGTCATACCCTACCAACTAGAGAAAACAGCTGCCTTGATCATTTTATGTTAAGAATAAATAGGAAAAAACATTCGGCTTTCATTGCTGTATTAAATACCAGTATTACAGACCATACTACTACGCTATTATCAATAAATAAAATAAAAACAAGTAAACTAATACAAAAAACTTTTACAAAAACTAATTTTGAAAATGCTTTATCTTATTTACAAAAGAAAAATATTTCTGAACTTCTTTTTGCGAGGATCCTAATTTATTAACAAACACCCTTATACAAATACTTACAGAATCTCTAAAGCAAAACACCAACACGTTAAAAATACCAAAATCAACGTACGGTTAAACCGTGGATGACCAAGGGTATTCTTAAGTGTATACAAAATCGAAATAAATTACAAAGCGAATCGCGTAGAGATCCGGATAGTTCTATTAAAAAAATCACCTACACAAGATACAGAAATTTTTGTAATAATCTTATCAAAAAAACTAAAAGAAATTATGAAAGGAATTTAATTAATAATTCAATCAAAAAAACAACAAATTGCTCTGGAAAAATATCAAATCATTAACCTACACCAATAAATCTAAAGGGACCAAACAAGAATTGAAAGATCTGAAACCCACACCTTTTGAATCGGCTAACTATATTAATAATTATTTTGCTAAAATTGGAAAACAACTTGCTGAAGACATTCAACTAACTATAACTAATGATGATACCTGTGCGTACCTCAGCAATCTACCCAGTCAGTCCCAGTCATTCGTTCTTGCTAAAAACCGATCACGAAGAAGTTGATTCTATCATTAGGAACTTAAAGTCAGAGAGCGCTCCGGGATGGGACAACATTTCAACCCGCTACATTCAATATATAAAAGACGAAATTATCCCTGTTGTAGTTCATCTAGTGAATACTTGTTTTGAGAAAGGTATATTTCCCTCACTTCTCAAAGAATCCATTATCACCCCCAATACACAAAGGTGGAGATGAAGACGATATCAATAATTATAGGCCTATCTCAGTTATATCAGTTTTGGCAAAAATTATAGAAAAATTATTAAATATAAGATTACTAAATTACCTCGAAAAACATAATATAATTTCAAGCTCACAGTTCGGTTTCAGAAAGGGTATTTCCACTGAAGACGCTGTAACCTCCCTAACTGAAACTATAATCAAAAATTTAGATAAAGGCGTGAAGAGTTTAGCATGCTTTATTGACCTTAAAAAGCATTCGATACTGTCTCCATCTCCATCTTGCTGACTAAATTAGAAAAAAATCGGTATTAGAGGCCAACAATTGAACATCTTTAAGGATTATCTATCGGACCGGATTCAAAAGGTAAAACTAGATGAATGTATAAGTGAGGGACAGAGTGTGACTTATGGCGTTCCGCAAGGAAGCGTACTGGGTCCGACTCTGTTTCTCATTTATATTAACGACCTATGCAATATGTCGCTGAAAAATGCAAAATTATTTTCCTACGCGAGATGACACTGCAATAGTCTTTACTGGCCCAAACTGGGATACCGCTCGTAATCATGCAGAAAATGGCATGGCCCAAGTAGCTTTGTGGTTAAAACACAATCTCCTAACCTTAAACACGTCAAAAACAAATTACATCTGTTTCAGCATATATAACAATACGCAACCACCTCTTGACTTTAATATAAAAATCCACACATGTGACCAAGCTCTAAATTGTACGTGTCCCTCTATTACTAAACTAAATCACACTAAATATCTTGGTGTAATGGTGGATCAAAATCTCTCATGGTACCGACAAATCGAACAACTATCGGGAAGAATAAGAAAATTTATATGGATGTTTAAAACTCTAAGACACATTGTTACACCAACTCTTCTTAATAAAATTTATATTTCTCTTGTACAATCCATAATTATTTATTGCATACCGGTCTGGGGTGGTGCTCATAAGACTAAATTCCTAGAGGTTGAAAGGTCACAACGTACGCTTTTGAAAGTCATGTACTTCAAGAAAAGAATTTTCCCTACAACCCTATTGTATCAAACCTGCGATTTATTATCAATTAGAAAATTATATTTACTCCAAATGATTTTAAAAAAACATAAAAGTTTACCGTATAAACCCCAAATTGCTAATAGAAGAAGACAAATTGCAGCCTTTGTTCCTTTTGCAAAAACTGAATTTGCGCAAATTCAATATAATATTCGCTCTGCTGTAATATATAATAAATTAAATAAAGAACTGAACATATATAATAAACCATCTCATGAGTGTAAATCGCTAATAACATCTTGGCTTAAAGACTTAACCTATGATGATTTGGAGAGTTTAATTACCAATACTTCTCTATAGTATTTTTGACACTATAGATACTCAAAATATTGAAAGTAGTTACCCACCAATACATACACCTTAATAAATTCACTTATACATACACACACACACACACATCACATACATACATACACAACACACTTTTAGTCTGTAATTCTTGTTTTAATTATAAACTAGACTAGGTAGATAAGGTAAATACTAAAAAGATATGGAAGAACGGAGCCTACTGGCACAAGTATATTATAACTTAAAAGTAGGCTTCAACACCTGTAGATTTATGTAAAACAATTTACCTAAATAAATTATTTTATTTTATTTTTTTTTATTTATTTATTATTAAACTAAATCTAGGTTTTAGTAACTTTGACGAAATTCGTTTATTTTAAAAGATTACAAAAACTATAATTAAATTATAAATCTTTCAAAGATTAGCTATTTCGAATGTAAAATCTAATATGGCGGTTAAAGAGTTCGAGATGTGACCCTTTTAAAAAAAATTACCGCTTCCAGCATGTAAACCTCCAAACACGCACAGTATGTTAGCTCTTACGGCCCTACAATAAAGATCATGTTTTACGAACCTTTCGTACCCCACCCTTATAGCTTGATTGGGAATGCTTATCTGATGCTGTGTGTACCAATTGCCTATTTGTGAAAAAACATTGGCATTTCTCGTTTTGTTTTGTTCAAATTTGTTTTTGATTAAATTTAACCATATTGATATAGAGAGTTCATGTTTGTTATTAAATTCATATTTTTAATCGTGATTGTATTTTAAAATTCATATTTTTTATTCTAATTGGTAGGTATCGTATCAGGATACACATATACTATATATCATATGTTGTAAAGTGACGTCTTTGGAGAAAATGCAGCAGTGGAGTTTGTTGCGCCGCCTCTTCTCCACTTGCGCTTTGGAGGCGGTGGTAACCTTAGCTTTAAGTAATTTTATGACGTCAACTAACTAAAAAAATAAGAATATGACGATTTATAAGTGCTATTTTTAAGCCTATATGAATAAAAATAATTGACTTTGACTTTGACTACCTATATGCTATTCCTGGTTTTTACTACCCGTATACTAAATTCCATCAAAATCCGTCCATTTCATATTGCGTGATTGAGTACTTAACAAACAAATTCACAAAGCCACAAACTCACATCTTACTATGATTTGATGGTCAAATCCAAACTTTCGCATTTATATTATTAGGATATGATATTGCTTTTCAAAAGCATCCAAACGAAATGGTCACGTACGGTAATCACATAAGTTAGATCAAAGTCCTTGTACACAATAACAGTTTTGTAATTAATATAATATGCTTAGCCTATGAACAAGTGGAAATCTATATAATAGGGAAACCCTAAAGGGTTAGGTACAGTAAATGGCTACGGAGAAATATGAAGGAAAACTGTTTGAAGAAATAGATAATTCAGCTACGTCCGAAATAGTCACTACATTAAAGTATTCTAACTCCAATAATTATGTCCTCGCTATTTACAATACCGATCTTTAATTTGTCATACTTTTTTTTTTCATTTTTTCATACTAAACTGCTCTAACTAGGAGTTATTGGGAATATCGAAATCGAGCTTGAGATATTCAAATCGAAGATCCAAAATGAATACTTCTAATCTAAAATTATTCAGACTTATGTCTGAGTACCTATTTTTATTATTAATGTCAATGTTTTTATTCTTAAAGTCTTTATTCTTGACAAAATTGAAATAAAAAAAAAAAAAGATTTTATTTAAATAAAACAGACGGTCGAATTTCATAATTTACGCAGCAACTGATAGTTATATGGCGGGCAATTATGCGCTGGGTTCATTTAGTTTCTATTAGTTTAGGACTTAATAAAATTACTAACTGAATTTGAAAGCTTATTTGCTAAGCTTTGAATACCGAATATTTTTAGTAAGTTTCTAATGGATACTAGTTCGTAGTTGTCAATGTTATTGGGGCGAGACTGGATTTTGATCTAAATGACGTAACTTAAAACTAACTGTGCCCGTGGCTTCGCCCCCTTTGAATATCTATATATGTACATATATGCAAGATATATCTTCATCTTCTTCTGTCAGCCGAAAGACGTCCACTGCTGGACAAAGGCCTCCCCCAAGGATTTCCACAACGACCGGTCCTGCGCTGCCCGCATCCATGCGCAACCAGCGACCTTCATTAGGTCGTCGGTCCACCGAGTGGGAGGCAATATATATAGAAGTATATATTTCTTTTCAAAATGAGCAATAGTAATACGGAAATCAAAATAATACGACCATAGAAGCGATATAGACGGATCATTTTGTCCTAGCAAGCTTCCACACCTTATACATTCAAATTAATAAATTAGTTTAGGATATTATGAACAATGTATCACTTCATTAGTAATTTCCAAATGCGATCTCAATCCAATACATATTTGCGATAGCATGCCGGTTTAAATTCCTGAAAGTTTACACAAAATTCATCGAATTACGCAATTTAGAAGGAATACCTTTAATGTAATACGCAGCAAATTTGCTCCAAATATGTGGCGTTCTGAAATGTAGTTTAATATCTATGTGAATTTCAATTTGATTTACAGTTACAGGCACAGATGCGCATATCTGATTTGATAATTAAACGCATTCGGTGGATGTATAATGGTAAATATTTACTTAAAATATTTAGCCTATTATAGCTGGGTTAGGCGGAAATTATGAATTTCCACCGATTTTATAGTCCGTCCAGATTTCTCTGAATTTCTCTAAACTGCTCGCTGATTGAAAATAAACTATCATACTTTAAGTTCTTAATCGTAATATTTTTGGTAGGTACCAACTGCCGTTATGGCATTGCTTATTTGGTAACGCTCATTTTTCAAACTACTTTAACAAGTTGCATGTCACATGTGTGTAACATCTTTGTTTTTAATTGAAATTACTCATTTCTACCGCGAAGCGTAATATGACATGTATTTCAAAATCTTTGCGCAACAATAAAAATAACAGGCTATTTATTAAAAAATAAAGAACACGACTGACAACTCACATAGCCTATGTCACTCGGAGGAATACAAGGAATCTAAAAATACCTCTAACATCAAAATCTGTTAAGCCGTTCAGGACTTATGGTGGAATAAAGAAACTTACATACAAACATACATGAAGCCTGAAAACCTAACACTCCTTTTTTGGTCAGTCGTGTAAAAAAGACAGTGTAAACTAAGCCTTATTAACAGCTTGTCGTTAACTCATTTTTCGTGTTTATTGTTCTTAGCAACAAAAAACAACTAACATATTATGAGCCTCGATTTTCTTTCTTTTCGTAAACGCTTAAACGCGAGTAAAGATTTTCCTAAACTGGTTTTGTAAGTTAGGTATAAGTATCCGGGCCCCCCGTCGCTTGGTTTACGATCGTAGTATTTCCTTACAGTATTACTTGAGTTTTATTCATGTTTCATTCGTTTTAGTTGTTAGAAAAAATATTCTTTTATCTTTTGTAAGGCGAATGACATTGTTATTGTTTTCTGTTGCCTTCAAGGATTTGAGAGTTCTGGGCTTTAAATGAAATAAACATTCTCTTTTTTGTGTACATAATTTTGTCTATCTGTTTATTTAGACTGTGTGTGTATATAAAGTTTAGTGTCAAGTCAAAATATTAACATTAAATAGGTACATTTTCTGCTAAAAGAGAGGTAAAGAGAGGACTAATACACAACAACAATAGGCTTATGAATCTCTCTTTTCTTTATAGAAATATAGAGTGTATTCTTGATAACACCAACGTCACCTATACGCTTGATTTTCGATGTTTTCCTTCATCGACCGACCGAAAGGACCGTAAGTACAGTCAGCTATAGAAAAACCTGACCCTCTCTGTAGAAAAACCTGACCCTCTCTCACCAAACACTATATACTCTAGCGAGTTAATACGTGCAGCTCCGGCTAGAAATTGGCAACTTATGCGATACTAGCGCCTCTTCCTGGATGAAGCGGTTGTTTGATGAAACTGTTAAATTTCGCAAATTTATTTTGTTGTAACACAGTGTATTTCACAAATTTAAATGGAATTACACATATTATTAAAATATTATTTAAATATTAAAGGACCAACATATAACATGTTAAAGTGCAAATAAACGGTGTAGGGTCACCTCCTGCCACCAGATAGCTAGTTGCCAAACCAATGTATAGGAAATATCAAGAGCTGTGCGTATTAACTCGCTAGAGGTTATATAGTATTTGCTCTCCGAGTCTATCTCAGGATGGTCAAGTTTCTCTGCAAGTGACTGTACATAATTTGGATTAAAAGGTACATTGGGGTCGCGCCAGAGATTCACACTTTTGTGGACGTAAATTAAGCATCTACCCAATTTTGCTACCGTATCTCTGGTAGCCTTAATTTCGTAGTCCGAATTGCCCCGCGTCGTGCACCATGGGGGACCTTTGCGAGGCCAACGATAGGGTTAGCGTTGCCATGTACTGGTCAGGGAAAATAAAAAGATTCTTGCCATTTCGACTCGCCAAGAATACGAAAAGGAACTTGACACTTTCACCGATATTACTAACAAGCTGAGGTAACATATGAGAATTCAGCCCATTTTTTACACTTACATATTCGGTGGGATCACAATTTTCTCGTTCCAATTGTCCTTCTGCGTGCTCGCAATAAATTATACCAGATGATCCACAGATATGCGATGGGTTAGATACCGCTTTTTTACAACAACCTTTACTGAAGAACCTATACGTAAACCGTGTGTGTTACTTTTGCTTACGATAAATAAAATATGTCTATTGACGAGTCTGCTAGATGTTTTATAAATAAATTGTAGCATAAAAAAGTGCGATAGATGAGTGCTGAAAAGATCATCGCAACTTTCAAAATGGCGCGGAGTACTTATTAAATATTTTTGCTTCGGAGGTGGAGAACCCAGTACTATTTTCTATTTCGACGATTCAATATTTTCTTTTTCGGTAATAATAATAAACTTGCAATTTATTTTAAAGATTTTAAATACGACACCATCGTCACTTGTCGAAAACTTTATTTGAGATGACTCAATGCTGTGTCGACCATGCCGTGACGAAACGGACCGTGCGCTACTAGAACATTATCTACAAACATCGCAATATTTTTTTGTATCTCTATGTGCGAAGGGCCTTACTAAGAACAAATACAGGGCACGCTGGGCTCGGCTTCACGGCATGCGTTATCTAGCCTAATATAAATCTGTAAGATGAACCCTCTCAGATTCCAAGCGAAGGGTTCTTGGCAGCAGCCATAAAAATTGCAAAGGCAATAATGTACTCTGATTATAGTAATTTATTCATACGAATGTCATGCTTTATACGCTTCTTTTTCTTCTTATACGGCTGATAATTTGTTATTTATTTGTTCTGTCTCTGTTCACTTTATTATACAAGATTATCTACCAACGTTCTGTAGCCATACTGAGAATCAAGTGTATTTTTTAGTTTTGTTTGCTTGAGATAACTTTATTGCTTATATAACAAGCATTGAAACAAAATACAGAGCAGTGCATGAAGGTATCCTTCCTCCTCAACGATACTATACTTTTTAATAGATACATACTCACATAGATACATAGGTATCCAAGATGCAGGCCAATCTGAAAAAGATCCTTTCCCATCTTGACCTAACCGTGGATCAAATCCGGAACCCCGTGGTTCTGAGGCAAACACTTTACTAAGGTCTAACCAACCGGAAATAAATTAATTTTAATTTAATTTACAACTTCACCACAGAGTCCAGCAACATAAGTTATTACACATGTATTATTTAAGTATTTTTTTGTACCTACCTTGTCGCAGTTTGTGTATGGCCAATAAATTTATTTTCTTTCTTTCTTTACGTGGTCGTCATACTCATTAGAAAACTTCAAAAATGCATGAAGTTAGTAAAAAACGTGCGTAGTATCGCATAGCAAATACACTGCTGTGGAAAGGAGACCTTATCTTGTAATGTTTTAGGAGATTTTGGAGACCCACATGGGTCGACCATGAAATTGACTAAGCCCTTTCGATTCCTGTAGTCGAGGCTTTGACGTGATTTCTCTATCAGTGGGTTTTGATTTATGTATTTGAGTATTAATAGCTTCTCTTCAGATGTGTTTATACCTACTGGCACAGGGTGGAAACTTCATAGAAACGGAGCGTCATAAATACCTACTACTACTAAAAATGAAACTGTACATCCGTGAACACGTCAATGTGTGCGTTTTCATAGTCATAGCATCCCAATCGGCAAAACAATGGGGGAGAAGTGCGGGGTACGCAGGGTGTACGTTATATTGCGGGAGGGGCAGGGAGCTTCCTTTCTGTATGTATAGGTCTACCAGAACCTGATGGCAAAAATGTTTGAATCGAGCGATTTTCATACATTTTTTTGCCATCAGATTCTGGTAGACCTATTAGTACTTATATTAATTCTGTGCTACTGGACTGCTACTGCTGTTTCATTACTAAATCAGGTTTACAAAGATAAAAATCGACACTTACAAACTTACGTCGAATTGACTCGATTTTTTGTACAGTATCAAAAATATTGTAATTTAAAAACTCGAGAATCTGTGTATAATTTCATCAAAATCTGTTCAGCACTTTTGGAGGCGTTACTAAATTAGTAACAAATACACAAAAGTAAACTAATTAGTATGTTACTAAACTTATACCACGTATATTTCAAAAATTGTGCAATTCAGCTAAAATAGCACACAAAAAATCTACTCAGACTAATTAAAAAGCTTAAAACTTTCTCTTTATAACAGCAATATCCTAAATCTCTGATATTTTTCCTGCTACACAGCTTGTTTAAAATCGTTTTATTTTCACTTTTTCGCCCGTTTCTTAAAGCGATGGTTTCATAAAATTTTATGGTTTCTGAAACGAACGGATAAGATTATAAATTATCAAAAATACCACATTAAATAAAAAAATTGCCATACCTTACCTAGCACGACGAAGCTTACGGGTTACGATGTACTTTCATTGAAAGCTTTGTGAAGTAAATCAACTGGTTTAATATTCAATGGAATGCGTAAATGTACAACTGTTCAAATGAACACACACATTTGTGTGATCCAAACCTTTGAACTTCTATGAGAATGCCCATGAATACATTGGATACAAATTCAAATGGTCTTAATACACAATGGAGCTATTACGAAAAGCAAAAGTTTCATGCCAAAACTAGAAGACTGATTTCGATGAAATTTTGGTACATGGATAGATTAAATCAAAATTATCACATATATACTTTTCATCCCGAAAGTCAAAAATCAAAAATACTTTATTGAAACATGCACTTTTCACGTAAATACATAAGTATATTATAAACCTCAAAGCTATAAACTACTAGCATTTCGGAATGACCACTTCTGAGCACTGCTAAAATCTGCCGAGCGCAACTAGTAAGAAATAAGCTCCTTAATTAATTAAGTTAAAATAAAAGTAATTACATTATTAAAGAACATTTAAATCCTGTAAATACATTGAAATAATATGGCCCACTACAACGAGTATTACAATAAAAGGTTCGATTGCGGTGGAAATTAACATGGCGGAAAGAGTCAATACACCGGATTTACTGAATTTAAATGACTTTAGTAAAGCCCGCGTAAGCTCTTCCGGTGATGTATGGTTAAAAATGGTTCCGGTACAAAAGCATGCGAAAATACTGCTACTCGTAATACTGCTTTAATTTGCTCTGCGACGTTACGTGACGTAACTTTTATATTAGTTACTTAGGTATTTGTTCCTGCAATGTTACTTTTGTCTTACATTTTAAATAATTCGCATAAACATAGTAAGAAGTACAGAGAAGGACATATGGTACCTTTCAACCCAGGAAAGCACTGTTCCCGTGGGAAATTAACGCGGTCCAAGCCGCGGGCAAAAGCTACTATGCATATAAAGAGTCCCCGCAAACTCCCAAGCCCTTTGTGCAACACTTAGAAACAGTTCCACTTAACGACAAGAACTTAGCGAGACTTAGGCGCGAAGTGGGCTCGAGGTAAAAACTCTGCTGAGAGCGCTTGAGGGGACTGCACCTTCAACCTTTCATTATTTTCTTTATTAATTTTTGTAAAATCCCCTCCGTGTCAGAAGTGCTACCAAAAAGTACAAACGGTAGTACTGTTTTTACACGACTGACCAAAAAAGGAGTGTTATAATTTCAGGGTTCATGTATGTTTGTATGTATGTTAGTTTCTTTATTCCACCATAAGTCCTGAACGGTTTAACAGGTTTTGATGTGAGAGGTATTTTTAGAGTCCTTGCATTCCTCCGAGTCACATAGGCTATGTGAGTTGTCAGTCGTGTTTTTTATTTTTTAATAATTAGCTTGTTTTATCTGAAGTAACATACGAGTACATATAATGATACAAAGAACTTTGTATTTGATTTAGAATCTTATTCGTCTTTGGTTCCCTTCTTAAAATTGACTGATTAATTATTTCTAAACTTAAATTGTTTGATGATGATGCTATTTAATATTAATTTTGTATATGGTGATCTCTATATGTAATTTTCAATTTTGTGAGCTGTGTACTGAGTTTACTCCATTTTGTATGATTTTGTTTTAAAGTTTTATTTTCCTAAATAAAACTATTAAATACAAAAAGAAATGAAGAAAATATTGAATAGTGAAGAATAACTTCACTATTTAATATTTTCTTCATTTCTTTTTGTATTTAATATACAAATTTAAGATAATTATAGTCAAAACCCAAGCCCTATTGTGGCTTAAATAGGATAAGTACTTAATTAAATTCTTACTTCCAACTAGGTATAATAGTTTTAACCAAGATTCAGAATTGTACAAAATATATAGCAATAATGGTATTAAGGGGCTCACCCGGATCTTAATTGCTTTAATTCCGGTTGCCTAAATGTGGACTTAACGGTGCGCACCGAGGCGTTACTGTAGGGGCCCAAGTGCATACTTTTGTACATACGTTTCGTGCAAATTACAGTTGTATGAACGCTGTGTTTCTGAAGCTTGTTATAGAATACTAGCTACGTCCCAGGACTATGCTTCCATGGGTATTTTGGGATAAAATAATACCCTAAAGAAGAATACCAACTTTACTTTTAATAGGGGACCGGACAAGGTATGAGAATTGTTAAAAATAAGTAATTTTATGATAGAATACATCTAATTAAACACATTTTGCAACTTTTCAGCACGAGTTTATCCTTCAAAGCTAATTTATTAGAGTTCAAACTTTTAAGGAAAGTCCATTTTCTACGCGTGACGTCATATGAATGTACGTTTAGTTAGGGGCGTTTTGGTATCGTCCAAACATCGCTTAAAAATGTGAATTATTTTTTGCTATATCTTGGGAAATATTTTGGTTAGGAAGGTGATTCTCTTACGGATGATTCTATTATTGTAAGATATTTAAAAAGAGCATCAATAAAAAAAGTTGTACGGTCCCCTATTCCGAATAGGTACTTCTATTACCACATCCATGGAATACCAACTTTGTGAAACACCACCATTGATGTATTAATTAAAAGTGCAATCCATTGTTTTCATTTGGTTCAAAATGAGTCGCACTTTTTAAATTAGGAAAGATAATCCTAACTAATATTATAAATGCGTTAGTGAGTTTTTTGTTTATTTGTTTGTTTGTTACCTCTTAACGCTTTATCTACTGAGCCAATCTTCCTGAAATTTTACATACTTATAGTTAGAAGGTACATCCCGAGAAAAGGCACTGTTCCCGTGGGAAATTCACGTGGGCGGAGTCGCGGGCAAAAGTTAGTAATTCATATAACCCACTGCATAGGGCTTATTTGATATAATTAAAAATGCTTATTATCAAAGATGTTGACATCAACTGTGTTGAAAAACGTCGATGAAACACATGTGAATTGATTATTATGAACTTATCGCCTCGTGTCGCAATGACCAAATAGCACACTTGTATCACAATGTACTATTATATCATTGAAGGTGATTTTGTTCAAATGAAGGTACCATTAAGCTTAAAAAGCGGCCCTAAATCTCAATAACACAGCATGAAGTTGTTTTACAGAGAGATAAAGGCGAAAAGTATGTTATAAAGTGTGCAGTCTCCCTAATAAAGGAGTTTAGATGAAAACAGTCGGAACTATCGTTCTTCCTTCCTTTATCTTGCTGGCGATATTTTTTGCGGACTCCAGATGGGGAAGGCTCGGAGAAAAATGGCCAAGATACCCAGATATCCACTTTATAGCCGTTTACCTTAGAGTTGGATGATAAGTGTTCTTATTTAGGATTGTTGTTAATTTTACAAAAGACTAAAAAATGACGACTTACTTAAAAATTACTAAGGTATCGACAAAGTTTTCGATCTAATCTGATTTTTTTACATTATTTTCATATTTGACGGCCTCCGTGGCTAAACGGTCATCACGCCGGACTGCCAAACGGGGTTCGATCCTCGGTAGGGTCAAGATAGAAAATGATCTTTTCCAGATTGACCTGGGTCTTGGATGTTTATCTTTATATATATTTGTCATAAAATATAGCATCATTGAGTAAGTATCCCATAACACAAGTCTCGAACTTACTTTGGCGCTAACTCAATCTCTGTGATTGGTCCTTATATATTTATTTATTCCAGCGAGCGTTGGCCTCGACGAGTGGAGATCTAGAGGGACCACGAGGAGAAGGGGTCATCCAGCAGAGAGATGGGTGAACGATAGCAGGAAGCATGTCAGTCACAACTGGATGAGGAAGGCTAGAGTCAGGGAGTCATGGTCTTTCATGACTCCCTGACTTTGGCCTTCGTATGGAGGAGGCCTATGTTCGAAGACGAAGAAAATAAAGGCTGCATGATGATGATTTATTTATTTTTCTACGATCTGCAACAAGCTTCGTCAAAATGTGTACACATAATCGTACTAAATAATTAATTATCTTTTCCATAAATATTCTGTTTTCATTACCAACTGTAATTAAATTTATAAATATTTCCATTCCCAAAACAGCTTTCAACGAAGCTAAGCTCTAAAATTATATAGGGAATCATAAGAGAACTGAAAACAATATAAAAGCATTATGTAGGCGATGAATCCTGTCAGCCAATTACTCACACGAAGAGGGTTTCAGACATCAAAGCACGGAAAACCTTTATTATCTTGAGCCTTAGAAAGGCCACGATTTCGTCTCTATGTTGATATACTAATCAGTCAGTGTCTAATTTTACTTACTACATAGATATAGACTTTAACAACAAAATTGTTATAAGATTTAACAATACAACTGAGTATCAGTATGTAGGTAGTTCATGTATCATCAAACATCTCGTATAAGTTGTGTTTACGTTTTGATACATAAATTCTCCGAATAAACTGACTGCGTGCAGATCGTATAAACTTAGGTTTTATTTTGCAATAATTCGCACAAGTCATTATTTTGTGTTACAAAGTAACTCCTAATTTGTAACAGGCAGGACTACCATTGGAACAATTTTTTTTGCCATTCATTAATACAAACACTGTAATTTGAAAATTTGGTATCCTAACTAATATTATAAATGCGTAAGTGAGTTTGTTTGTATGTATATATGTTTGTTTGTTACTTCTTTACGCTTTATCTACTGAACCAATATTCCTGAAATTTCGCATACACATAGTTGGAAGTATTGAGAAGGACATAAGATACCTTTCACCCCGGGAAAAAGCACTGTTACCGTGGATAGTTCATGCGGGCGATGCCCATAGTAACATTATAATTACAGACGCAGACAGACAACACAACTCTTGGCTCTGTCTACCCCGTAAGGGATAAAGACGTGATTCTATGTATGTATGTACGCAGACAGAGTCAAGAGTCAAAGCCATTATCTGGCTGGATTCATGACCCAATCTACACCTATGACGTGATACTGCATATATAATATGCGAAAGTTTGGATGTGAGTTTGTGAGTTTGTGAATTTGTGAGTTTGTGAGTTTGTGAGGATGTTTGTTACTCAATCACGCAAAATCTACTGGACGGATTTCGATGAAATTTGGTACAGAGGTAGATAATGACCTGGAATAGCACATAGGCTACTTTTTATCCCGGGAAAAAGCACTGTTCCCGTGGGAAATTCACGCGGGCGAAGCCGCGGGCAAAAGCTAGTATATAATATATTTGGATCATATAATTGATTAAGATCATGAGAAAATAGATTTAAGGTCGTGTCTGGTCGCAAAATTCCCTCCACTTTTATTGAACTTTGCTGCGGCTAAGTCAGCTCGTGAACGGACGGTGCCAAAATGGACACATTTCTCGACTCACATAATAAATCATTTATTCACGAAAAGATATTTACATAGATTAGATAGGTGATGGAGCCCTGTGCTAAGTAAGAACTTGTGTAACAGGGACTCCATTCTTACAAGTGACATGGTTTAATAAGCAAGTTTAAAATTAAAACCTATTTAAGCAATCTATGCTATCAGTAATAGCAAAAATAATAATGAGAATAAATTGAGAATCAAAAGTATTTACCCATTTAGCTTACAAGTCCAGGAAAATTTGTGTATTGGCCATTAAAAGACAAACTATTTTACGAACATAACTTTTTATGTTATTGCTTACTCTGTATCAAGCTTTAATAGTTTATGGAAAAGTTTATTAATATGTCCTCGTTGAAATGTTATCTCGGTTTAATTTTGCTTTTATGGCTAGGCTCTCTTTGAGTTTTATTATGGTTTTAGATAAATATTCAGATGTTTGACCAGTGATAATAATATGAATTGACTTCACGGTCATGTTATTTAAGCATGTTCCAACCATAGTTACAGATAAAAAAAAATGAACAAACAAACTCACTTTCGCATTTATAATATTAGTTAGGATTAGGATAAGAAAACATTAGGGCTGGCTAAATCTGTGTGATTTGTTCCTATAGAATAAGTTGGACAGAAAAGAAGACAAACGCAGAAGTGCTAGACCTTGTTAATGAAAAAAGAATGTTATTAAAAGTTAAAGAATCAAGACGTGGAAAGATGTTCGGCCATCTTGTACGACATGACGATTTGATTAAAAACCTGATAGAAAGGAAAATAGAAGCTAGAAGAGGAAGAGAAAAGCCAAAAAGGGCATATATAGATCAAATAAAGGAGAGGGCAAAAGTTGTGTCCTACAAGGAGGTCAAGGCAGTTGAGGATAGGGAGAGATGGAAGGAACTCCACCGATAAGAACAGTGTTCTTAAATTTAAATGAAATGAATATATAAAATTTATTTGATTAATGTAGATGTCAGAGATCTCAAATCCAGAGAAATATACAGAGCACTTAGAAAAGCGAAAACTCAACTCAACATGCCAAGTATATATACTGATATAGGTCCAAGTGCTGACAAGTCCGAACTAGCATTAAGTAAAGAGATATTTACGTAAATACTCGGAAAAGGGCAAAGGGAAGACGTTAGGAATGTACAAACACGTTGAATATGTTTGTTTTTGGACAGCAGGAAGTAAATGGACGAGAAAAAATATGTTTGCTTATCTTTTGTGAGGAAATGTTCTGATTTTTGTGTATGTATTTTTTTATGTTGACTTGATTTGGACATAAATCGTAAAAGCCAAGATTATAAATAACTAGCTTGGCCTGTGGCTGCAAAGTCCCAGGTTCGAATCCTGCCCGTGTTACATGAGTTTGTATACCAATCTGACTCATGTACCAATGTTAGTTTTCATCGACCACCACTTGCTTCCAGTGAAGGAAAAACATCGTGAGGAAACCTGCACTCTGGTTGATGATTATCAGCTAGTGTGTGAAATCGAGAAGGCAATGGCAAACCATTCCATTAAAAATTGCCATGAGAGTCGTTGTGTGTATTTCATTCCATATAATGACCACGACCCTCAGGCATGAGGAAATACGACTAACGAGAAAGAGAGCTTGAGTCTGGAGAAAATAGTAATAGTGTGTTCCCGTGGGAAATTCGGCATTGTCTCTCCTTTATTCCCTAAGGAACCTATTAACCAATTTTCAGTTTTCTAAGCCCAGTAGTTTTAGCTGTGCCTTGTCTGTCAGTCACTCAGTCAGTAACAGTAGAATTTTATATGTAATGATGATTAATTAGTCTGCGCCCGATTTTATAGGAGTAGTAAAGATTTGGGAGACCTAGCCCCAGCAGTGGGACAATTAATTTATGAGTAGGTTAATTTATGAAAATATATTTATTCTTAGAGAGAATGAGATAATTTTGCGATGAAAAGATTCATTCCTCATCTTAACCAAGATTTGTAAAAAATGCATTCAAGTATACATACAATATCAAAGAATTCTAGTTCCACAGAAGCTATTATACTAGGGGTGTATAGGAAGATTGAAATCCATAAGACATAAGATTTTGTGGATGGATGTTGAGAGTCAGATCCCTATAAAACATGAAATAAAGGGAAGATTACGATCTTAGTTTTTGCCTTTCACATATTTAAGCCCTAATACGAAAAACACCTTAGGGATTATGGGTAACGCCAAAGAACAATTACCATAAAGAAGGGCAAGCAACAGTATCAACCCCAAAATAAGGGACACCAGTGGCGGATTTACCAACTAGCTGATTTGGTAGGAGCCTAGGGCAATAGATTCTAGGGGCGGTGAATTTGAGAACATTTTATATTTTGCATAAAAAAGAGGCCTGGGCTTAGCGGTTGGCAGTAAAGGGTTGAAATGGTAATGTTGATATTTTGAGTCTTCTTTGTCAAAAAAATAAATTCATCAATTTCAATATCAATCTATAAGACAAAAAATTCAACTACATTTGGTTAAAATGGGTTACCTACATGACCGTCTATTCGGAGCTTTATATAAATGTTTAAATTATATAACATGACTAGTTGTCGCCCGCGGCTTCGCCCGCGTGAGTTTCGCTTAGATGAAAAATCTCTCTTGGAGCTTTTCATCAAATGTTCCAGATCTTCAATTTTTATACGTCAGCAGAAAATGCTCATCAGGTTGAACGACTTTTAATAAGGCGCCATTTCCATATATGTTATGGTGTAGCTGGTCTCTTGCAGTTCTTCATCAGATGTTCCAGATCTTCAATTTTTATACGTCATCAGAAAATGCTCATCAGGTTGAACGACTTTTGTTAAGGAACCATTTCCATAATTCTTATAGTATAGCAGTTCTGTTAAGGTTCTTCATCAGGTGTACTAGTTTTCAAAATAAATTATAGCCTAAATGTTGCCCAGGCTTAATAGCTATACAACAAAAAAAGTTTCATTCAAATCGGTTCAGTACTTTCGGAGATTAGCGTGATCATACATACAGACAGACAGACAGACAAGAAATTCCAAAAAAATTTTTTTGCTTTCTATTATTCATTTTAAGTGTCCCTCTATCCATTTCAGTCAAAAATACTAAATGTATAGACAAAATATTTTTACTGTTTTATTATATGTATAGATACCTAATAACAAATTACCGATAAAGAAGTTGGAAGCATTCGAGATGTGTTGGCGTAGATTGAAAAGGATTAGCTGTACAGAAAGAATAACGAACGAGGAGGTTTTAAATAGAATAGGAGAAAAAATAAACATTATCAAAATTTTTGAAAGTAGAAGAGGGAAAGTGTTAAGTCACTTGATACGACACGATGACTTCGTACGAAACATCATAAAAGAAAAGGTAAAGGAAGTAAGGGGCCCAGGAAGACCAAGACAGAGTTACATAAGACAAATAAAGGAAAATATCGTCGGGTCGTATTAGGAAGTTGGCAATGAAAAGAGTAAAATGGAAGGAACTCCACCGACAAGAGCCTAGGTCTTAAATTTAATGATGACAGATAATACACAGTTGTCAAGCGTACACGTAAAAATATACAAGGGTCTCCCGGACAGCTATTAAGCCAGCCTTATACTGTAAAATTGGTGTTGAAACTGACATGTAGTCAAAAGGGGCGATAAATTAAGAAAAACCCACTAGCGGCAAATGTATACATACGCCACAGGGCCACTCAAATTGCAGACAACATTAAATAACTCGTAAAATAGGTCGGGGTGACGTAGGGTCTCGAATTTGAGCAAGGCAGCCCTTTCTTAATAAACATATAATATATAAAGCTAGCCTGACTACATATAAATATCCTGAGATCTTTGGATTAAAATACAAGGAAAATACACTACTTTTAGATTCTGAAAAAATAGATACGATTTATTTTGTTTAGGGTATTATATTTTTGTTTACTTTTCATATAAAATAACATTGGAAAATCCGTTTATTTTCTAGGAAAGGAAGAAAATACATTAGTGTTGTGTATCTATACCTCGAGGCTTTAAAAATAGCTACAATAGGCGACTCTTTTTTTATAACTAAAAAAAGAGTCACAATTTTTTTAGTTATAAAAATCAGAGAGACACAATTATTTTTTTAGCAATAAGAATAATACTAGCTAAAGATTTTAATATTTCCAGTTAACTTCAGAACAAAAGATACATTCAAACACCAATACACAATACTTAATCGAAGATCCTCTTTTGGTAGCTGAGAAATCAAATTCAGTAATCACCTACATTATTATAACTACTTTAAAGCACATATAAAGAAAAACTGCTGCCATTAACCAAACTGCATATGAATCATCATCATGATTTTGTTGTAACCGACAGGAAAGCAAATAAATTACTCGTATCTTATAAGAGATCGTTTACAGTACATACCATACCTCCAGTTTGAAACCCTAACAACATCAAAAGTCCACAGATAACACAGTTCAAGAGCAGAGGCGTACAAACAAAGATTCTATTTCGCAAAAGCGCTGGAGTTTTTCGCTGACAACCCTTTATAACAGGGCTGTCACCTCCCGCCATCTTGAAAAACAACAGCAAAGAGGTGGAAGAGGGATGTTTTGTGTCAGTCTCCATGTGGCTAAGTTGGGGTAAACTCGCTTAGTTAACTAAGACATGACTTAGACAGATGTTTCTTATGGCGAACTTAATTACCAGCGGTATAACAGCTTCTGCCGTATAATACGTTTATTACATGATATTATTTTTAGTTTTGCCTGCTGGCAGTAGTAGCCTTAGTATTGAGACTGCTTGGTTTTTGAAGAAAATTTTGCTGATCTATGAAAATTCAATCGCCTACGAGTCGCGTGGTCTACCCCGTAAAATATAAAGACGTAATTCCGTATCTGTACTATTTTAAATTAGTGTGTTTGTTTCTCCTACTTTCACGTCGAAACGAAGCAATAGATGTATTTTTTTGTATAAAGATAGTTGGAAGCATGAGGAGAGTGTCAAAGTCTACTTTTTCTTATGGCGAACTTAATTACCAGCGGTATAACAGCTTCTTTGCCGTGTGTTACGTTTATTACATGCTATTTTATATATGTATTTGTTATAAAATATAGTATCGTTGAGTTAGTATCCCATAACACAAGTCTCGAACTTACTTTGGGGCTAGCTCAATCTGTGTGATTTGTCCGTATATATTTATTTATTTTACTATTACTATTTTATTATTTTTAGTTTTACCTGCTGGCAGTAGCCTTAGTTTCCGTTCACTTAGGTTGCCTGGAAGAGATTGCACTTGCGATAAGGCCGCCTATTGTACATATTTTATTACCTATTATAAGTCTCAATTTGTATCCTTTACGTGTTTTGGTGCAATAAAGCATTTTTACTTACTTACTTACTTAGTATTGAGACTGCTCGGTTTCTGAAGAAAATTTTGCTATTCTATGACAATTCAATCAATACTTTTCAGCTAAGCGTGGTCTACGAGTCGCGTGGCTATATGTCTACCCCGTAAAATATAAAGACGTGATTTCGTATCTGTATTAATATTAATAAGTGTGTTTGTTTCTCCTTCTTTTACGTCAAAACGTAGCAATAGATGTATTTTTTGTGTTAAGATAGTTAGAAGCATGAGGAGAGTGTCAAAGTCTACTTTTTGCCGCGGGTCGAGCTGTGAGCGAGCTTGTATAATTGATGGTTAAACAAACTTACCTTAATGAAGTTTGACCATAATTATACAAGACGTTGCTTCCGAAGATATTTATTCAATCAATTCACTATGCAGCTCGCTCTGCTATGTACTAGGCATGACACAATTTTTAGGACCTAGGGATAAAATAAAATAAAATAAGTCCAAAATTTACATCCGACTCTCGTCCCACCCTTACCTGTCACCGGCGGAGGCGCCATACTTCATTCCTTTAGAACAAAATTTCGAAATGTGGCGCTTGGGATATCGCGTAATATGTATTTAACATATTGATTGGGACGGGCGGGTTATAAATATCTTCGGAAGCAACGTCTTGTATAATTATGGTCAAACTTCATTAAGGTAAGTTTGTTTAACCATCAATTATACTACGACGTTGCTTCCTCGATATTTATTCAATCAATTCACTATGCAGATGTTTAGAACCATTGCGAAATTTGCAAGATTTTTATTTTTATATCATTATAATAATATTAATTATTATTATTCTTTAATGTGAGCTATTAAAAGTGGATCCTTAGATACTTTGATATAGGATGGTTAATTACATGAATAAATACAAATGTAGTTGCATCTACGATTATCTTCCAAAAAGATATTAGTAATAAACAAAAAAAAAATACGAAATTTGAGAAAAAAATTCTTCGAGTAGGCTATGTGATGCAATGCCATTACGGTTTTTTCATTTTGTAATGCAAAATGGTGAAAAATATTAAAGCTTATCAAATACAATGTTTAAGTTCTGTAGGATACAGACTTTGGTTGCTAGCCTTGATATTTTGGGAGAAAAAGAAGTTAACAAGAAACAGATTAAAAGTTCTATGAGTATACCTTATGGGACAATAATTAACATAACCAAATTAACACTATCATAGTTATTTCCTGTGAGACAGGATATTTTAACAGGCTTATTTGGGAATAAGATATGTTAACTTTAAAACGTAAATATTTACTAAGAGAGATGTGATGAATGAACATTTTTTAGTCTGCAATAGCAAACTCAACGCAGGCAGAGGTGCTTGCTCAGAGTTAATTTTACGAATAGCGACTAGAATTTTGACTACCTAATGTTAGAAATCTTTATTGTATTGATTATGAACATACACTTCTAGATGGTTAATGTGTCGAGTTGAAAGGACACTATACTAATTTAGGATTCTTTCTATAAGTACTCGAGGAATATCTTCACCTGACAAATATACCTATATTAGTTTGCAAGAGAAAAAACATGAATATGCAAATTTGAGGTCGGTACATTTCTGCTGAAATATACTGTTTATATAAACTACACTGTTTTTATAGACTGTACTTAGCCGAATATATAGGTGAATTGGTTACAGTCATAGAGTATAAACTATAGGTAGTATTAGGTACCTACCCACAGTACGATGATTTTAATATAACTTTTGTTATGAGTACGTACTCGTATGCACGAGCCTTTAGTTAGAACTATTAACGAAATACTGAATTCAACAAACGAAATTCAAGTGTACTTTCTGTACAAGCTTATTATGTTTCCAGTAACAAATACATATTATAAAGAAAATAGTTATGATGCTTAGTTTTCCAAAAGAAGAATCTAAAAGTTCTGTAACGTATAGGCAAAGGCCGTGTAATGACAAGAGAGTCTTTAATTGTGATTAGATTCTCGATACTAGATTACTTCCTTGTTCCAAATGGTAACTTACTCGCGCAAGTCGTTGCAGATGACCTTGGCTAGGAGTTATTTGTAATAAATACAGAGTAGCTGTAGAAAGAAAAGGTCCATATTATACTACTTTACGTCTTTTTTTTTTTTTTTTTATTGATCAAAAAATTTGCATCCAAATCACTATGATAGATATCTATAATTATGCATCCAGTTGTTGAATTAAATTTGCGGAGGAAATTGAATTATTAATAGAATGATGGGGATATTAGTTCCAAAGATTCGAGTTTACATAGAGTATTCAACACATTTACGATCAGAAAAAAAATCCATTGCCATATTGGCTATTTGAATAAATCCCCATAGACAGAAACTAAAAAACAACATACTGAGTATCTAATATTGTTCAGTACTTGCTTGCTCAAGCTAGAGCTAAGGGCTAATGTCTAGTTCTTAAGAAACAAGTGCTTTGTTATCTTACTTTAATTTGCCCAAAAAAGAAAGCACTGCTCTTACTGGCTTAAGGCACTTATATTCCATTTATAAGGTGCTTTAGAGCGTTGCTGTTGTACAACTATAGTGAGCGTAGAAGCCGGTTAATTGGATTGATAAGCTTGATCATATGTAAGTATTGAAATAAAGTATGTAATAATAAGTAAGTACATAATCTCAGTTTGTATTAGGTATCATTACTTTGGATGGATTGGATGCAATCTGCAAAAAAATCAGTCAAGAAGCTGAATCTTTATGTATTATAATCTTTATGTATAAAACTTTATGTAGGTATGTGTTCTTTATGTATAAAGATACATGGGCAACTGTCAGTGAAGCGAGTTGCTAATTATAAAAAGATAAAGAGACCGGTATCGGATATTGACCCGATATTGGGTGGTTCCGGAGTCACCCGGACTGACAATGAAAATATTTCATTATACAAACTTTTAGGAGAAAATTGATCGCCGGAACAGTTTATTTAAAATACTGTCAAATTTGACGCCATACTCAATAGTGACATAGAATACCTGTTTAATATATATGAAATATAAAGGCAATAACTGATTGATCGATTGATCAGTCGATTTATTAAAAGTATTGAATAAATGTACCAGACGTGTATATTGTAAATTATCTAAATTATGTATATTTGGCGAATAATCATCTCGATTGATGAGTGGATTTCCTTTCCTCAGTTTACCGAACTCCGTTTCCCAGCTTTCTCTTGGGCTCTATCTGCTCCCCAATGTTTAGATATTTGGTATGAGTACATACCTGTTATGATGACCAGCAATGGTCAGCGATTTTCATCAGTCCTGATGTTCAAACATTTATAACAACAGATACATACAGATAATCTGTCACTACCAAGAGTTGAGACTCGAAGTCCGTGTTTAGCTGAAATTAACAGAGCTGAGTTAATACTGACAGTGCATGGTTATAACATCACTATAGTTCCAAGAACTTACGCAGCCAGAAAAAATAATACTTGACTGTATCAGTCTAGTAAAGTTTTGGTAAATATGAGATACTTAAAGGGTGTTCGAAATGTATAGTAAGATACACACTTTTGTTACATGGTTATCATCTGATAATATTACTATTGGCATAGTTATACTTCGGATAATAGTTTATCTACGATAGCTTGGGAGTTCTATTGCGTATATCTGGCTGATAATGTGTAGATTTGGCTACAATCGCATTGTAGTTCTGTTTATGCCAATAAAAGTGTGTATAAAATAAGTAAGTAAGTAAAAATACTTATAAACCAGACTACGATCGCGTCGTAGTTCTAATGGGTAATAATGTGTATACCTGACTACAATCGCGTTGTAGTTACATAAGGTAATAATCATCATCATCATCTCGAGTCGAAATGGCAAAAATTAGACTTATTAAAATTACATGTGCACACGCGACTACAATCGCATTGTAGTTCTATAAGTGCTGTTATATAGGTGTAGTATATAAACTAGACTACGATTATATCGTAGTCATATTGGGTAATACTTTACTTTGCGCGAAGATTTTGTAGTTAGGCCTCTTGATTGGGCCCATTTTGCGTAAGGAAACTGGGCAGCTGCATATCTTCTGCGTTGTTGTTGTTCTTCTATCGGACTTTATGTGCTTGACTATAGTCGCTCTGATTATAATCGCATTGTAATTCTAACCCCGTCTACAATCGCATTGTAGATCTATTGGGTCGGAGCACACGTGACTACAATCGCATTGTAATTCTGTATGTGCTTGACTATAGTGTAAAACCCTGATTACAATCGCATTGTAATTCTAACCCCGTCTACAATCGCATTGTAGATCTATTGGGTCGGAGCACACGTGACTACAATCGCATTGTAATTCTGTATGTGCTTAGCACAGTCCACACGTAGATCACTCGTAGTCCGCCCGTAGATCACTCGTAGTCCACCCGTAGATCACCCGTAGTCCACCCGTAGAGTACCCGTAGATCGCCTGTAGACTCCTCGTTGACTACCCGTAGACCAACCGCCATCATCATAGCTATTTTAATGTCCCCAATATTGGGGCACTGTCCTTCCCATGGATGGGTAAAGAGGATTAGGGCACCAAGTGGGCCCAATGGGGTTTGATGGGTTTTTAAGACTGTGAATACAGCTGAGACAGACCCATCCAGTGACTAACGAAGTAACGTTAAAATCGAAAAAAACATCGAATGCGTACAAAATAGGTACGTACGTTTTTATCACAATAAACAATTAAGCAATTGACGTAACGGATAAAAGTTTAATTTTAAATGTTGCAATGATGACAGCTTATGCTTGGCTAAAATCTGGTTTACACAATTATTCCAGGGTTTTCAGTATAGAATTGGACCCAGACTTATTCTGAACATACTTGTTATATCGTAGTTCAATATGATTAATCTTTCATCAACAAATAACCCAATTGGGCCTTGCGTTTAACTTTTAACGACGGTCAGAACAATCAAGGAATAAGAAGAAAATTATCAATACATATGTAGATTCATGTTTTGCCACGAAAAAATGTTTTTACAAATGTAAGACTTAAACATGTGACGCATATTATGGTTACGATTCATGTAAAATCGCAACTCAGGACGCGAGATACTATTCGCGATATTGTATTATGCAACATCATGCACAGACAATTCCTAGATAAAAGGAAGGTAGGTGCATAGTTGGGTCAGCGGAGAAAAAATAAAATTCAATTGGTCTAACGACCGTTGTTTGTTGAGTTTATGATTAAATGTTATCAAAGTACCCGCAGGGGCACACAGGTGTGATGTAAAATCACGATTACGTACGAGTAATAGTAGCCAATGCAACATAAATACGTACCTAGTTATCTAACATTTTGTTAGGCATTATAACTTTTTCAAAGTATCGTTAATATTCAAACCAGATATTCAGGTAATGAAAAAATACTTACATTTTTTGTTGTTTACGAGTGAAATGAATTTAAAGTACGTCATTTTCCACTGACACTGAGGTTATAAATTAATTTAATTTAAAGATATTCCAGATACTTGGAATATAAAGAAAATAAAAATATTGTTGTAGTGTGTGTGTTGCCATGCCCGCACACAAAAAGCGAATGAAGTATGGCGCCTCCGCCGGTGACAGGTAAGGGTGGGACGAGAGTCGGATGTAAATTTTGGACTTATTTTATTTTATTTTATCCCTCTCTCTCTCTCTCTCTCAGCCGAAAGACGTCCACTGCTGGACAAAGGCCTCCCCCAAGGATTTCCATAACGACCGGTCCTGCGCTGCCCGCATCCATGCGCATCCCGCGACCTTCACCAGGTCGTCAGTCCACCGAGTGGGAGGCCTGCCAACACTACGTTTTCCGGTTCGTGGTCGCCACTCGAGAACTTTTCTGCCCCAACGGCTATCTGTTCTACGAGCTATGTGCCCCGCCCACTGCCACTTAAGTTTCGCGATTCTGCGGGCTATGTCGGTTACTTTAGTTCTCCTACGGATCTCCTCATTTCTGATTCGATCACGCAGAGAAACTCCGAGCATAGCGCGCTCCATCGCCCTTTGGGTGACCTTGAGCCTTCTTATGAGGCCCATAGTAAGCGACCACGTCTCTGTTCCGTATGTCATTACTGGCAACACACACTGGTCAAAGACCTTAGTCTTGAGACACTGCGGTATTTTGGACGAGAAGATATCGCGAAGCTTCCCGAACGCTGCCCAGCCGAGTTGGATTCGACGGTTGACCTCTTTCTCGAAGTTGGACTTACCTAACTGAACTGTTTGTCCCAAGTATAGATAATTGTCAACAACTTCGAGTGTAGAGTCTCCAACCTTCAGAGGAGTGGGTGCGACACGGATATTAAACATAATTTTCGTCTTGTCCATGTTCATTTTTAGACCCACTTGTTGAGAGGCTCTACAGAGGCCATCGAGCATTGTGCCTAGGTCTTCCAAGGTCTCAGCCATGACTACGATATCGTCAGCGAATCGAAGGTGAGTGAGGTACTCGCCGTTGATATTGATGCCGAGTCCGCTCCAGTCCAGAAGCTTGAAAACATCTTCCAGGGCGGCGGTGAACAGTTTCGGAGATATCACGTCTCCCTGTCTCACCCCTCGCTGCAACTGGATAGGTTTGGAGCCTTGATCCTGGAGACGGACCGACATGGTGGCGTTTTCGTACAAACACTTCAGCGCTTCGATATATCGATAGTCAATTTGGCACCGTTGGAGAGACTGTAGCACAGCCCAGGTCTCGATCGAATCGAAGGCTTTCTCGTAGTCCACAAACGCCAAGCATAATGGCTGATTGTACTCCTCAGTCTTCTGTATAATCTGCCGCAGCGTATGTATGTGGTCTACGGTACTAAAGCCTTTTCGGAAACCGGCTTGTTCGGGAGGCTGGAAGTCGTCAAACCTGAAAAATTTTATCCCTAGGTCCTAAAAATTGTGTCATGCCTAGTACATAGCAGAGCGAGCTGCATAGTGAATTGATTGAATAAATATCGAGGAAGCAACGTCGTAGTATAATTATTAATGTGGAAGTTTTGTATATTTTTGTAATTGATTTATGTCTCATCTCATAGTTGGTGATCTTAAGCCAAAATGATTGTGATTATATTTATTACTTTTCATGTGAATTGATAGATAAGATAACAATGCTTACACATTACCATAGGGCGGGCGCTTCATAGAAACGGCGCGTCAAATATGCCTACTACTACAAATGAAACTGTATATCCGTGAACACATCAGTAACACGTCAATGTGTGCGCTTTCATAGTCGAATGTCCCACAGCTATACAAGAACGGGGGAGAAGTGCAGAAGGAGCGGGGGGTGCCATATTGCGGGAGGGGCAGGGAGTTTCCTTTCTGTACGTAGTACTTGTATTAATTCTGTGACATTACACTTACTTTAGACTACACTTACACTACACTTTTTACACTAGAATTCCCAAGGGACCTTCTCTTAACATAAGACTAAATCTTAGGATAATTGCATCCCAGGCCTATAGGATGACCATGCTTGTGTATAAATTATAAATTGGTACGTGAAATAGAATGTCATTACAAAGTTAAGTCGCATCTGCGTCCACAGTGTGCATTCCGCCTTAAGCCGCCGGAGCGTTAAATCGCCTTACCGGATCTTAAGGGGCGATCTTAAAATGTAAAGTCTCGCACCCACGCGGCGCTGGAATCTCATTTTAACTTTTTTAAATCAATTTTTTTTTTGCTAGAAATGTGAAGTTTACACTCATAAATTGTCCTGACAAAAGAAAAGACGAGACATTTTTCACTGCTAAGTAGAAAGTCCAAATAGGTACTCGAGGTATTTTATGAATATACATAGATTAGGTACATAGGTAAGACTGAATTATTATTGCTTACGACACAATTTCAGGATTAATAATAATTAGTTAAACCCAATTACGTATTACATGAAAAATAATTTATCAATTTAAACTCGTAGTCACAAACTTTTGATATGCTTTTAAAATGTGAATAACTTCCAAATTGGTACTCAATTTTTCTAAATACTTTTGTTTCTGTATTTTTCGTACATTTTATGATAAATTTTAAAGTTTCGTATTCAGCTACCAAAAAATTGTTGGTAGGGTTCCTCAAAAGGCAAAACTGAACCCTTATAAGATCACTTTGTTGTCAGTCTATCTGTCAAACTTTTTTTTTCTCAGGATCGCTTAAAGGTATCAAGTTAAAATTGATATCGAATACTCGGATCCACGGTCTCTTTCAGCAAAAAAATAATTAAAATTATACGTCAACGCGATCAAGAGATATTACCGTAAGTGTCGCATATTTTTGCATATTTTGCGATTTCAGGCAGCAATCAAAACCTATTGGGTACTTCCCGTTGACCTAAAAGTATGAAATTTGGCAAAAAGCAAGGTATAGCAGTATTTGTACAGGAATAAATCTGAAAATTGTAAATATATTGTCGGAAGTCTGAAAAAAAGTGTTACAAACTTATTTTTGCGCTGGATTCAGTATGTATCTTAAGGATCGAACTGCAAATTTAAGTTTGGTTTGTAACTAGTTGGTCTTTTAGTTAGAGCTATAATGTGAGATGCTTTGCGTGTACCACAAAGTCTGGTTTGACAACCCTCGGTGTGCGAGTTTGACTCGCACTTGGCCGGTTTTTTTTTTTGCTGAAAAGTGATTTTTTGTTGAGTGAATTGGATGAGTGGGTGCGGAATCAAAATGTGAGTCTGCTATTGGAATTAAGGAAATTTTAGAGTACCTACCTACTATACAAAGGCCCATCTGGCTTTAATGCAGTAGTAATGAGATTCCCTTCTTTGGGATTAAATTTGAATTGGTATAAAAATTATCTAGGGAAATCTGTGTGGTAAATGTATTAAATTCAATCCTATTTTTTACAAATACATTAAAAGATCTTCTGTTATTCTATATTATTTAGGACCATTAATATTAGATATTCGTCTTTCGGTAGTACAGACAGTTTTTTTTTTATTAGATAGCCATGTTGTATAAATCAAACGATTATTTTTTTATCAGTTAGACCGGTAGATGAAAGCAATTTACATGTACGTAAATAGTCGCCTTTTAACGAGAATAATATATTTGGTCTCGTCAAACATACACAAAAATGTTTAACAAACGAGGGAACTAATTAACAAACAAACCAGTTTTCCAGCTTTATCATTTCTTTCCATTTTTGGCAGTTAAACTAAAATTTTCCACAGTTGCACTCCAAAATTTAAACCATAACATAAGTACTAAAAGTTAGGTAAACTTTAGAAGCTCTCGTCAACAGTCTTATCTCCAAAATATAAGCTTGAATTTACTTAAGGCAAACTTTAACTGTTAAATCATTCTTTCCACCTTCCTGCCTTTAGAATTCTGTGATGTATGGTTGTTCTAATTCGGCTGTTTGGCCACGAGCCAAGCCACGATATACTCTGGATAGCGACCGCGGACTTTAATATTTGTCACTGGAGATATATTGAAGAGCTCTAAGATAGCTAGTGTAAGCCTATTAAAGAGAATCGGTAATATCTACACCAGGCTATACTGAATTAACTTTTAAGTGTACCAATCTTCGATTAACAATACACCTAAATAATTAAAGGTGACAGCTCTGAAAACGGCCCGAGAAATAAAAGCACACAAAAAGAGTGTGTTCTTATTTCCGACAGTATGGTCCATTGCATTACGATACTTCGACCAAAGTTGTAAAAAGTAATTTTAATCAATGATGTTCTCAATCTCTTGTAATGTAAGCCTCTATTTAACATTCGATGTTCGTATGTACAGAAATAGGAATAATTAAATACTACTAGAAATTATTGATCCACCAAGATCTGTCGGATGACAAAAAGATACCACAGATTGTATTAAAGAACTATATAAGTAATCACACATACATACATAGATACATATAATCACGTCTTTATCCCTTACGGGGTAGACAGAGCCAAGAGTCGTGAGACTCGAAGACCACGCTTAGCTGAATAGTGGGCTTTCTGATGGAATGGAGATTCAATTTAATCACACAAATTGCATAAAATATTTTTTATTGTAATACCTACTATTTCCTTCACTCCTACAAAAAGTTTTTTTCATTTTAAACTAGAACAAGCTTTATAAAGAACCTTTAAGATACAATCTTCACATTAAAGGTCTTGATCCAAACAGCAAATGAGTCAAAGGAGCATCGTATCGGGTTAAGCCATCGAAGGAAATTTCAGGAAGATTGGTACATAATATAAAGCGTGAAGAGGTAACAAACCAACAAACAAACAAACTCACTTTCGCATTTATAATATTAGTTAGGACTAGTTGCACATCGGAGCTTCGCTCTAGTGCTATTCTCGGCAATTTTTCAAATAGCTTTTGTGTAATATAAAAAAAATACTCACAATTTAACATCCAAACTTTTACATTATTTCTATTAGTAGTATAGGAGAGTAAATTTCGCGTGAGCAAATTTTGTGTAAGATATTTCAGGACACATTTACAAAGAGACGCGTTTAAATTTTAGCTACTTTTTAATTGTACTACTACATGCGCAGGGCACACACACACAGGAACACACGCTAAGCGGGAGTTGTAATAGTAACTTTAATGTCATTACCATTGGATCTTGCTCTCCACTCTCCAACTCATATGAAATTCAATGACAAATGGAAAACCATGTTCAGGTCAACCTATGCTCCCTGCGGGTCGAGGTTTAGCTAATACCCATTCATTTATGATTTGGCACCGAATCTGATCTTTTATTATGAGCAGGGTATTAAATTCTCACAATTTTAAGCTTTGACGAAAAGGATATAGATTTATTTTTGGATTTTTGAGCATCTCAGATGCAATATTAGTACTAAAGTACTCTCATATAGAAATAAGATATGGTGAAAAAATTCCATGCGAGCAGGACTTGAACCCGCGACCAGGTCTTTATACGACCTTGTCGCGGGTTCAAGTCCTGCTCGCATGGAATTTTTTCACCATATCTTATTTCTATATGAGAGTACTTTAGGATATAGATTTGTTTTAGTTATGTCCAATGTCCATGTCAACTCAAGAACTGGTATGGTTTCGTTGTTAACTCAGATTTAATAAGTTTAATAAGTTTCTTTTGCCTAAAAACTGCGGACATTTTAGGCAAAAAAAATTTATTGTGCTACCTAAATGCGAACGTTTGGAAGTGATGTTTGTTACTCAATCGCGCAAAATCTATGGAAAAAATTTTGATGAAATTTGGTACACGGGTAGAAAAATACCGGTAACTAGCTTATGGGGTACTTTTTGGTCCTAAAATTCCAACGGGAGTGAAGCCCCGAGTGCAACATGTATGTAATACTTACAAAAAACTCTGCAATCAACACTTTATTTACACGACTGACCAAAAAATAGCTCGTTATGTCGTATAAAAAACGCATTTTTAAATGTATAACTATTCAAAAATCATCAAACAACAGTGAGATCCAACACGTCTTTACCGTCTCCACCGAAATGTCAAAACATTCTCCACAGCGGCTGCTGCGAATACGAATATTGCGATTTGTCTGTAAAATGTTGCGGTTTCGACGCGATGTCACAGCGGAGGTGACAATTTAAATTCCAGTTTTCTGATTTTTGTTGAGCCGGTTTGTGTCAAAACCTTCAAAATTAATGGATAAATCGTAATCTTAAAAAAGGATAATAATGGACTTTGGTTTCTAAATGATACGTATGAAAAATAGGTTATTCACCCATGGGTCCATACGTAACTGATGACGCAAATGGTCAAATGATGAAACTCGAAAAAATAGTACTAAAGAGTAATGTTGATTCTTGCTTTCACGATGAACCCCATCGCAAAATCGAGATAAATCCTTTTAAATTTATATAATAAAATAATTATGTACTTCTTCATGAAAATACAAGTCAGCTCATCAAAGGCAACCTTATAAATTTTAGGTTTCTTTCTTTCCAAAAAAAGAAAACCTACTATATAAATAAAGAAGGAATCAATTCAGTAGTCTCAAAGAATAACAGAAAAAACTTAATTTTCCATATTTTAAGATGAAAAAATGCCGAAAACGTTTGCGTAATAATTTATATTAATATAATTAAAATATGTCGCCTAATAGTATAGCTAGGTTATGTAATGCGACCCCAAAAACTTTATTCGTTCAACTTTCTAACTTCATTTCCAACTAGATACGGTTTTTCCTTTTGAACAAACCGAAGTTAGTCAGGTAAGTGAAAATAAGCAAACATATCCTCACGCCTGAATGCCACTGACAGAAAAACAGACAAAAGTTTTTGGAAAAAGTCGTATATTAGTTGTGGTGTGTACCTGGTTTAGAATTAGTTTAGGTTGGGCTCGCAGAATAGATTTGTCGAATGGAATTATTAAGTTACGGTTGTGTACGAGTATATCTAGGGTACCGATTGAATTTCATAGAACCCAAATAACGTAGTCTATTCACTCATATTCACTAATATAAAGGTTGAATTCTGAACATGAGAAACATTACAATATGAGTCGAGGTTTAGAGCTAAATTTCTGGGTCTTTGTTATTATTATTAGATTCAGTTAATGCTCACCGCTCCCGTGGGAAATTCGGGATTAAAAGTAGCCTAAGTATTGTTCCATAATTTAATCTATACACATGCCAAATTTCATCAATTTGTGCTTGGTGGTTGGTGAGATTGAGTATCAGACATCCGCACATACAAGCTGACTTTCTTCAAAACCAGAGTGAATAGGCTGCTTCTGGGTAAGCTCGCTACATCGTAGACCTCATCTCTGTCCTCGGGCAAGATTGTGGTCAAAAGCAAACCCATCTTTAAAAAAAAAAAGCACAAATCTTATTAAAAACTAAATTTTAAATTTTTGAACGCTCGTTAGTTAGGAACTAAACAACAGAATTTGATGAAATACCATTTAAGTACAGACGGCGAAATCTAATATTCTGTACCTTAAGTACTGTTTATACCAAAATTTACAAGAAAGCAACCCAAGAGAGCATCTAGTTATAATAAATCTTTGTCGTGTGCAGCGTAAAATACAAAGTAGTTTTATCGGCCCTCACTAACCAAAGTTCATTTGATATTCCACTATTACTTTGACACAAAATACCCGCTTGCAAGAATTTTGTTCTCGCATCAATTGCATGTTTAAATTTATTATTTTTACACCCGTATACGCTTGCATCGCTCTTGCTTTACAACATTGTAACTTTTAAGATTTTCCCGCTTGTTATTTCGTCCGTAAAAGTGTAAATCACTTAAAAATTATTTTGCCGTGCAACTTTTTAAGAGTAATGAGTTTTTAAAACGTTTCTTTTATACTATGTAGTTGAGCAATTTGAGCATTCGGTATTACTCGCGTTGATTGCTCTTAAGAGGAGTATATTATTATTTCCTTGACTGAAAAGTACCTTATTATTCTTTATTATCTTTTTCTTGTTTTTGATTTTATTTATTATTTTTTGGTAAAAGGTACTACAAATATTAACAATTTACACCCGTAGCATTATTTTATAACTTTATCGGTAAATATAGCCTAGAGCAATAATAACTTTATACCAAGGTTTGAGTTCCGAGTAATTGAATATCCTAACTAATATTATAAATGCGAAAGTGAGTTTGTTTGTTTGTTGGTTTGTTAGTTTGTTACCTCTCACGCTTTATCTACTGAACCAATCTTCCTAAAATTTCGCATACACATAGCTGGAAGTATGGAGAAGGACATAGGGTACCTTTCATCCCGGGAAAAAGCAATGTTCTCGTAGGAAATTCACGCGGGCGAAGCCGCGGGCGAAAGCTAGTCAATCAATAAATATGGATAAGGAAGAAGTAAATTAAGCATTTCAATAAGGTTCAGTAGCGTAGCAATTTGTTACACATACAAATATACTTACAAATAGGTACCTAGTCCCACACAAAGATGAAGCTCCCCCCATTCAAATCCTGCATGGAAAAAGGTTGTGACCTTAGTGGTAACATAAATTCTGGTAAATGTGAGGTCAGCCATATTGAGGCCTAATGCGATAGGTGGTGCCGACTGTCGAATCGCAAATAGTTTTCTTCATCCCTTGAGATGTGGCATGCCTACTTATTTTGTAATCTACTTAGCGGAGAGAATGTTTCTCAAGACATATCACTACATTACTACATAATTATAATACAAAGTCTACGGTGTCTTATAATTTTGATTAAACAGTATTCTCATTTTGATTTATTATAGTTAGTTTTATGTCATTGAATTATCTATTTAATACTTACAATAATTGCAAATATATTGATGCAGGATATTGAGAGGGTATTAATTCCCAAAAATACTTTAATGGTTTAGAAAGCATAAATTTGAACGATCCTTTTTTTTATGCGTCTGCCTTCTAAGAATCATGAGTAAAAAAATTAAGAAGTGTTGTCTTAGAAATGAAACTAATTTATTGACGGACCGAGGTTTCGTAGAACTCTTAAAACTCACATCTGTTAACCACTTGTGACCTTGTGTTATCGGACATAGACGTAAAAACATTGTAAGTTATTACGAAAAATTCCAGAATTTTACAACGAGGATAAAGCTATTCTCTGTTCCTTTTACACATTGCTAAAACAAATATGTTTTGTTTCATGGTTATGAGAGATACGCCCCGGATGACTGCAGAGCCAATGAGAAAGACAGAGCAGGGGACGCACACGCATCACCGAGGGATGAAGGCGGGGATGAAAAATGATGCGATGGGGAAAAGAAGGGGGACATTCATCGTATCGCAGTGTGTTCGTTTAGACGTGTTTTGCAGTGAGACGTAATAATTACTTTTTGTGGGAGATTTAAATATTTTGCTTTTGTTGGGTCGATATATGCTTAGAATTGAATTGGGGTAGGAGTGTGCTGTATATTGGCAAGTCCTAGAAAATAAGTTTTCAGTTTTGTCAAGGTTTGGCTGTAAATATAAAAAGAAAATAAGTAAATTACAAACCTTTACGAAACACTTAATTTTACCGAACTAAAACTGATCTTGAAGGCTTTGCCTGATTCATGTAAATAATATTCTCAGTTTTAGTTCCATTTTCCCTTTTATTGTTTTGATTTCCTGAAAGCTTTTAAGCTAATTAAAGTATAACTAAAAATATGTGTCTGGTAGGGACTGAATATTCATTCTGAATATTCGGCAGCCCGAGGTCTAAGGGTCCTATTTCAATAGAAATTCGACATTTGCACGCAATCTTAAATTCGGATATCTAATGAAATATAGAGTGGAGGGGACACAATTAAAACCATAATAATGCTGTGATTTTATTTCAGCTAGAATTAAGATTGTCTGTGTGCATATTTATTGTTTAAGATCTGTTTAGTATTTTCTTTAATTGTGTGTGAGAATCAGAATATAAACACCATTTATTTATCTTGAGTCTTTTAAATCACCATCCCTCTAATTAGGACATTTTTACTATTTAATTGATCACTTAACATTTTCTTTCATATTATAAATGCTATCATCATCCTAAGTCATAAGGTATGAAATAGTTTCTAATTAGTTCAAAATAGGCTAAGACCCTGATAATTATTAAACTAATATCCTAAATTAAACTCTTTGCTATTACTCAAATTTAATTGTTTTTACTTGTCCATTCAGGACTTAAAGAAATATAATATTAAATCTATTTCTCAGGGCAGAGTTCTACACCGAAAAGGTGAAGATTCTACAAAGAATTTATTTAATTTGCCAATAACATCAATATTTGTATACGGCTCAAACAAAAGAATAATAAAGGTATCAGCCCAAAAGACTAGCTAGCAACCGCTCCATACAATGGAACGTATATACAATTATTGAATACCAACGGTGCGCACCTTCTAATTTCTGATAATACAAAAAAAATAATAATTATAATAAAGTTGGTATTCAGAGATTATATTATCTCAAAGATCACATATGAATGGGCGGGGCACTATCTGCAGATAAGTGGCCCCATATCATACCTGTTACTCTATCGAGTACAATTTATATGGTCTGAAAACAGTACCAATCAATAGGCTTACAAGCCTTTATTTGAACCTGATTCATTGACAATCCTAACTTCATTATTAGTTCACAATATTACTATTTATCAGATTATTGAGATATTTAAATGTATGAGCAACAGACGTGTCAATCAAAGATAGTCTATTGTCATACGATAAAGGCTGTGTCAATTAATCAGTTGTTCTAGAGCAATATATGAGCATTTATGTTATTGAAGAGGGCTTTGATGTAATTATTTCGTAACGTCTCCAGTACGGGGTTTGGCCAAGCCCCAGGAACACGAGGCGACGTGTTCAAACACCCTAGCTTTGCGAGAAAATATTATCATACCTATTTGGCAAAATAGCATTTTTTTAGAAAAATAAAATACGGACCCCAGGGGTAACCGTTACACGTGGTGACGTGGCCCAGGATTCAGTTTCTGCTACTTCCTTGAATTAGCAACTGGATAAAATTATTTGGTTTACTACTTAAATTTTATATTATATAAAAAAAAAAAAACACAACGTAGATAATTTTATTTTCAAATTATTATTTAGACGATCACAACAGATGAATAATACTCAGATTAATCAAATGCATTAACTGAGCTTAAGCTTAATATATTAATAAATTTATTGATGATAAATATATTTTCCTTATTAGTAGGAAATAGATATAATTTGATTTATATATTACAGTATTCTAACAATTTGAATTCAACAGAATACAAGTAAAGTCCTAATAAACTAGGAGGGATCTTAGTCTTCAATATTAGAATAAATTATAATTGGTGTTTTTATTTGCATTCTCATACAAATACGTCAACATGTCCCAAAACACAAGATCACGAGGTCGTAAACGGCGCAGTAATGAAAATTTAACAAATCAAGGTCAACCACAAGATGTAGATTTACAGAATTCTATTGTTGATACGATTAAGCAGGTATTCCGCGAAAATCTAGATGACTTTGCTAGAATTTTATTAGCTGAGACAAATAGGCAACGTTCCTTAAGTAATTCACCTTTATTAGCAGATAACGGGTTAGGCCAAAGTGATTCAGTAGGGCGAACCACTCCAGACACTGGTAGTTTAGGTAATGGAAGCGTAATCGGCGGAAATATCTTTGTTCTCAAGTCTGAGGTAGAGAAGCCTATTTTCAAGTGCAATAATGGTGCTAGTGCAAACCCTATGCGGTTCCTATGTAAGTTGAAAAAGTACATACGAAGTATTTGTGGAGAAGATAGAGCTTGCGATATAGCTTTAGATTGTATTAAAGGGTCTGCATATAATTCCATAGAAATCTATAGCGATAATTGGAATTCATTTGAAGATTTTGAAAAGGACTTTATTAGGGTTTTCTGGGGCCAAACACAGCAGGAGGCCGAAAAATTTAGGTTAATGAATACATATTGGGATGAACAACAAGGTCTAAAGATGAGTGAGCACTTTTCTCAACAATTAAGTGACTTTAGGTATTTTACCATTTCGATGAGTGAGTCTGAAGTAGTAAATTTTGTTATGCGGCATTATCCTGAACAAGTACAAGGTCTATGGTTTGCAAGACAGGGGCCTCGTACAATCAATATGGGTGCTGAATTTCTTAGAGAAATCGAATCAAATGTAGTAAGTAGGTCTAAAATGGTTGATAACAATTCTTTTAGACGAGGTCGGGGTTTAGGACAGGGTTCATGGAGAGGCAGGAATAACGTTCACACGGAATTTCCTGTTAGCGCTGCAATTCAAGCGAGTACGCGCGGACGCGGGTCATATTTAAATAAAGGTAGAGGTCGCGGTCGTGGAAATTCATATCGTGGAGGCTATAATCGAAGCAATGGTGGCTTCAATTTTCCAGCAATTAAATGGGTTAAATCTACTCAGGAATTTAACAACTCTGCAGCTGCGAGCAGCAATATAGGGAAAAACCCTAATTTAGAAAACAATCAGTCGGCAAACTCAAAGGTGCCCAACAATTAAGTCCCATTAGTTGGTTGGTTTATATAGGGACATAGGTAAAACAATCGACAGCGGAAATGTTAGTGAGTCATAACGAAGAACTATCTTATCTTAGCCGGTAAAGTTCAGGTAGAGACACGTGTTAGTTTTAAGAAATTGGTTAGGTTAGTTTATACTTAGTTTAGATTTTTTTTTTTACGAATGAAAGACATAATTACTTGTGGATGAAAAAAAAAAAAATGAAAGATGAATATAAAGGGGTAAATAAAAAAAAAAAAATAATTTGATTGAATATAACGATGAGATGAACGAATAACATTGCAAGCGAAATACAAGAATATAAATACTGACGATAAATAATTAGAATGATCTTATTTAATGTGTTTGTTATCCTTAGTTTTGATGAGTTGTAAGACAGTATTTTCAGATAGCTATTATTTTCGAAAATTTATAGCTAGGTACGGCGAATAAATTAAGCTTTTGTGTCAACTTTTAATAAATAATACCTATTCCCAACAAACAGATAGTAGCGCAGCTGGCATAGCTGGATGTATGTATCAGTTATCTAAGAAGAAGTATACTATAGTAATTGGGTTTGGTAGTAAGTAGACAATATCGGAGCAGAAACTGTGGGCCATTATTTTTACAGTCTATTTAAATTCGAAATGTATTTAAGGAGATCAAAAGTTGTAATTCGCACCGATCTTATGAGTCTTATCTTTTTACATTCATGGAATCTTTTCATTCCGAGGGGTACACTATTTTGGACGGTTTGAATATCAGGTACAATCAGTAAAGGAGACAGACAATGCCATATCTGATGTTTTTTCTCGCAACATAAAGGGAGTTAATGTCTTTTATTATTTGAAAGATGGCTTGCCGACAATTACAATTGTTTGAGGCAGTAAAAAGGGCGGTTGTTTAAAAACATTTTTTTAGAAAATTATGAGAATTGCAGATAGACGATAACAGTCTTCGCTCAATCATAAAATGTTTGCTCGGTCAAGGAGGGACGAATAATAATGAAAACTAAATAAGTTTATAGTTTATTATCGAGTTGGAGCAGTTACGCACAATAATGTTTGTACTTAGTGGACTTAAACGGTCATTCGGTTATGCTTATGTGGTTTATTTATCACGTTACTATGGATGAAAAATTAGATAATTAACGAGAATTTGTAAATAAACGCAGTAAGTTAGTTGTATGAGGTAGAATAGTTCGTAATTAGGTTAGTTATAAGTTGTTTTAGGAAGATATAGGGTTGTCACTGGGTTCGTAGAAAGTGTTAGGTTATTAGACAGTGTTAGGTTAAATGAGTTAGGTGATTAATTAATTAGGTTATCAGCTTTTAATAGGGTTAGGAAGTTAATTCGTGATAGGTTTAATTTAATAGACAGTTTAATTTAATAGTAAACTAGAGAAAAAAAAAGGGTAGGTAGGTTTATATATATATATATACATATAGGTTACTTTTAAGGTTCTCTATCGTAATTGTTATGTTAAAATAAGGTTCCCAGCTCACATAATATTGACATTCTATATGAGCCGGAAAAGGAGGGAAATGAGGAGGGTATTAATTCCCAAAAATACTTTAATGGTTTAGAAAGCATAAATTTGAACGATCCTTTTTTTATGCGTCTGCCTTCTAAGAATCATGAGTAAAAAAATTAAGAAGTGTTGTCTTAGAAATGAAACTAATTTATTGACGGACCGAGGTTTCGTAGAACTCTTAAAACTCACATCTGTTAACCACTTGTGACCTTGTGTTATCGGACATAGACGTAAAAACATTGTAAGTTATTACGAAAAATTCCAGAATTTTACAACGAGGATAAAGCTATTCTCTGTTCCTTTTACACATTGCTAAAACAAATATGTTTTGTTTCATGGTTATGAGAGATACGCCCCGGATTCGACTGCAGAGCCAATGAGAAAGACAGAGCAGGGGACGCACACGCATCACCGAGGGATGAAGGCGGGGATGAAAAATGATGCGATGGGGAAAAGAAGGGGGACATTCATCGTATCGCAGTGTGTTCGTTTAGACGTGTTTGCAGTGAGACGTAATAATTACTTTTTGTGGGAGATTTAAATATTTTGCTTTTGTTGGGTCGATATATGCTTAGAATTGAATTGGGGTAGGAGTGTGCTGTATATTGGCAAGTCCTAGAAAATAAGTTTTCAGTTTTGTCAAGGTTTGGCTGTAAATATAAAAAGAAAATAAGTAAATTACAAACCTTTACGAAACACTTAATTTTACCGAACTAAAACTGATCTTGAAGGCTTTGCCTGATTCATGTAAATAATATTCTCAGTTTTAGTTCCATTTTCCCTTTTATTGTTTTGATTTCCTGAAAGCTTTTAAGCTAATTAAAGTATAACTAAAAATATGTGTCTGGTAGGGACTGAATATTCATTCTGAATATTCGGCAGCCCGAGGTCTAAGGGTCCTATTTCAATAGAAATTCGACATTTGCACGCAATCTTAAATTCGGATATCTAATGAAATATAGAGTGGAGGGGACACAATTAAAACCATAATAATGCTGTGATTTTATTTCAGCTAGAATTAAGATTGTCTGTGTGTATATTTATTGTTTAAGATCTGTTTAGTATTTTCTTTAATTGTGTGTGAGAATCAGAATATAAACACCATTTATTTCTCTTGAGTCTTTTAAATCACCATCCCTCTAATTAGGACATTTTTACTATTTAATTGATCACTTAACATTTCCTTTCATATTATAAATGCTATCATCATCCTAAGTCATAAGGTATGAAATAGTTTCTAATTAGTTCAAAATAGGCTAAGACCCTGATAATTATTAAACTAATATCCTAAATTAAACTCTTTGCTATTACTCAAATTTAATTGTTTTTACTTGTCCATTCAGGACTTAAAGAAATATAATATTAAATCTATTTCTCAGGGCAGAGTTCTACACCGAAAAGGTGAGGATTCTACAAAAGAATTTATTTAATTTGCCAATAACATCAATATTTGTATACGGCTCAAACAAAAGAATAATAAAGGTATCAGCCCAAAAGACTAGCTAGCAACCGCTCCATACAATGGAACGTATATACAATTATTGAATACCAACGGTGCGCACCTTCTAATTTCAAATAATACAAAAAAAATAATAATTATAATAAAGTTGGTATTCAGAGATTATATTATCTCAAAGATCACATATGAATGGGCGGGGCACTATCTGCAGATAAGTGGCCCCATATCATACCTGTTACTCTATCGAGTACAATTTATATGGTCTGAAAACAGTACCAATCAATAGGCTTACAAGCCTTTATTTGAACCTGATTCATTGACAATCCTAACTTCATTATTAGTTCACAATATTACTATTTATCAGATTATTGAGATATTTAAATGTATGAGCAACAGACGTGTCAATCAAAGATAGTCTATTGTCATACGATAAAGGCTGTGTCAATTAATCAGTTGTTCTAGAGCAATATATGAGCATTTATGTTATTGAAGAGGGCTTTGATGTAATTATTTCGTAACGTCTCCAGTACGGGGTTTGGCCAAGCCCCAGGAACACGAGGCGACGTGTTCAAACACCCTAGCTTTGCGAGAAAATATTATCATACCTATTTGGCAAAATAGCATTTTTTTAGAAAATAAAATACGGACCCCAGGGGTAACCGTTACACGTGGTGACGTGGCCCAGGATTCAGTTTCTGCTACTTCATTGAATTAGCAACTGGATAAAATTATTTGGTTTACTACTTTGATTTTATATTATATATAAAAAAAAAAAAAACACAACGTAGATATTTTTATTTTCAAATTATTATTCAGACGATCACAACAGATGAATAATACTCAGATTAATCAAACGTATTAACTGAGCTTAAGCTTAATATATTAATAAATTTATTGATGATAAATATATTTTCCTTATTAGTAGGAAATAGATATAATTTGATTTATATATTACAGTATTCTAACAATTTGAATTCAACAGAATACAAGTAAAGTCCTAATAAACTAGGAGGGATCTTAGTCTTCAATATTAGAATAAATTATAATTGGTGTTTTTATTTGCATTCTCATACAAATACGTCAACATGTCCCAAAACACAAGATCACGAGGTCGTAAACGGCGCATTAATGAAAATTTATCAAATCAAGGTCAACCACAAGATGTAGATTTACAGAATTCTATTGTTGATACGATTAAGCAGGTATTCCGCGAAAATCTAGGTGACTTTGCTAGAATTTTATTAGCTGAGACAAATAGGCAACGTTCCTTAAGTAATTCACCTTTATTAGCAGATAACGGGTTAGGCCAAAGTGATTCAGTAGGGCGAACCACTCCAGACACTGGTAGTCTAGGTAAATGGAAGCGTAACCGGCGGAAATATAATTGTTCTCAAGCCTGAGGTAGAAAAGCCTATTTTCAAGTGCAATAATGGTGCTAGTGCAAACCCTATGCGGTTTCTATGTAAGTTGAAAAAGTACATACGAAATATTCGTGGAGAAGATAGAGCTTGCGATATAGCTTTAGATTGTATTAAAGGGTCTGCATATAATTCCATAGAAATCTATAGCGATAATTGGAATTCATTTGAAGATTTTGAAAAGGACTTTATTAGGGTTTTCTGGGGCCAAACACAGCAGGAGGCCGAAAAGTTTAGGTTAATGAATACATATTGGGATGAAGAACAAGGTCTTAAGATGAGTGAGCACTTTTCTCAACAATTAAGTGACTTTAGGTATTTTACCATTTCGATGAGTGAGTCTGAAGTAGTAAATTTTGTTATGCGGCATTATCCTGAACAAGTACAAGGTCTGTGGTTTGCAAGACAGGGGCCTCGTACAATCAATATGGGTGCTGAATTTCTTAGAGAAATCGAATCAAATGTAGTAAGTAGGTCTAAAATGGTTGATAACATTTCTTTTAGACGAGGTCGGGGTTTAGGACAGGGTTCATGGAGAGGCAGGAATAACGTTCACACGGAATTTCCTGTTAGCGCTGCGATACAAGCAAGTACGCGCGGACGCGGGTCATATTTAAATAAAGGTAGAGGTCGCGGTCGTGGAAATTCATATCGTGGAGGCTATAATCGAAGCAATAGTGGCTTCAATTTTCCAGCAATTAAATGGGATAAATCTACGCAGGAATTTAACAACTCTGCAGCTGCGAGCAGCAATATAGGGAAAAACCCTAATTTAGAAAACAATCAGTCGGCAAACTCAAGGTGCCCAACAATTAAGTCCCATTAGTTGGTTGGTTTATATAGGGACATAGGTAAAACAATCGACAGTGGAAAGGTTAGTGAGTCATGACGAAGTACTATCTTATCTTAGCCGGTGAAGTTCAGGTAGAGACACGTGTTCGTTTTAAGAAGTTACTTAGGTCAGTTTATACTTAGTTTAGATTTTTTTTTTTTTTGTACGAATGAAAGACGTTATTACTTGAAGGTGAAAAAAAAAATTGAAAGATGAATATAAAGAGGTAAACATTCAGATTAAAATTAATTTGATTAAATATAACGATGAGATGAGACGAATAACATTGCAAGCGAAATACAAGAATGTTTACAGTCGATAAATAATTATAATGATAATAAAGTTTTGTTATTCTCAATTTTGTGAGATATAAGACAGTATTTTATCATAGCACCCATCCCATTTAACACCCATTTGTACTTTGTTTCAAGTGAATAAATATATTTAATTTCATTTCATTAGCTATTATTTCCGAAAATTTATAGCAAGGAACGGCGAATAAACTAAGCTTTTGTGTCAACTTTTAATAAACAAGACCTATTCCTACAAACAGACAGTAGCGCAGTTTGTATAGCTGGATGTGTGTATCAGTTATCCTATGGTAATTGGGTTTGGTAATAAGTAGACAATATCGGAGCAGAAATTGTGGGCCATTATATTTACAATCTGTCTAAATTCTAAGCGTATGGAGATAGAAAGTCGTAATTGGCACCGATCTTATGAGTCTTATCTTTTAACATTCATGGAAACTTTTCACTTCGAAGGGTACACTATTTTGAACGGTTTGAATATCAGGTACAATACGTAAAAGAGACAGACAATGCCATATCTGATGTTTTGTCTCGCAACATAAAGGGAGTTAATGTCTTTATTATTTCAAAGGTGGCTTGCCGACAATTACAATTGTTTGAGGCAATAAAAAAAGGCGGTTGTTTGAAAACAATCTTTTTAGAAAATTATGAGAATTGCAGATAGACGATAACAGTCTTCGCTCAATCATAAAATGTTTGCTCGGTCAAGGAGGGACGAATAATAATGAAAACGAAATAAGTTTATAGTTTATTATCGAGTTGGAGCAGTTACGCACAATAATGTTTGTACTTAGTGGACTTAAACGGTCATTCGGTTATGCTTATGTGGTTTATTTATCACGTTACTATGGATGAAAATTAGATAATTAACGAGAATTTGTAAATAAACGCAGTAAGTTAGTTGTATGAGGTAGAATAGTTCGTAATTAGGTTAGTTATAAGTTGTTTTAGGAAGATATAGGGTTGTCACTGGGTTCGTAGAAAGTGTTAGGTTATTAGACAGTGTTAGGTTAAATGAGTTAGGTGATTAATTAATTAGGTTATCAGCTTTTAATAGGGTTAGGAAGTTAATTCGTGATAGGTTTAATTTAATAGACAGTTTAATTTAATAGTAAACTAGAGAAAAAAAAGGGTAGGTAGGTTTATATATATATACATATAGGTTACTTTTAAGGTTCTCTATCGTAATTGTTATGTTAAAATAAGGTTCCCAGCTCACATAATATTGACATTCTATATGAGCCGGAAAAGGAGGGAAATGAGAGGGTATTAATTCCCAAAAATACTTTAATGGTTTAGAAAGCATAAATTTGAACGATCCTTTTTTTATGCGTCTGCCTTCTAAGAATCATGAGTAAAAAAATTAAGAAGTGTTGTCTTAGAAATGAAACTAATTTATTGACGGACCGAGGTTTCGTAGAACTCTTAAAACTCACATCTGTTAACCACTTGTGACCTTGTGTTATCGGACATAGACGTAAAAACATTGTAAGTTATTACGTAAAATTCCAGAATTGGACAACATAAAGCTATTCTCTGTTCCTTTCACACATTGCTAAAACAAATATGTTTTGTTTCATGGTTATGAGAGAGACGCCCATTCGACGGATGAGCCAATGAAATGGACGGTGCCGCACACGCATCATCGAGGGTTGATCGCGGGGATGAAAAATGATGCGATGGTGAAGAAAGAAAAGGCATTCATCGTATCGCAGTGTGTTCGTTTAGACGTGTTTGCAGTGAGACGTAATAATTACTTTTTGTGGGAGATTTAAATATTTTGCTTTTGTTGGGTCGATATATGCTTAGAATTGAATTGGGGTAGGAGTGTGCTGTATATTGGCAAGTCCTAGAAAATAAGTTTTCAGTTTTGTCAAGGTTTGGCTGTAAAATAAAAAGAAAATAAGTAAATTACAAACCTTTACGAAACACTTAATTTTACCGAACTAAAACTGATCTTGAAGGCTTTGCCTGATTCATGTAAATAATATTCTCAGTTTTAGTTCCATTTTCCCCTTTTATTGTTTTGATTTCTGAAAGCTTTTAAGCTAATTAAAGTATAACTAAAAATATGTGTCTGGTAGGGACTGAATATTCATTCTGAATATTCGGCAGCCCGAGGTCTAAGGGTCCTATTTCAATAGAAATTCGACATTTGCACGCAATCTTAAATTCGGATATCTAATGAAATATAGAGTGGAGGGGACACAATTAAAACCATAATAATGCTGTGATTTTATTTCAGCTAGAATTAAGATTGTCTGTGTGTATATTTATTGTTTAAGATCTGTTTAGTATTTTCTTTAATTGTGTGTGAGAATCAGAATATAAAACACCATTTATTTCTCTTGAGTCTTTTAAATCACCACATCCCTCTAATTAGGACATTTTTTACTATTTAATGTGATCACTCAACATTTCCTTTCATATTATAAATGCTATCATCATCCTAAGTCATAAGGTATGAAATAGTTTCTAATTAGTTCAAAATAGGCTAAGACCCTGATAATTATTAAACTAGTATCCTAAATTAAACTCTTTGCTATTACTCAAATTTAATTGTTTTTACTTGTCCATTCAGGACTTCAAAGAAATATAATATTAAATCTATTTCTCAGGGCAGAGTTCTACACCGAAAAGGTGAGGATTCTACAAAGAATTTATTTAATTTTAAGCCAATAACATCAATATTTGTATACGGCTCAAACAAAAGAATAATAAAGGTATCAGCCCAAAAGACTAGCTAGCAACCGCTCCATACAATGGAACGTATATACAATTATTGAATACCAACGGTGCGCACCTTCTAATTTCAAATAATACAAAAAAAATAATAATTATCATAAAGTTGGTATTCAGAGATTATATTATCTCAAAGATCACATATGAATGGGCGGGGCACTATCTGCAGATAAGTGGCCCCATATCATACCTGTTACTCTATCGAGTACAATTTATATGGTCTGAAAACAGTACCAATCAATGAGGCTTACAAGTTTCTTTATTTGAACCTGATTCATTGACAATCCTAACTTCATTATTAGTTCACAATATTACTATTTATCAGATTATTGAGATATTTAAATGTATGAGCAACAGACGTGTCAATCAAAGATAGTCTATTGTCATACGATAAAGGCTGTGTCAATTAATCGAGTTGTTCTAGAGCAATATATGAGCATTTATATGTTATTGAAGAGGGCTTTGATGTAATTATTTTCGTAACGTCTCAGTACGGGGTTTGAGCCAAGCCCCAGGAACTACGAGGCGACGTGTTCAAAAACACCCTAGCTTTGCGAGAAAATATTAGTATCACTACCTATTTGGCAAAATAGCATTTTTTTAGAAAATAAAATTCGTATGCAATTTCCGAACTAAAATGATGGATGAAAAGCTGAGGTTGTATTGAGAAGCTTTTGATATACCGCGTTTACAGGCTCCACTCCCGTGAGAATACTGTAATTCAAAATAAAACACGGTCTTACTCCCAAAAGTACAACGCACAAAATTTAAAAAAATCAGTTCCAACGACCCGAGCCAACAATTTTCTCAAAAATGCAGTAATATAGGTATAGGTATTTTCATCCATCCTCACAAATTTTCTCACATAATAAGGTACCTAACAATAAAATCAACACTGAAAGAGTCAATAGGGCTATATATCGATATAACTGATTTTTAATTGACTATCTTAGAAGAAAAACTGTCTGTACATATCATATAAAACGTTGTATAAGCCTATTGTGTGTGATGTTAAAACATATAACATGATCAATCGCTAAGTTTCTACTTGAACTTAGATATAGACTATTCCAGTCTAAGATGAACTCAATTTAGTCTAACCATGTTTCACGTTACACTCAATTCGTCGCTATTCTGCTATAATTGAAATTGTATGCGCATTAAATTATAAATGTATTCCCAAAATGCTGTTCGGTTTTGGTTAAGCCTTAATGCTTGCGTCTGATGCCTATTTAAGTATACATGTTTCATTAAGTTTGTTTGTCACGGGTAATTGTTTTGTGGTTTTAATATAGCGGCTTTAATAAATCATTTATTTTCAGTGGTTAACTTAAATATTAAAGTTATGTTTCGGCCGCAGCTTGAAAACTCAGAATATGCGACTTAAGCTGACAGAATTACAGACATTTTAACATATCCTTGCTCACCCATAAATGGACTCTAAAGATAATATCATGATCATCTGCACTGTACTCTGCTTGCCATAGGCGTCTCTTATGTATGTTTCCACATAAACCAGTTAATAGCTATATCATTAAAACTAACGAGAGTTAAAGACATACTAAATATTTCAAGGGGTCACTTACGTGCTGCATTATGTCAGGAGTTTCCGACTTATTTCGGACACATGAGGGTTCCGTTTTACCACCGACATAGTGCAGCACGTGAGTAACCCGTTGTTAATAGCTTTCTGCATCTAGATTTTCTATGACGTTATAAATTTCGTTAGATCACTATTATTTCGTTAGGGTTATCAGAAATCAGAAATTCTTTATTAAACTTGGCCTTCAAAGATGGCTCTTTTTCACGTCAAAAACTAATTATGTAATAATAGTATATTACGTCTCAAAGCTACAGACTACAAGCATTTCGGAACGACCACTGCTGAGAAGAAATTCTTTTTTACAGGTTCTTTACACTGCTTTCACCATTCTAGAATCTTTCTGCGTAAGATTTCAAATGTAACAACCTCGAAATTTCTGTTCTTTCAGCCCAATTGTAATAAGGAACTCTTCTATAGTCTATACGTATTCGACTCGCGCTTGACCGCTTTTTGCTCTACAATTTACCGTCTGGCCATGCTTAATCTCCCAGTAAGCCGCGACTTATCATAAATAATGTGGATGCTCTACGTATTTTTGTCTACCAACTGCAGTAATTACCATAGAATAGGTAATAATACTGGTGTAAAGAAGGATCATTCTGAACGAAATGTATGGATTTGAATCTAATCGCGAAGCATAAACGTTGATTTTCCATGGACACTGCATAGTTAAACAGTTTTTGCTGTTTGCTAAAAATGTTTATTTATTTATTTATTTTTGGGAGTCTTACAGCTAAATTACAACTATGAATTAAGTACTATTACATTAAAACTATGCTAACACAAGACTCCGCCTATTATTGTTATGGTTGAAAAACAACTTTATAGATATAATAAAAGAAAACTACTATTTAAGCTATTTAAGTAATGGTTGTAGTATACGGTTGAAGAAAGCGTCTGTCTGTCTGTTACACAAAATCAAGACATATCGTGTAGCACGAGCGTTTAAATTCCGCTGGCTCCGCCGTCGCGATGGTGGCGCCAGCGGAATGTCGGCGCGCAGATTTTGTATGAAACTTACCCCGCGTGGGGTCCAGTGGTCATTTTACTTAAACTTTGGAATCACCCTGTAATTACTGAATCTGATTGCGATAAATTATTCTGGCGACTCGATGGGAACAATTGTCCTTCGGATAATTAAATCCGGGGCATTCACAGTGCGTTTTAATTTCACGTTATTCAAGTGATAATGCGGACTCAAATTCAGTCTAGATGAATGAGGAGTGTGAAATGTAGAGGAATGTGTGTGTAGGTATTTAAATTCATTATTTATGGTCAAGTGGTATTTTCGTCGAATTTTGTTGTATTTATTTTGGAAATAAAACGATATTACTAAAGAAAGAAAATACACAGAAAAAAACATAAAAGAAAAATAGAAAGCAAAAAAAATTTTTTTGGAATTTTTTGTCTGTCGTATAAATTTTCTACTGACGTATAAATAGACAGGACACGGGATATGACATAGAGGGACTCGGGGTGGGAGTACACGGAAAATTGTATGTAGATAACGAGCAGACGAAGATCGTTTATTGAATGAAATAAAATATTACTTATGATTCATTTTAACACCGCGACTGAACTAACGAGTACCTGATATATTCCCGCGGGATACGGGATAACCAAATGGCTGAAATTTTGAGTACTGGAGTTTAGGTTACTACAGTTGACAAAAAGATTTTGAATATCTAAGCGAAACTCACAACTCATGCGGGCGAAGCCGTTGGCAACAGCTAGTGTAATATACTATGAGCAAAGAAAAAATACGCGAAAACTATGAGTCTCACGAATAAGAGAATGGAATAATCAAAAAAAATATTTTTCCAATTTAAAAACAAGAAATATCATAAATTTAAAAAAAAGAGAAATTTCTATAAACATTCAGTACAGCGCAGAGGTTAAATTTTAAAGTACATAATCATCCATCCATTAGGCATCCATTATCTGAAAAAATTCGCAAAAAGAAAAACAGCCGAAAAGCAGAAATCTCCAAAGTGCATACGGATACGGGATCACCACGAACACATACACACGTTAAGTAAATAAACCTTTCATCCGACAACGTATGAAAGAAGTCTCATCTGCAGCGGGAACGAGGTTCTAAAGGCCCCATTTGTTAAGGCGATGAGTTTTTAAGCAATCCAGGTCGCATTGCACTGGGATTGTTGATTTTGACATCTGTTTTTTTGATGCTTTTTAGGTACACACACACCTCTAAAAGCACGCTCTGTTGACGATGTGTGCGTAAAGGATATTTTTCAGCAACTATGGATACCGACTATCTATGTATATATGTGTAATCTAAGGTCCGCGGGAACATTGACGGATTGGAATATTATTAAGAATCATTTCATACTTATTATATTTTATATTTATGTACCTAGTTAATTCAGTATCAAATTTATAATTTAGCCGCAGGTTAGACTATTAAATCGATTCATTTGAAATTACATATTTTCAAAATGTAAAATGGATTAGTTTCAAGGATACACAAAAACACAGTCTACCAAAAAAGGTTTTCTAAGAAAAATTTACGCCAGTAAAGTAGCGAGTAAATTTTTTAGTATGTTAATATGAGAATATTTATAAATAATGACATGCGGGACATTTTCAATTCAATTTATGCAGCCTAAATGTAAATAATAGGTCATATTCTTATATTTAATTGTCACAATTAAGGACTCTTTCGGGCGCAAAAACCGAAGAGGGGCTGGCTTGTCCATATTAATATATACTTAAGGTATTTAAATTTAATTTACATAAAGCTCGAACTTCTCTAAACATTCAATTACAATCAAATAAAGATATTCAATTCAATTACAAAAATATATTATTTGATTAATAAATTTAATAGCATTTTTATTGTTTTAATTTTCTTCTTATAGTTTTAATTTATTAGGAGTTATTTTTCTTTTTTAGTTAGTTTAAGTTTTTTGTTTCTTTGAAAATGTTATATCAAAAATACAATGCGAATATTATTTTCTGGGAACTGTAGAGCTTACAAAAATAAAAAATAAAACAAACCTAAGTAAACAGAAAACCTATATTTATCAAATATTTGTGGAAATTGTTCATCCGTTCGGATGCACCGAATGGTGAAATATAATCCAATCGGCTTCCATCTTCTGATTGAAAACGCTAGGAATAGCTCTTACAGCTAGTTTGTCGCAGCAGTAAACGGGGCGAGATAAAATGTGCCTCTTGTATTTTTAAATGACTCTAATAAAAGAAAGTTCGCAATTCAATTGCATTATTATTGTTACTTATTTGTGTAACAGGAAGGAATGGAAGCTTCTAGTATCGGAGGCCAAGATCCTCTTTGGGTCGTCGAGCCATCGAAGTAAGTAAGTAAGTATTATTGTTACTATTATCAATATAATCAATATTAAATACTAGCTGTTACCCGCGGCTTCGCCCGTAGAAAAAAAGGATTAATTATTATCCACCTGTGAAACTGTCGCTTGAGCGCGATTTTTTCCGTTACTGACTGAGTGACAGACAAGGCACAGCCAAAACTACTTGGCGTAGGAAGCTGAAATTTGGTACGTAGGTTGCTAAGGAAGTGTAGGGGAGCACTTAGGGCAGGATTTCTTGAAATTCCCATGGGAACAAAGTCCCGTGCCCATGCTAGAGTACTTATATGTTTATTAGATGTGTTTGGGAATTCCGAAATAAGAGAAAAATCACTCAATTTATACTAAACTAGCCGTGCCCCGTGGATTTGCTCCCGTAGGAATTTCTGGATAGCCTTCTGCAGGAAAATGATCGCTTCTATATGACCGTATGTTTGTTTGTTTAAAAAAATATGTATAATGGCGGAATTATCCCAAGAAACGTCTTTAAAACTAAAATTAACAAATGTAAGTCAAGTTGACTTTTACTCGGCCTTGCTTGCAAATATTTTCCTTTATTTTTGTGCCAACATGGATTAGAAAATTGAGATAATCAAGTACTGAATAGCGATGCTTTTGTAAGCATTTCTTTTGGAGTAATGTCTCCTATAGCTCAGATGATTATCTCATAATGTGAATACGTCCAATTACTTTCCATATTTCTAACGCTGCATATTCGTTCATTATTACTTATTACGCACCTTTTTAAAAGACACTTCTTGCCATATACGACCAATCTGTGGAACCAACTTCCTGCAGCGGTGTTCCCGAACCGATACGACATTGGAACCTTCAAAAACGAGTGTTCATCTTCTTGAAAGGCCGGCAACACTCTTGTGATACCCCTGGTGTTGCAGTAGTCCGTGGGCAGCGGTGATCGCTTACCATCGGGTGACCCGCTAGCTCGTTTGCCGCCCTATATTATAAAAATAAACCTTGGCTTCACAACCACAAGAAATTCGTGATAGGAAGTACTGTATCTATTAATATAGGCTTTGTTCTACATGTGTACAAAATTTTATCGAAACTCGTCAATAAACAAAAATATTAAGCATTTCATTATATAAAAAGCATACCAGTTCTAATCTTATAACATCAAGTTAATGGAACTAAAGAAAATCATTCAATATACAAATAAGCAGTTAAGATAGCTTCTAATAAAGTTGAAAATTGAACGAGAAAATTCTAACAGCCGACTGAAGTCTTACGGTTTGATGGAGATATTAAGATTGTTATTTAGATACTTGCTTGCTTCTCTGATGCTTCAATAGCATATTTAAAAAACAGGTGGAGCTAATACAACGTAATTTTTAAAACATTTTATTAAATTAGTCTCAGTCTCAGGACTCCGCTTTCATAGATATTTTGGGATAAAAAGTACCTTACCAAATTTCACAAAAATTCGTCTGTTCAAATACACAGCCAAACTTTAGAATTCATAAGTTTTTTTCGTGCAAAATGCGTATAAATCCATGAGGGTGCAATATAATGACGCATTTCGCACTCTCATGCGACTGCCACGCTACTGCAGTGCGTCGGGCATGTTCGCCGAGTCGAGAGTGCCGGACTTCTTTGCTGTTATGAGAGTACGCATTGCTTCCTTCTGGGAGAGGCTGCGTCGCTCTGATAACAGCATCTGAGGGCGGTGAGCTGCGGACTGAACAGTCCTATATTTAGGTACTGGATGGCGGTTCATCGGTGCGAGAACCGAAAGTAATGACAGGTCCTAGATACTCGTAAGTTCTAGGTACAATTTTATTTTATTTTATTTTTACCTACTTTTTATTTTGATATGGCAATTTTGGCTGCAATAAAAATTATTTATTTATTTTATAAGTGGGACATAAGTGGTTTTATTAAAAAAATAATTATATGTTGATAAAATTAAAATACGTTGTAGACGGTGATAGAGTACCAACTCGTATTTAGCAAAACGTCACATAAAGATAGTTAAAGTTTGAATGAATTCTGAGTCATAAATCATAAATAATGCAAGATTTAAAAAAAATCCGAGTTAATTTTCTGAAATGATGAATCACTAAGGTATAAAAAACTAATTCATATATTAGGTATCTTTACTCTGATTTTTGTATATATTTGAAGGTTTCAATAAACATATCTATTGTCTATAAAAATACGATAAATTAATTTTCTGGGAAGAGAAAAAAACTTCAAGAACAAATATTAATAACTTCCAAGCGAACGGAGCCTCAGATGGCGGATATTGACCTAAATCCTGATATCTTATAGGCAGATACCGAAGGTTACCCCGAAATACGGGGAACTCAGGTGCTCAGCTTCTGATGTACAATGAGCGGGAAATAGTTTCGGTTTTAGGGTTCCGTAACCAATGATTAAGAGGTTCTGTATATATGTTTCTATCTAGGTCAACGAACTCTAGGATACGAAGTCGAAAAATCGCGTACTGAAATAGAAATTGTAACGGTAAGTATTGCTGTGCCGTTGGCACTAATATTATACGGCATAGTAACGTGCCCCGCCCCGCACGTTATGTGCCCCACAGCACAACCTGACCCGGGGCTTAACCGGGTCAGTTAACTGGGGCTCCACCGTATCCTGACTATTGGTATAAGTTGGTACAGAGCGACTAGATAGTCACTGAGAATGATAACAGCCTGTGCACTCGAGCAGCCGTCCGCACAACGAGACGTATCTGAATATAATGAGTCACAGCTCAATGCGGGTAGCGGGGAACATGACGCTCCGCTGTACGCCACATCTCTCCTTTCTTTTGATGATTTTAATACAGATAAAGGTTTTCAATAATTTTCATTACCACTAGTATGAAATAAATCCAAAGTAACCCTTTACATCAAATTTCAAATTATATACCATCGCAATTCTTAAAGCTGCAAACTACCAGCGTTTCGGAACGACCACTGCTGAGAAGAAACGCCGAAAGAAACTCATTACAGTATTGGTCGCTATTATGTCATTCTGACATGACATGATTTCTAATTTTTATTTTGGTATGTTTTTTCTATATTACTATTATATATTATATTACTTTATAATCATGTGCATGGTCAAAAGAACGAGAACAATCTCATAGGAATCATATAAATATCTGCATCAATAAATTTAAAAGATATTATTTACATCATGTGCATGGTCAAAAGAACGAGAACAATCTCATAGGAATCATATAAATATCTGCATCAATAAATTTCGATTCTCATCTCGCAAATTGGGATCATTAAAATATTCTGCGCCATTTCCTTTACCGAAAGTCACTTAGTTTCACAGATTTTAATCTCATCATAATCAACATGTCCACTTTCCCAACATCGGCCACATATCCCTTTTTCTTTTTTTTTTTTAATTTTCGTTTAATCATACTAAAAATTCATTCCTTCATAGCAACATCATTGTTAGAGGTAGATACTTGCCGAATTTAAAAATTTTTAACAACCACATGTCGGTATATTGCATTTATTTACTTGTATTTTGATCATATTTTTATTATTTTTTAATTTGATCAACCCAGTTCAATGTTTGTAGAAATTGTATTTTATAATAATTACTTACTACAGTTGAAAGATGAACAACGACAACTGTTACAGTGTGTCAAAACTTTGAAGAAATGCCAGAAATATTGTTAATTATTTTGGTTATGAAGTAGATACGATACCATTGCTTGGCGTAAATTCTGGAGCTAAACTAAGCCGGAACAGTATATAGACCTTCTCTATAAAACACACACAAATAAGGATTTGCTGTTAATAAAGCATGAGTTGCTTATTAGTTAAATCTGTTAAAGCAGCAACTAATTTAAAATCTAAATAACAAGGATAATGTTTTTTTTTTTTTAACTTAATGTTATGTAGGTACTGATCAAAGGATCAGTATTGCCATTCAACTTGGCAATTCTGCCAGTCTTCTGGGCACCTTACCGCAAGGCAACATCTTGTAAGGACGACATTAAATTTATCCATACCTACTTTAGTTTTATGTTAATGTTTCCAATCCAGTGTCAATTTCCATCAATACTATCTTAAAATAATCATTTTATTAAATTGTATGTAATGTACCTACATTAGTTTAATAAAATACATACAGTGGATTTCATTTATTACGCCCTTGGTAGTAGCGACCATTTTGATATAGCGACGTCAAATCTAATTCCCTTGAATTTAGGGCATACTTTAGTACCAAATTCATTTGGCAATAGCGACCTCGGATGTAACGCCGCGTTCGGTTTTAGAGCCTGTTGTTTAATGAATTATTTGTAACAATTCCTAGAAATCCCATTCAGATATTGCGTCCTTTGTGTACATCCACACAGATGGTCAGCAATAAATGTGGGGACCTTAACCTTTTGTTTATAGATATTAGCTACCTAAGCAGGTAGGTTAGGGTGTGCATTTTTGACACTGTGGTCTGTGATTTTGGAGTTGAGGTATATGTAGTACCTATATCCCAATGTTAAATTTTACAAAGTGACAGTTACAAAGTGATATTCTGAGTAGCAACTGTGGCTCCTAGACGCACATTCACTGTTAAAGAAAAGGCGGATTTTATCGGTCTTTGCCTGTAACGTCATCCGTATATAAAGTCGAAATCACAGCGGTCCCTTCATCGTCGTTATACCCGCATTTCACTGTATTTGTTTATGTATTAGCTTAGGAGTGACTATTCTGTATTTTTAAACTTAATTTGGCAATAAGTTTTTTGTAACCTGTCAGTAGCAGGTTCAGAATATATATATTTTTTAATGATCTGCATTATACATTTTTCCAATATACATTATATTTAATTACAACCCAACAATATGGATTTGCTAAGACTAGACGTCTCCAATACTTTTATAGCTGCTGGACCACAATCATTTCTTTAACCACCTATGTGGAATAGCTGTTAAATTAATAACAGTCGTTGCTTTATCCGTTACAGTCACCCATATACGGAATAGCTGTTAACAGTGGAACTCTTTTGTGTAGGATAGCACACCACTAGACCCAGGCCCATTTAAACAAAACATTTGACCTGACCGAGAAATTAACCCGGGACCACACAAGGAGGTTGTCGTTATTGTCCTTACACATTGATTACTTATCCACCTTTGTGGATTATTGCTGTTAACAGTCGCTTGTGTGTAGGATGGCACACTACTAGACCCAGGCCAATTTACAAAGATTATTTGACCTGACCGAGAATTTATCCCGGGACCACATACAGAGGTCATCATTGTCCTTACACATATTTTATTTCAAACGAAACACATATTGGTTATTCTCAATTAGATATAAACTTAAATACCTAATTGGAATAACATTTATTCGTAGCACAAAGTGCACATCAATTTTTATTCTTTATTCGTTTTATATTGGGTAGTTTTAGCAATTTAATGCTGACTATGAGCATTTTAACTGCATATTCCGTGTAATTTAATGCTAGCTTAACAATTCATAATATTTTTATTTGTAGCACAAAGTGCACATCAATATTCATTATTTGTTCGTTTTATTTTGGGTAACTTTAACAATTTAATGCTGGTTAAACGATCTATAATATCGATTCATCTGAATTCATACTTTGGTTCACAAAGGTAACTTAAGCAATTTAATGATGACTTCAGGCAATAAAATTGCCGAGGTCGAGTTAATGCTGACTTATCAATCCATAATTATGGACTCATAAACAAATGTACTAAAATACTGTTGGATATTAAGTAGGAGTATAAAATAGTAAAAATAACATTTAGGTGACACCATGTATTTAGATATTTTAACTGCTTTTCTCTATTTTCAAATAAATATTGTGTTGTCATTACAACTAACTGATTCATTGCTAACTCGTCAATGATCAATGGAAAATAATATCTCCTTACACATCATTACAATTGGAAATTTTAATAAACTATACTATGAATAGTTTTTAGAACAGCATTTATGTATGGTATACTTATAGTGCATTAAAGAACAATTAATATACTTTGTTCATGCACGTAAACTTGCTTCTTGGGGTACCATTGTGATTAGTGAAGTAAATTAATGTAAACATATAAAGGCAACCGAGTGTACCTTCGTTAAAGTAGTTATTATAGCATCAATTAATATCAAAATCGTTTGGCATAGCCCAGTTACTGTATTTGTCAGGACCGAACAATCATACTTAAATCCTTTGTAATAAACTTAATTTATGTTTTCACCAATAAGTTCAATTAATTCGCTTTCAATGAAATACCATTTTGTTTTACAGGGTAGACTGTAAAATAATAATTGAGTAAAGTAAATAAATGCCTCCATTTTATATTGTAGGTTTCCTGGTGGCTTAAACTTGTACATGTTATCGACATGTCTGTCATATTATGTTGAAATACGCTAAGTATTTACTGCCGCATTTTTTTTTTTACATTTATTTAGGTACCTATTTCATTTGTTTTACTTGTTTATTTCACATTAAATATACAATACATTTTAGTGTACAATCTACACTTCTTACACTTCCATACCCATAATACAAAATGGAAGTTTTGCATTTTCCTTAAAGATATTTTTAACAAAAAATCTTAATCACTGGATTGATTTCAAAATTTATTCCTGCGTTAGCACCTATATTATTTCTATGTAACATAATTTACCTCTAAATGGCCCCCTTGCAAAGCTGGGACGGGCCGCCAGTGTTACATAAACAAGTTTTTGTTTTCTGAATATTGTAATCACAGAGAACAAAATCTTAATCGACGCATCTATCAATATTCCGGTCAACCAGAAGCTGTAACGAACTCCACTGGTTAAAATATCATGTATTTTTAGAACCAGACTAATTATTTAAAACTGTCCTTCAATTTTTTTTTTTTCATTTTTGCGTGTATTTTCTTGCAACTCGGATGGTAGTTTCTTTATGATACTAGTCAACTTTTAACTATTTAGTTAAAATAATTCTTATATTTAGAGACATATATATCAAGAATATAGTTCCTATAGTTCTTTCTAAAATTTACTTGCACCCTTGTAATTGTTTTAATACCTATTTATTTATTATATTTATTTTTTATTTTACTCTTAGTTCAAATTTTGAGTTTTTTTTTTTTTCACGATATTAATCAATCATATGGAAAAAGTACACTATCGATTAAATATCAGTTAATTATAATAATCTCTCGGGTTGGGAACCAGGGAAACATGTTTTTTCTACCAGCCGACCACAATCCCTGTTCTGGTTGCACTTAGGTACCTTTATTATATAAAATATCGTCACAATGGACAGTTAAGTTAACCTCATATTAAACATAGTTTAGTTTGTTGTTCCGAAACGCAATTATTATGGTAATAGATCAACAGATTGACAAAAGTATCTCAGAAATTGGGTATTAGTTATATGACACAAATTGAACTGATTTGATTGTGATGAGAAAATAATTATAATATTTCATTTTTATACCTATTCATTTCACTGTTTATCTATTTTGATAATACCAAAGGTATAAAAACTTTAGAAAACAAAAATTCGTGTATCTTTCACAGTGACACGACACAAGCTTTAAATTTTTGTTTCTTGTGTTAAATCGTTAAATTAAAAGTAGGTAATTGCTATATATACTTCGCTTTAGAAAAAGAATCAATTATAAATATTCTGTCTTGTGACCTGCCGGTAGTGCCAGTCCAGCCGACCTCATAATTTGTATCACTGTAGTTACGTTTTAAACTGAGGTTTTAACCTAAGAAAACTAAGTATGCATTCATATTACTGGTTTATGTAACATTGTATAATGATAAATTGTAAATATTGTACAGTGAATAAATGAATGAGCAAATATTTCAAATTATGTACAGAAAGTGCATTGTTAACAGAATAATACTCATTGTATAAGGCGAAAAGCTATTCATAAATAGTTAGGTGCCGCTTATCACAATCAGAGCCATTAGTCAGATATTGTTTAGTACCTACTTATTAACTTTTTCATATATGTATATCATCACGGCCACTATGGCCAAACTATAGATGCAGGAAAATATTGAAATTAATATTTAAATAAAAAGTATTGTTGTTATGTTGGTGCCAAGATCCCTTGAGCCATTCATGGTACCAAAGCCAATAAGGTCATTTTGTACCCTTTTCACTAAATTATTGATTATCGAGATGGCTGATTATTCTTTACGATATATTTTCTTAAGATTCTACCCTCGAATAAGAATCTAACGCGGGCGGAAGCCCAGTGATAGGATTATAAAATTAAATTGAATATTCCACCCACTTTCTTTGTTTTTTTTTTTTTTTTACTAAAGATTAATGTACTCACGTTTATCTCGTCGCCAAATGTGCCGTTGGCACTAATATTATACGGCATAGTAACGTGCTCCGCCCCGCACGTTATGTGCCCCACAGCACAACCTGACCCGGGGCTTAACCGGGTCAGTTAACTGGGGCTCCACCGTATCCTGACTATTGGTATAAGTTGGTACAGAGCGACTAGATAGTCACTGAGAATGATAACAGCCTGTGCACTCGAGCAGCCGTCCGCACAACGAGACGTATCTGAATATAATGAGTCACAGCTCAATGCGGGTAGCGGGGAACATGACGCTCCGCTGTACGCCACAATTGCCATACAACTTGGAAATGCAGCCAGCCTTTTGGGCACGTTGCCGCAAAGCTACGCTTTTGAGTGGTTTAAAGACTTGTATTTTTTCTGTTCCTTAGTTTTTTTATTATTAACTAGCTTTTGCCCGCGGCTTCGCCCGCGTGAATTTCCCACGGGAACAGTGCTTTTTCCCGGGATAAAAAGTAGCCTATGTGCTATTCCAGGTCATTATCTACCTCTGTACCAAATTTCATCGAAATCCGTCCAGTAGATTTTGCGTGATTGAGTAACAAACATCCTCACAAACTCACAAACTCACAAATTCACAAACTCACAAACTCACAAACTCACAAACTCACAAACTCACATCCAAACTTTCGCATTTATAGTATTAGTATGGATAAAAACAACACAACAACACACAAACAGAAATTAATTTTGAGGAGTCTTTTATTTATGTAGGTATATATTTTTTACACGACTGACCAAAAAAGGAGTGTTATGTTTTCAGGGTTCATGTATGTAGGTATGTAAGTTTCTTTATTCCACCATAAGTCCTGAGTGGCTTAACAGATTTTGATGTGAGAGGTATTTTTAGATTCCTTTAATTCCTCCGAGTGACATAAGCTATATGACGTCATCATAAAAACAAAATGGCGGATTATATATGCGATAAATAACAGACCAAAAATATAAAATATGATCAATCTTATCGAGTGGGGTATCAAATTGAAGGGCTTTAAAAGGCGATTTCGAAAATGTACATAACTTATATGTTTGTATGTGCTTTTTGAGTGAAAACTTGTCAGTCGTGTTTTTTTTTATTTAATAATTAGCTTGTTAATTAAATCGTACATAATAATAAGTTTTCTCACCGAACTTCTACGAACGTACTTCAATATGACTTATTCGTGTATACCTGTAAAAAATAAAAACAAAATTAATTTCAATCTGGAAGGGCTGAAATTTAATTTTTATTAATATTAACTGGCGACTTCGTTAGAAAAATTGTTTTGGCTTCTATTGGCCGTATACAGTCTTCTCATATATATTTTTTTAAATATCTAGACATAGACCAGTTGCATTTTTATATGTATAGACAGAATGCAAGCTTGCGTATACCCGTTAGATGTAAAAAAAAACCATGCAAACCTCAATATCACAAAATCACCGCACTCTCATACGCCTTTGTTTTCCCGCCTGTTTTTGATGGAAGCGCCCAATTCGAGCCATTGTTTCTTTTGCCTCGCATTTTTATGACAGAAAGGCTTAGTTTGTGCTGTTACATTTTTTTTTTATATGACGAAAAGTAGTTACTTAGTCATCAAAAAACAAAGCCACGCGCTCTTACGCTTAAATATTTTTTATGTATTAATTACCAGCTTTTGCCGTGCCCGGCCCTGGCGCCCGCGTGTATTTCCCACGGGAACAGTGCTTTTTCCCGGGATGAAAGGTACCCTATGTCCTTCTCCGTACTTCTAACTATGTGTATGCAAAATTTCAGGAAGATTGGTTCAGTAGATGAAGCGTGAAGAGGTAAACAAACAAATTAAACAAACCAACAAATAAACAAACAAACAAACTCACTTTCGCATTTATAATATTAGTTAGGATTAGTTGGTCGATATTTAAAGGGATCCCAGTTGGAATCAAATCCCGGATATTACCTCCAAAGTAGCTTACGCCTGAACATTTAAGGTAAATACGTTCTCAAGCTGACTATGCATACTATGACTATTCAAACGTACTGAGACGATAACGGATATATGGTATGCATACTATGACTAATCAAACGTACCGATAACGGATATATGGCATAAATGCTCTTTAGGTTCAATTGGTCAACTTCCTAAAGGGGCAACTTCCCATAGGGACAATAGTTCATATGGGCAACTTTAAAGTTACATAGGACGATAAATATAACACAATTTCTCCAGAACTATGCTTCTGTGGTTCTTGGTGGTGCTGTATGCAGTATGAGGAACATAGGTAAGTAAAAAGCTTGTAAAAATGAATACCTAGTTATTTGTTTTACAACATAGGGCGGCAAACGAGCAAGCGGGTCACCTGATGGTAAGCGATCACCGCTGCCCATGAACCACTGCAACACCAGGGGTATTACAATAAAATGAAATAGTTATAAAGTTCTATGAAAAAATGACTAGAAAAACTCCACAAATCCTAACCTTTATATTTCAGTTCGTTTAGTGACACATTTACACTTTTTCGCTAAAAAGCGACCGTACCAACGTAAGTAGTTGGCCATATGCTGCGTACATTCAGGTCAAAAACAAAGAACCCCGTATTCCTGTGCAGTTCCCCTTTCCTTTGTTTTACACCGTCCCGGTTTTATGATCGAGTACTTTTCGAGTACTATCGATTTAGTATATTGCCGTACTTATTGACATATTGACACACTTGGTTTAATACATGGTTTTGTTAGCTTAACAAGAGTCATTATTTGAGGAAGGTAAAAATACACGTAAATATGTACAGTACAAAAAATAAGTAGTACCTTTGTATTTAGTTTTACAATATTTTATGTTTCCTCACTATTTGTTGTGTAAAAAAATTTAAAAATCTATACATATAATAAAACAGTGAAAATATTTTGTCTGTAAATTTAGTATTTTTGACTAAAATGGATAGAGGGACACTTAAAAAGAACAATAGAAAGCAAAAAAAATTTTTTAGAATTTCTTCTCTGTCTGTCTGTCTGTATGTATGTACGCGTTTCACGCAAAAACTACTGGACGGATTTGATTGAAACTTTTTTTGTTGTATAACTATTATGCCTGGGCAACATATAGGCTATAATTTATTTGGAAAACTGGAACACCTGATGAAGAACCATAGCAGAACAGCTAAACTATAAGAAATATGGATATGGTGCCTTAACAAAAATCGTTCAACCTGATGAGCATTTTCTGCTGACGTATAAAAATTGAAGATCTCGAACATCTGATGAAGAACTGCAAGAGACCAGCTACACTGTAACATATATGGAAATGGCGCCTTAGCAAAAATCGTTTAACCTGATGAGCATTTTCTGCTGACGTATAAAAATTGAAGATCTGGAACATCTGATGAATAACTCTAAGAGACCAGCTACACTATAACATATATGGAAATGGCGCCTTAGCAAAACTTGATTAATCTGATGAGCATTTTCTGTAGACGTATAAAAATCGAAGATCCGAAACATCTGAAACAGTTTGGAACACAAAACGACTTTTCGTCTAAGCAAAACTCACGCGGGCGAAGCCGCGGGCAACAGCTAGTAAATAAATAAAGAAAGCATTTTTTGGACGTGAAAGTAATAAACAAAGATTTCAGAAATAGTTGATGATTTATCAACTAGTATATAGATTGTCCGGACCGACGACCTGGTGAAGGTAGCAGGAGGCGCATGGATGTGGGCAGCGCAGGACCGATCGTTGTGGAAATCCTTGGGGGAGGCCTTTGTCCAGCAGTGGACGTCTTTCGGCTGAGAGAGAGATATATATATAGATTGTATCAAGTTCATTGTGTCATGTAGAACATATCATGTTTTGCTTCATCGAATACATAATTTGGTCTATTTTAAGTGACCTAGTGCCGTGTATCTAGTTTATAGCGTAGTCGTATAAGTGTGTGTGTGTGTGTGTGTGTACGACTACACTACGCACACATACTATACAAGAGTGTGTGTGTACGACTACACTACACACACAACTATACAAGTGTGCGTGTATAGTGTAGTCGTAGCGGACTAGAAACTCAAGTGATACGTAAGATTCAACCACAGCTAGAGATAACAACTTACTCAACTATCGCCGCGTTATGTAAATATTTATTGATTTATAACTTAAATAATTTCGTGCATTTTAATGAATTCTTAATAATATTCCTCTAAATAATTCTTACAAACAAAATGGACTCTCGTTAAATCAGGGACAAAGAAAAAGGATTAAAACTTGTGTTAATTATTCATTTATATGGAAATTATTTGAGAACTCCTTTCTCTAGGGTAATTGAAGTGACAGGCAACTTTGTACTGAGGCATAAAGAAAATTATGTAGCAAACAATATAACTTTGAACTTAGTTTTAAATGAATAAAATTTACCTCGCATTCAAAAATATTTGCGTTTGTCTTCATTCAAATTTAGTGATAAAAATCAAGTGTGTTAAAACTTGATAAAAATCAAGTGTGTTAAAACTTGATAAAAATCAAGTGTGTTAAAACTTGATAAAAATCAAGTGTGTTAAAATTAACACTGGTGCCCATCGAGACTATAGTTCTGTTGTATTTCAATGCTGGTTCCAAATTTTTAGTGTTCCGTAAAAAAAATGAAAAATGGAAGGAACCCTTATAGGATCACTCGTGCGTCAACCCTCTCCACGCGAGTTTAACTCGCACTTAGCCGGTTTTTTTAAACTGAGATCACTCTTTATAAAATTCATTTTTGAAATAATAAAAAGAAATCGAAAACAAATGTACTTAGGCCAATAATTATTATTCCATTACTGACAATGTCTCTCATAGAAAATTCTCTCTCTACTTGCTCTCTGCTGTTCTGTTTGTTCACTGAATTGAAATTTCTACAGAAAACATTTATAAATACACGTAAAATTCAATACCAACCCTTCTTGTATCCAGTCTAAAAAAAATATCTTTAAAGATAAGCGTTACCTGAAATATACCGGCAGTTGTTTAAAAAATACATCTGACAGCTATCCCTATCATTGTTAAAATTCGTGGACACTCTTTAACAATATCCGCCGGGTTCACACGCCGTGAAAATTCACACACGTGAAAAAATATTCCAACAAAACAATTTGACGGTTCCGAATTGGTATTTTTTTTTGTTTTCCGCGAAGTTCCAATGTGATGCTGTTGAGCTGTTACGAAGAGAGAAATATTGTCCGTGGATAATTGTACTTTTTAAATGAAAGATTGATTTTTAAAAACAAAGTAATCCTATAAAGGGAGAAACCCCTTTACAGTGTCTCAAAATGAATTATAAGGCACTGTAAAAAGATACCAAAGCCAATTTACTCGTTTTGTACCATTTGCGCCATATACCTACGCCATCAACGGTGCAGATGAGACCGCATTTTTATGTTAAATTTTAAAATATCAGACAATAGGTGTTTTTTTTTTTTTTTTTTTCAATTGTAAAATTTATTGTCCTATCAAGAATTTTTCGAATTTGCAGATACGCTTTACCTAAGTTTTGGCGTTGAATTAAATCCTTTTAAAGTGAAAATTTTACGTGTAAATTTAAAATCAACTCTTTTATTTTCATTGGTAACTAGAAAATGGATGCGGGCAGCGCAGGCCTGGTTTTTATGGAAATCCTTGGGGGAGGCCTTTGTCCAGCAGTGGACGTATTTCGGCTGAGATAGAGAGAACTAGAAAATAACAATATAAGAGTGATCGCTTAATACGTACAAGAAAGAAAGAAAGAAAAGAAAGAAAATAAATTTATTGACTAAACACAAACTGCGACAAGGTAAATACAAAACAAAACTTATTAATAATATTTAATAAATATAATATTAATAATAAATATAATACAAGGAAACGACGATAAACGAAGACAAATATAAGAACCGCTCTGTTGGAACTAACCTAAAGAATGTTTGCGTTCAGTTCATAGGACTTGCCGTGGTGGGGTTAACTATGTGAAATTCTATGATAGATAAGTTTGATAGTAGTTCATGTATTCTCACGAGCACAGAATTCTGAAATATACACGGTGAATTTTTATTGGTTTTAGAGCCAAACTTAAAGTCCACTTCATAAGAATCGTTAATAGCCAGTTAACTAGCCAAAATAAAAATTCAGAAAAAAATGTTGATTAGATCTCGAATGCAAAATCGTGAGAGCAATTGATAATATTATTGTAACATTCAGTCAGTTCATAAAGGGAAAACAGAAAATAATACATATATACTCAGGAATGAAGAAATAATAGAACCTGTAGATCAAGCAATAGGATATAAATACTTAGGATACCATCAAAGTCAACAAATACATCATAAAGAAATTAAGCAAAAACTGACCAACGAGTTTAGAACTAGACTACACCGCATTTTCAATACGCACCTTAACGCTCGAAATACCATTAAAGCCATCAATAGTTTTGCAATGCCAATCCTTACCTACTCGTTTGGGATTATTAATTGGTCCCAAACTGACCTAAAAAATCTACAGCGCAATATAAATACCCTGATGACAAAATACAGAAAACACCATCCCCGATCATGTATCCAAAGATTGACACTACCAAAATATGAAGGAGGCAGAGGATTGATTGACATTCAGAATCTGCACAATAAACAAATTTCAATGCTCAGATTATTTTTCCATAAACATTCCCAGCAATTCCTTCTTCATACAGCAACTACCCAAGCAGATTGTAGTGATAACTACAGAATTATTTTGAACTTCTAACTGGTTAACCTTGCATATCATATTTTGGGTGAAATAGTTGATATATTGGGATATTATTCCTGTGGCGTATTACCTGCATGATAGGCTCTCGACGCATCACAATAGCAGGCATTCAAATCCATTAGTTTCCAGACAAATTGAATTGGAAAGTGAAACACCGGTACACAAATTTCATATGTTGTTTTTACAATACTTGATAGGAAGACAGGGAGACCCGCACATCAAAACGTTCTCTGAGTCACGCCGAAACCATTGGTAGCAATAACTCGACGCGATTTTGTGTACTTACGGAATTATATCAAAAACTAAACATTCATAACAAAACATTCTATGATTAAATTAGACTGTCAACAAAATCTGCAGAGTTGGACGTCTGACATTGACAGCTGGTGACACACGTTCCGTATCAGTTCTTAACCAACCTTTCTTATCATAAACAAATAAGAAATCATGGCTGGATTGTTGTAGAATTTTAATTATTCTCCTTTAATATCGTCGACTTAGATTATTATAATATTCAACGAATAAATACCTTATTTAAACATTAGTTCTTTTAAAGAATGTTTAAAAGTTGGTTTGACGTGCGTCCGAATTGGGCGAAATGGAACGCGACGAGGCGGAATGTCAAATCAAGTGGAGGGATCTTTCTCTTCCTGGGTGGCCACTATGACATGTAACATGTTTTGAGCAATTATTAATTTTTTGGGGTTTTTTCGCTTTCGCCGCCCTCGGCACCCCGTCATGGGACTATAGTTTAACCTTTAGCTTTAAAATCCGCGATACGCGCAAGGACACAGGGAATATTTGCCGCCACGAAGTTGTCAGGAGGATGAGCTGTTGGTATCCACGTGCCCGCCCGGCCGTATGAATTGGCGCTTCCTGGAGTGTCCTCCCATCACCAGAGGGTGCGGTTCTCCCGGGCCGTGGACCGCCTGCCACGGCGCAGGCCCCGTCGTCGGCGACCCCAAAGTGCAACACACGGATCCTAACCTTATTTCCGAAGGCCGCATCGCCGCCCCCGATCCGATGTCCCTGTAAAGGCTCAGCGCGAACCTCAGAAGGCCCAGCCAGCGTCTACTATCTCGCATACAACGGAGCGTGCAGGAGCGCCGCGTCGCTTTGAGGACGCGACCAGTACCAGCGCTCGAACCCAACGGATCATAATGGTGGACGGGACAACATCCTAAGTGCGCGCAGACGTTTGTGTACGGGCCTGGCCAGGTACCTTATATTTGGTTTATGTTAATTTTAACTTTTTATTGCGGCAAAGACTTAACAGATTTTGGTATTAGTATAACATGTGCCCGCCCTCAGCGGCTAGTGTGTTTATGGAATAAAATGCTATATTCTATCCCAACCATATTGTATTAATGATATCACCCTGCCCATGACTCCTAGGACCTAAGGCTTACTAGACAAGAGGTCCTTGTACTTCAAAAGTGCGAGGCTCTATCCTGAGCATTATATCCGGCTCTCTCTAAAGTAATTGTTCGTGTATAATCTCTCTGCGCAGGGATATTGCCCGGCTTCGCTTCAAATAGTTGGGGACCCCTGCGCACACCGCCCAACAATACACTTTTTATTTTTTTTATTTTTTATACACGACAATGGCGCCCGAACTACTATATTTTTGAGCCTTGGAGTCCTGTGAGACTGGCAGTTTTTTCTAAAAAATAGTTTTTAAATTTTTTAAACTCGCTCACTTGCTATTTTGAAATTTTGGTGATATCATTAACTGTAAAGTTATTATACTTTAGTGTTTGTTAGGTTTATATGCGACAGGGTTGTAAGCATACATTTAATACAATTCATAGTAATTATTATAATATTACTAAATAATATTATAATTAATAATATAATAATTAATATTTTATTTGGGCTTCGCTATGAATAAAAAGCATAGTGCTCAGCCATAATTCCTATTTAATCTCAATTTGAGAGCTAATTTATATTTATTGACAGGGAGTAACCTGTATATATTTAGAAATTTATCAATTATTATAATCTATTACATACCCTGACACATATAACCTCACATTCTTGCCAACATGTCGGACGGCGAAAGGGAAGAGCAATATCATGAAGTAAGTGGGGAGGAAAACAAACCACCTACCACTACTACTTCCTCATTTGTTAATACACGACCACGGGGAGGTGCAATTGACACCCACCCACCCGGCCCTTCCACACTTAAAGCGTTACAACCCACATTGTCTCAACTAGGAGCTTCCGGTTTAGTACGTCAAGCCAACTCAATGGGTAGGACTACCTATGTTACGGAGACTAGGGAAGATGATGAACGCGTTATTCACATATTAAAGGAGGACCATTTGAGGTCGTGGAATTTAAAATTTTCTGGTGACTCAGACGTCACAGATTTTTTCTTAGAATTGATGATTTTAGGCGTAGTCGAAATACTTCAGAACAGAAAGTACTGAAATGTTTTTCTGACTTACTTAGTGGCAAAGCTTTAGATTATTACAGACATATACGTGATGGAATTTCTACATTGTCAGAATTAGAAGATAATTTCAAGTCATTTTTCACGGCAATTGATAATGACTTTAAATTAGAAAAGTCAATCCGTGAACATCGACAATCGTCAGGCCAATCCTTACACTTTTATATTTTGGAAATGCAAACCATGAATGCGCGGCTAACAAACAAATTAACAGAAACAACTTTATTAGAAATAATAAAACACAACATTTTACCATCATATGGACACTTATTGGCTGTTGACAATTCTAATAGTATCCAGAATCTTATTAATATTGGCAAACGTTTTGAGGCATACTCAGGTTTCACTAACACAGCTAGCGATTCCAAAAATTCAAAACAATCAAAACAAATAAATACAGTTAAATTACACAATACAAACTTTAATGATAACAAACATAAACAAAATTATAATAGAAACATTAACAATAAACAATTAGAAAATAAATTAATTTGTAACAAATGTAAAAAATATGGACATTCATATAAACAATGTCGCACTATACCAGGCATTGTCTGTTTCCGGTGTGGTCAAAAAGGCGTGCTAACAAGCACTTGCTCTAAATGTAATGATGGAGATAGGGATGTATCATCACCGGAAACAAACAATAGTAAAAAAAACTAGTTAGACCAGGAGCCACACAAAAAATATCAAATATTCCATACTTAGGCGCTGTGACTCCTGGTATAGAAACAGTCAACAGTGACAATAGAATTTTTATAGATTTTAAAATTAAAGGGAAACCTTACACAGGTTTAATGGATTCTGGTGCTAATTTCAGTATAATAGGAAACAATTACCATAAACATTTTTTGAGCCTAGGATTTAAATTATTGGATTATTCTTCCACGGCAACTTGTGCAAACCGTTCTGTTGTTGAGGTAAAAGGTAAAATCCTGCTACCAGTCAATTTCAGAGGTAATACTTATAATATTATGTTTATGGTAATTCCAGCAATTTCTAATAATTTTATTTTTGGCATGGATTCTATTATAACGTTAGATTTAATACAATTACCAAGTTTAGAGGATTTAAATATTTCATATGGACAACCAGTTGTCAGGCCGGAACCGAACAAAACAATATGCACCATAGTACCAAAACATGACCTCTCTCCCCTAGAGTCAGTCCAACTAGACAAAGTTATACAAAAGTTTAAATCTATTAGTACAGAGGAGCGAGGCCTAGGTAGGACATCTCTAGTTGAGCATAGGATCAAAACAACGGGGCAACCAATAAAACAAAGGTATTACCCTCTGTCACCGGTCAAATTAAAAGCCTTAAATGAAGAAGTAGACCGGATGCTTCAACTTGGTGTTATAGCACCATCTAAATCCCCATGGTCAAACCCCGTTGTCATGACCCCAAAAAAAGATGGTTCATGGAGATTTTGCTTAGACGCTAGGAAACTTAATGACGTCACAATTAAAGACTCATATCCTGTGCCATATATTAGTTCAATTTTAGATAATTTGCGTGGTACTCGTTATTTAAGTTCCATTGATTTATCAGCTGCCTACTGGCAAATGTCGTTATGCGATACTGATAATGAAGACGGTTCCGGCACATCATGCCAAAAATCCGCATTCGTGGTACCCAATCGTGGTTTGTTTGAATTTAAACGTGTCCCGTTCGGCATATCGAACGCTGGGTGCGAATTACAGCGATTGGTTGATTCTCTTTTCCATCACAAATTTGGTGAGAAGATATTCGCTTACTGTGATGACCTTCTCATAGCCACTAGCTCGTTCGAAGAGCATATCGCCATTTTAAACGAGGTTTTTGAAGCTTTAAGCAAGGCAGGTTTAACTATAAATTTTAGCAAATGTGAGTTTTGTAAGTCTGAACTCAAATATTTAGGCTACGTAGTCGGCTCACAAGGTTTATTGACAGATCCACAAAAACTAGAGTGTATCAGAAATTTTCCACGCCCCTCAACCGCTAAGCAATTGCGAGCGTTTATAGGGCTTTGTTCGTACTACCGAAGATTCGTAGCAAATTTTTCAACTATTATAGCACCAATGACGGTTCTGATAGGCAAGAAGAAAGGCAGAGATACGGTAGACTGGTCAGAAGAAGCAGAAAGGTCTTTCTTAGCGCTCAAAGAAGCTCTGACTCAGGCCCCCGTGCTCGCTTGCCCTGATTTTTCCAAACCGTTTCAAATTCACTCAGACGCATCAAGCGTCGGTATTGGTAGCGTGCTTGTCCAGGAAATCGATGGTATAGAACACCCCATAGCTTTTTATTCCAGGTTGCTTTCGAAAACGGAACGAAATTACAGCACAACCGAACGCGAATTACTCGCTCTAGTGGACTCAATAAACCACTTTAGACCTTATATAGAAGGGAGTCGTTTTATAGTAGTGACAGATCATATGTCTTTGAAATGGCTCAAGACACTAACCAACCCATCAGGTCGATTAGCACGATGGGCAATGCAATTATCTTGTTTTGATTTTGAAATTAGGCATAAAAAAGGTTCTATGCACGTAGTACCAGACGTACTGTCCCGTATTGAGGCAGTTATATTTGATGGCGGTTGCAATTCTAAAGATGATTGGTATAATACGTTGTTTAGAAACGTTCAGTTAAACCCGATGTATCATAGAAATTATCAAATTAAAGATAAAGTATTATTTAGATATTCCAAACCAAATTCAAATCTACAATCGGATAACGATTGGAAAATTGTATTACCTAGAGAATTAGTACAGGAATGCATCCAAGAGAATCATGAAAAACATGCAGTCCATCCTGGTACATTTAAAACTTTGTCTAAAATTAAAGAAAATTATTTTTGGAAAGGCATGTATGAAGATGTGAAGAGTTATGTGGCCACGTGTGAGAAGTGTAAAGCTTATAAACACTCCAACCAACCTCCACATGGACACATGACAAACCAGAAATGTGTCAACAAACCGATGCATACTCTGTCCATTGACCTAATTGGTCCATTAGTAAAATCTTATTCTGGTCACATCTACATACTGTCCATAGTCGATATATTTACTAAATATTGTTGGATTCACCCACTTAGAGCCGCTACTGCCAAAACAATAACATCATTTATTGAACAGGAAATCCTATATAAAGAGGGAATTCCATGTGTTATAATTTGCGACAATGCAACTGTATTTCAGAGCAAACAATTTAAAGATTTTTGTGCGAGCCATTCGATACCAAAAATATTTTACAATGCGTACTACGCGCCTCAGTCCAACACTGTGGAACGTTTTAACCAAACTATAGAAACCTGCCTAGCTATTTTAGTAGGAGAAGATCAAAGAAACTGGTCTAAGTACCTACCTCAAATCCAGCTATCTTTGAATAGCACTATCAATGTTGCCACTGGGCACACACCATTTTTATTGGCTAAAGGTCGGGAGATGATGACGGATGGCATGTTGCACTCAGTAAGAGGCGGCATTCCAAATTCGTTAGATGACCTTCAAATGTCCAGTCGTTCCGAAAAAGCCACGGCCCTCAATGAGATGGCAGACATCTTCCAAAAAGTTACCGATGCATTGACCAAAGCGTACAAACAAAACGCGGGACGATACAACCTACGCCGTAAACAACTTCGGTTAAGCGTAGGTGATATCGTATGGAGGCGTAACTTTGTACAGTCAAACGCAGCTCACTTTTTCTCCGCTAAACTAGCACCGCGCTTTGTGAAATGTAAAGTTGTCAGGAAGCATTCGGATGTTGTTTACGACCTTCAGGAGATAGAAACCGGTAAAGTTGGAAAATATCATGTCAAGGACATAATAAAAGTCTCACAAGGTGTGTCCCCTAGCTAGCAACTTTCTTATCTTGAACTTTGATATTTTGGATTGGTATAACCAATTAGATGCCTCATTTTTCACATATGACATGACTCACATGTGAAATTTTTTTGTCAAGCGTTTTCATGAAAACCAATTTCTTTTGTAACTACACACTCTAGGCGCCAGAGTAAATATAAGGATATGGATTAATACTCCTTAATTTTTGAGAAAAAAAGGAAAATAAGTTTTTCCCTTATACAATGTCAGCCCAACGGCTATACATTTTAAATGTCTATTTGCGTGAGAGCTCTCCATTAGTTTAAAGACTTTATTAGGTTTACAATTTAATTACTAACTAGTAAATTATGTAGGAATGCTAGATTACATATACTTTAATTAAATTACAAATAGTTTTTCTTATTATACATAAGTAAGAACTATATTACTTTAGATAATTCTTTATTACTAGTATGCTACTTGCGATTATCTCATTAGAAATCCAAGTACGATTTTTTAATGCAGGGGAATTGCAGCGGCCTGGCCAGACGCTGTATTCCTGACACTCAACATAAATTGAGTTAGTTTTAGAACTCTAGAACATACATTTTAGTTTAATATATGAAATAGCATGAGTTAGTTTCATATATAGCTGATAGTTTTATATTTAGAAATATATTGCCGTAGGATAGGTGAATGTTTTCTCCGGTTACCCCGGCTGTTTCGGCTAAGTACGACTTAACCTCTTTGCCGAAAAGGGGGGTATTGTAGTGATAACTACAGAATTATTTTGAACTTCTAACTGGTTAACCTTGCATATCATATTTTGGGTGAAATAGTTGATATATTGGGATATTATTCCTGTGGCGTATTACCTGCATGATAGGCTCTCGACGCATCACAATAGCAGGCATTCAAATCCATTAGTTTCCAGACAAATTGAATTGGAAAGTGAAACACCGGTACACAAATTTCATATGTTGTTTTTACAATACTTGATAGGAAGACAGGGAGACCCGCACATCAAAACGTTCTCTGAGTCACGCCGAAACCATTGGTAGCAATAACTCGACGCGATTTTGTGTACTTACGGAATTATATCAAAAACTAAACATTCATAACAAAACATTCTATGATTAAATTAGACTGTCAACAAAATCTGCAGAGTTGGACGTCTGACATTGACAGCTGGTGACACACGTTCCGTATCAGTTCTTAACCAACCTTTCTTATCATAAACAAATAAGAAATCATGGCTGGATTGTTGTAGAATTTTAATTATTCTCCTTTAATATCGTCGACTTAGATTATTATAATATTCAACGAATAAATACCTTATTTAAACATTAGTTCTTTTAAAGAATGTTTAAAAGTTGGTTTGACGTGCGTCCGAATTGGGCGAAATGGAACGCGACGAGGCGGAATGTCAAATCAAGTGGAGGGATCTTTCTCTTCCTGGGTGGCCACTATGACATGTAACATGTTTTGAGCAATTATTAATTTTTTGGGGTTTTTCGCTTTCGCCGCCCTCGGCACCCCGTCATGGGACTATAGTTTAACCTTTAGCTTTAAAATCCGCGATACGCGCAAGGACACAGGGAATATTTGCCGCCACGAAGTTGTCAGGAGGATGAGCTGTTGGTATCCACGTGCCCGCCCGGCCGTATGAATTGGCGCTTCCTGGAGTGTCCTCCCATCACCAGAGGGTGCGGTTCTCCCGGGCCGTGGACCGCCTGCCACGGCGCAGGCCCCGTCGTCGGCGACCCCAAAGTGCAACACACGGATCCTAACCTTATTTCCGAAGGCCGCATCGCCGCCCCCGATCCGATGTCCCTGTAAAGGCTCAGCGCGAACCTCAGAAGGCCCAGCCAGCGTCTACTATCTCGCATACAACGGAGCGTGCAGGAGCGCCGCGTCGCTTTGAGGACGCGACCAGTACCAGCGCTCGAACCCAACGGATCATAATGGTGGACGGGACAACATCCTAAGTGCGCGCAGACGTTTGTGTACGGGCCTGGCCAGGTACCTTATATTTGGTTTATGTTAATTTTAACTTTTTATTGCGGCAAAGACTTAACAGATTTTGGTATTAGTATAACATGTGCCCGCCCTCAGCGGCTAGTGTGTTTATGGAATAAAATGCTATATTCTATCCCAACCATATTGTATTAATGATATCACCCTGCCCATGACTCCTAGGACCTAAGGCTTACTAGACAAGAGGTCCTTGTACTTCAAAAGTGCGAGGCTCTATCCTGAGCATTATATCCGGCTCTCTCTAAAGTAATTGTTCGTGTATAATCTCTCTGCGCAGGGATATTGCCCGGCTTCGCTTCAAATAGTTGGGGACCCCTGCGCACACCGCCCAACAATACACTTTTTATTTTTTTTTATTTTTTATACACGACAAGATAATAAATACACACCTCTTAATTTAAAGGACAATAGTAAACAGAAGAAAGAAGAAATCACTACAACTCAAGAAAAACTACAAGCATGGATCCAAAAATCCCTTCATGGCAGACATCGCCTCGACTTGACCAATCCTAACGTTGACAAAGCTGCGTTAAACGCATGGCTCAAGCGAGGCGAGCTGTTCCCTGAAACAGAAGGTTTCATGCTAGCCATACAGGATCAAGTAATAGACACAAAAAACTATAAAAAACACATAATACGAGATATCAATTCACAAAATGATTCCTGTCGCCATTGTCACAGTAGTCCTGAAACAATACAGCACATTACTGGTGCCTGCAGATCCATAACTCAAACAGATTACCAACATAGACACGACCAGGTTGCTTCCATCGTTCATCAATATCTTGCTAACAAATATAAATTAATTACCGAAAAATGTGCTTATTATAAATACGTACCCCAAGTAATCCTAGATTCTCCTGACTATAAGCTGTATTGGCACAGGACTATTCTGACAGACAGGACAGTACATCACAATAGACCAGACATAACATTGCATGACAAAAAGAAGAAAACCGTATACCTAATCGACATTGCTGTCCCCAACACCCACAACCTTGCATCCACTCATCCAGAAAAGATTACAAAATATACTGACTTAGCTATAGAACTGAAATTGCATTGGCGTGTAGATTCAGTAAAAACAGTTCCCATTATAATTTCTTTCACAGGTGTTATACCTAAATTATTACATACAAGTTTGAAAATGCTAGAATTACATCCACTAACTTTTATACTTATGCAAAAAGCTGTTATATTAAATACTTGCCGTACTGTTCGTAAATTTCTTTCTTCAGATTCATAAAATTCTTACTTTTTCTTCTACACTGCTTACGTTTGGCCACAAGCCCGCGTAAACAGTTAAAAATCCCCAAAACCGTTTTTTGTGAGATATAAAAACCAATAAATATAATAATAATAATATGATTTATTTTCTCACCACAATATTCCGAACTTATTCTATCAGTATAACTAGACTACAATTAATTTAAACAAATTGATATTGTGGGAGACTGGTGCTTAAACTAGACAAAAAGTCTGTATTTCAGGACACCAGGTCTCCACTCCAAGGGATGACAGTTAAAAGTGCACATAACCAATTAATTTTTAATAAGCAGAATCATTTTACGATTTTAAGTTATAACAATCCAAAAGTTAAGAATATAGGTAAGTGGTGGGCTTTGATTTTTTGTTGTGTGTGTGTAGTGAAGTGTATGTGTGTAAGTAAGTGAGTACGATGACTGATGATAGGAAATGGGCATAAAAATTTAGAATTTTAGATTGTTAGGAGATTTTCAGTTTCCTCGTAGTTTAGGCCCTGAAGCCATTCAGTTAAGGTTTTTTTACAGGAGTATTTAGTTAGGGACACTAAGGAAAGTTTTGCATTAATTTGATTATAGAGAAAACCACCAAGATAACAATAAAAACGTTAGCGCATAACTACTTGTATTAGACGTCATCGAGTTCACGCGGCACTATGATAAGTTGGGCGTAACTACGTGTTCTCGAACGAATATCACTTTTATGACTTTCTTGTTTTAGTTACGTTGTACAAATTTGGATTGCGTATAGATAGAGAAATTTATTTATTACTAGCTTTTGCATGTGGCTTCGCTCGCCTTAATCCTTTCTTAGCGGATGCCTACGTCATAACATCTACCTGCATGCCAAATTTCAGCCTGATCCGTCCAGTGGTTTGGGCTGTGCGTTGATAGATCACTATGTCAGTCAGTCAGTCAATCACCTTTGAGTTATATACAAGGTGTAACGGAAAGGGTATTACTATACAAAGTGGAAAGATTCGTTACCGTGGGTAGATCCTTTATGTGAAGTTTCAGATTATTTTCAGCACTTTTAAAAAGGAGTGTTAAAAAAATAAATGATAAAACGAAATCTTTGCCATGTAAACAAACACTGCACATCACTATTCAGGATATTTCAATGTCAAGGTTGCCTTTGCACTGCTCACACACATATCACAACACAAATTATTTCACCTTCTTGGTAACTATGAAAACCTGGTACTTTGAGCAGTATCCGCTTTCGTCACCTTTTGACAGTTTATACCAATGTTTTCACAAAGAAACTGCCTACACGTGCAGAGCGGCGCAGCAAAGCAGCGGCGGGAATTTTTTTAATTTTACTTTACTTTAAATTGATTAATCATTGTAAAAAAAACCATTCGCAAGTCGCTTTTCAGTGTTTTCATCATGTTTTTAATTAGAAATCAAATAACTCGCATAAATATTTTTCACTTTGACAAGTCAACAACTCAGGCTAATATTGACAGTTACTTTTTAATGTTGGTGCTGTCCTGCCAGGTACATTTTCGGAAAAAGTCCAGCCCCGTCTTTTATTAGCCAAACTCACACCACCTTTTTGATTATGCCGTCCTAGTACAAAATAAATAAATATCCTACTTAGAGCAACACGGACCTCCACGAAGTCGGTGTTGCTGATAATTAAGATATTTTTCCGAATGAACCTCCCATTGTTCCATGTATTCCTTGTATTAAACCAATATTACCTTTAATTTTATTGTTATGTTCCATGAAGACGATATTTTTTAAATTTAGTTTTTGACCTTACTAGGATCACATATAAGCCTAACAAGGTAGAAGCGACGCCTTATTCAGAGTTCATTTGAAAATTTGGTCAAACCCTTTTTTTATCTTGTCAGAATGTCAAATCTTCAGACATACAGACATTTGCAAATAAGAGTGCGGAACCTTTTTTGCAAATTCTAATTTATTACAATACCAGGCGCCGAATCAAGGAGGTGTGATTTAATTTTGATAGTTGTAGATGATTGACCTTGAATTCAACAGCTGTTTACTGTCATAATGGTGAATAGTGTTGTGCCAATTCAAATTGGAAAAATGTGTGCCTGTATGGTTTTCTTAAAATTAAAAATTAAATCATAAACATACAAGACTAAAAATGTCTGGAACTAGTTTAAAACCATTATCACAGTTAGCACAATCGATATGGATATAGGTATTCCGTTACACCATATGTAGAATACGACATTTTTTTCCAAAACCAATTAAATGTCCTTGATTGTGTTGAACCGACCGATAACAAAGAAAATTCTAATAATTTTCATGCAGTTTATTTTCAATTTTGTACCGTAAACATTGCTTGTGACATTGCATTGTGTAAATAACAGCTTTTAAGTGTAAATAACAGTAAAAAATTATTAAAACAGTTGTTTAATTAAATGAAATATTGATTGCAAACTGTTTGGCTAAAGGCTTGTTTCATAATTATTTAGGTATTTCAAGATACAAAATTATAAAAACATATATCATATTATTTTCCTTATGATTTCCTTAAGTCTGATATCTCTGGTATTAAATTAACCTTTTTTAATTATTACCAATTTCGTGTGAAAGAAGTCACTGGCAATTGGTTAGTTCAACCCACACAAAACTATATTTCACAAAATAAACTGAAACAGAAACAAAAAATAATATTAATAATGATTTATTAATGCCTATGGGAAACATTCCGAATATTTTATTTCAAAATAAAAATAAATGCACGCAATAGTTTTTAAACAACATAAATATCGCGAGTCCACTCCTGTGACGGGTGAAATTTATGGTGCTATTCGTTTTCGGAAGCTCCAGAACGATAATCGATAGTTAAGATCGATTGGGGTATAGTTCGTGCATTATAAGAACAAATTTTTATTATTACAACAGTATTTTGCTCAGCGGGGAAGCGAAAGAAGAATTTTTTATGGTCATAGAAACCGTGACCAGATAATGTGGGGACGCCTAGGGCCGAAAGAATACCGTGACCAGATAATGTGACAAAATTATAAAATATGGGCTACAGAAATTTGTGTACTAACACAGTATTTTTAAAGAAAAGGAATTTTATGTTGAATGAACTCGGAAATACTTGACTGATTCGATTGGAATTTGCATAGAATAATGTTATAAAATATCTACAAAGATCACGGAAACCTCATTTAGAAAACACGCTTTATACTCAATCAAGTAGTATTAGCACAGGTGAACCGCAGGCAAAGCAATGGTGAAAACAAAACTCAAATATTCCCAAAAATAACATCACTACATAACAGCACTATTACCTTGGTAGTAAATGTACGATTACTTGAAACTTGCAAGTGTTACCATGTTTTTTTATTTTATTTTTTTAATGAAATTTTTGAGCGTTGATTTAGAAGATGTTCTTATAAAAATTAGTTCATTCAGTAGTTTTAAACTACGTCACCTAAAGACATATTAGGTTCAGACTCTACCTTTAGTAACAGAATTAATATAAGTAACGTACAAAGGAAACTTCCTGCCCCTCCCGCAATATGGCACCCCCCCGACACCTCCCGCACTTCCCCGTTCTTTTGCGGATTGAGACGCTATGACTATGAAAACGCGCAGTTTAATTTGTAGTAGTATATATGACGCCGTTTCTATGAAGCGCCCTCCCTGTGCCTTTAGTTCAAGTTAATGGAACAATTCCCGACAAAGACTATGTAAATCAAAGACAATAATCACCTCTGTTCCCGTGTATGAAATACAAACTAGTTCCACAAACAACCTGAAAATTTATTCATGAACAAGTACTGAAACTTGCACTCAAAGTGTTGATTCTGAATGTCGCGACGTACGTGACGCTTCCGCTTGGGACTTTTGGTGTTTCCGTAGGGCATTTACTACAGAAACTCGAATGTATTGCCCTGGCATACATACATATTATCGCTGACTGAGTGTTTCTCGTGGGTTATTGAACTTCCTTTTGATAAGTAAAATTTATTTAAAAATTCGTTCAGTAATACCGTTTTAAGTAACTAAAATAGTAAATTGGTAAAGTAAACGGTGCTTTTGAAATTGAAGGTATTCAAATCGGTGCTTCTGAATATTTAAAATAAAAAAAATAAAGTTTTTATTTACAAAATTAGGATGTTCAAAATTTCATTTTTAAGACCCATATTCAGGACAACGCTCGACTATTTGGAAGAGCAAGTTTAAATAATTCAATAATGCTACTACCTACAAATCTACATACAGATTTTGTAACATTTTTATTCTCATTGGACATTCGAACTACACCACGTAATTTACTGTGATCCTTTCTTTAAAATTCATTAAATATCAAGTTTATTACACTGAGTTTGAGTTTTTATCAAATTCCATCGTGTCCACTACGAGACAACCCATATATTTTTTATCAGCGACATTTAGAATAAATGTATAGATGGATGTTTGTGACTTTTCCATCTCAAATTCTTACCGGATTCACACGAAATGTTGCAAGTGGATAAAGTTTTACCGAGAAGAGCACATTAGGTAAAATTTTACCCAAAATATCTATCAGGATACCTGTTGATAAAGATATTAGGTACTTTAAAGTTTTAAAACGCGATAATTCGAGATCACATGGTAATCCCCAACTAGAATTAGACACTCATATTTCTGCTTTCGAGCTCTTTCCTGTTCAACTCCAACTACGTGAATTAAAGCAATTTCAGACGCCTTAAAAGGATTTCTTGAATGCAGCCTTCACTTCAGTGCATTTTTTGTTTGTTTGCTCCCCGACCCCGTTACATTGTTTACAGGAGTGACGATTTTTTAATGAAAAGCTGGGGATTTTAGGCGAAAAATGTTATATTTTTGTGGAAGTTTTTAAGTGAATTGTGAAGCGGTGGCGGTCGAGTGGTTAAGACGCCTATGGTCAATATGTGCCAGGTTAGAATCCAATATATCATACCAATTTAACTCATGGTAGTTTTCATAGACCATCACTTGCTTCTGGTGTAGGAAAACATCGTAAGCAATAGTCAAAATGTCTCAGGTTTAAATCCTTCTCGTGCGACATGAATTTGCATACCAATTTAACTCATGGTAGTTTTCATAGACCATCACTTGCTTGTGAAGGAAAACATCATGCACACCACCTGACTGTTTATTTTACTAATGTGGAAACGATAAAATTTATTCATGTATATTTTTGATTTTTTTCTATAAAAAATAAAACGTTGTTCAGTCATTTTTCCCGTAAAAACTGTCCAAATCCACATACAAAGCCCGCCAGCCGCCATCACTATGTGACAAAGCCATTTCAAAGTAAAACCATTGATGCCGATAGTCGGTGAGCTTTGGTGGGTACCAAAAGCTCTCAGAGATGGATAGCTTTTGCGGACTACTGTCGATTTAGGTGTCCTTTAAAAATGATATATAGATCTCAACAACCTATAAAAAATAACAACGAAAATTTAGTTTAACTTAAAATTGAAAAGTCTTTGTATTATGAACACAAAACTTAAAATGTCTACATTGTTTTTAAACGATCGATGTCACATGTCATACATATTTTGTTTTAAATTTAAATTAATAAAAATATTTAAAAAATCTGGGTTCGAGTCCCACTTGAGATCGAAGTTTTTCATCTATAATTTAAAATTTAAAACTTATAGCTATACTTGGCATGTCATACCAATCACATAATCGTAGTCTAGTGGTACTTTAAACCAAGACTAATCAAGCAAGACTCAAGTTCCTAGTCTCTTCAATAAACCTGCCAAGCTAAATCCCACAGACGAATTACTACTTCAGATCAGAATCACTCAGAAATTTAGGTACAAAGGCTTCCAGACCCCACAAGTATTTTTCATGTTATCCCATGGGGCAGACAGCCAAATCAGCATGGCGTTTTGATTTAATGAAAGCTACGCCTCGGGGCTCTGCTCTTGCAAGAATTTCGCTTAATTGAGTACCAAACATTCTCACTCACGCATATTCAAACTTTCGCATTTATATATTAGTGGAATAACATTTTAAGCCAAGAGTTGCGTAAGTTGTTAAGGTTCAGTTTGGCACCAATAGACCTTTAGCTCGTGCTACGGTATAATTTTCCGTTTGGTGTGATTTTAGTAGTTTTGGGGCAGAAGCACACATGCTTCCATGCTAGTCTGGAAGCGAAGCAAAAACATAGAATGGGCCAGCTGCTTCTCTTCCCGCGCAGATTGTAAAAGTCAATCGAGGGAAAGGGCTTTAAACTGGGGATTCCTCCACTCATAGGCTATGGGCTAGCAACCTGTCACTATATCTGAATCTCCATTCCATCAGAAAGCCCACTATTCAGCTAAGCGTGGCCTTCGAGTCTCACGACTCTTGGCTCTGTCTACCTGTGATTCTATGTTATGTATGTGACTATAGTTCTAAAGTGAAGCTTCTGTGCTGAAGTACTTTAATCTGAAGACAAGAGAAGCTGCAGTTGGTAACAGTCGTTTGTTCTGGCACCGCCTACGGTGACGTCATCGTAATGGCTGCCGTAAATCTAACATTCCGTACACTATCAGGGATCAAGTGATAAGAAAATGGCTATACTAACCCGCAAATAAATAAGCGGGTAAGTTGGGTTTTTGAGTATTTTTGTATCAATATCTCTACACCTTAGTCAAAATGTGTAATAGACCCAAGTTTAAATAATTTTCGTTGTTTGTGAACTGAAACTAGCTTGCATACTAATAAATGTTAGGAAAGTTCAGAAAACTAATCAAAAGGTAGGTACGTAACTTTTACGAATACGCTGTCATCTATCTAGTTTCAGCCTGTTTTAGCCCACTGCTGGACATAGGCCTCCCTTTTTTGACGCCACTTACTACGGTCCTGTGCCAGTCTCATCCATCGCTTTCCCTTTACGCAGGCAATGTCATCTGACCAGCTGGTGGCTTAGCTACTGGCCGTCTTCCAGCCAACTTCTCGGCCACCACTCCGTTACTGCCTTGATCCATCGACGGTCTTCCCTTCTAGCCAATCGCTGTCATCTAGTAACTTGTAAATATCTTCTGCACCCCAACTTTGTTGGTGACACGCGTCTCTTAATATTGTTGTTTTATGCCCGCGTCTGCAATAAAGCCTATTCCAGGCCGTATTTACTGCTATTCAATTATGTACTAACACGTGTTATGAAACACTAGCTTTTGCCCGCGGCTTCGCCCGCGAGTACTTCCCACAGGATCAGTGCCTTTTCTCGGGATGAGAGGTACTGTTTTGCTAAATAAATAAGTTAATAAATAAAAAAATATGTTCGTTACTTCTCTACCATACACAGAAAAAAAAATCGCAAAGAATGTTTACATAAACATTTTTTACGATTTTTTCTTGTTGTCTCTACATAAAATCTACCGACGACGTTGAAAACCTCGCAACGATTCAAAAAGCACCTAGGTATTCATACAAACATTTAAAGTTATTTTTTTGCTAAAATTTAAACATTTAAAGTTATTTTTTTGCTAAAATCTAAATGGCATACCTCGGCCACAATTTCGAAGTATTTTAGTTTATACCTCGAAGCGCATTTTTACAGTGGATGCACTTCGAGGAATAGTTTTGATAGATGCGCTTCATTTGATGCACTTGAAAATAGTTGCTCTTCTAGAAATACCTTCGGTGCTACAGGAATTAAATTAAAGAGTGTTTTTTTCCAAAATTACTACATAGTATGGAATGAAATATCGAGAAACTGTTACTTTACACATAATGTACCCACATCTCCATGTTTTAGGGTCAATGGGAGCTGAAAGACGACCCAACTCAGCTAAATAAACTGCGGTGTAAAGGTCAGAACGCCGGAAATTTGATGCGTGGAGAATATATCACGAAATTCACAAAAAAATGTTTGAATACCACCAAGCGATATTTATAATGGCTACGAAAATATGAGGCTTTTGGCGTATTGATTTTATTTTGTGAATGTGAAAAATAATGATTTGGAAGGTTGAAATCGTTGATCATTTATTCTTCGATAAAATGGTTAGGTAAGTACTGCCACAGGGCGGGCGCTTCATAGAAACGGGGCGTCAAATATACCTACTACTACTACAAATGAAACTGTATATCCGCGAACACGTTAGTAACACGTGTGCGTTTTCATAGTCATAGCGTCCCAATACACACAAGAACGGGGGAGAAAAGCGGGGGGTGCGGGGGGGTGCCTAATTGCGGTAGGAGTTTTCTTTCTATACGTATAGTCCATTTATTCATAATTGTCCTATTATGTAAACAATCTTCACAATACTTTTTGTTGAAAATAAATCAAATATTAGTTCAAACCTAAACATTTTAAAGTAAAACATTTATTAACCACGAAAGTAATTTCCTAAAATGTTATTTAGTATTTGTTTATTTTAGTGTGTTTTTTTTTTATTTTGTGGTACTGCCACGAATATTGATGTTTGTATCCAATTTTAGATTTTGACTTTGACTTTGACTCTCCATCCCTTACGGGGTAGACAGAGCCAAGAGTCGTGAGACTCGAAGGCCTATCAAGAATCCTACTTCCTACTTAAAACCTATTTTATTTAAAACCTGTTTTGTCTCGTTCATTGCATAATAAATATTGGAACGAGAGATAAGGACAAAAGATATTTTAACTAAAGTCTCATTCAAACATCGAGATATAATGTACATGCATTCAAAAAGTTACAAACACTTTATATCTAGTGTATCTATAAAGTGTTTGTAACTTTTTTAAGAATAAGACCCAAAATTTACAAATCAACTGTCGCTCACACAATGTTCCGGCCTGATGTTCCAATACTCGTATAAAAGCCTATCAAAGTCTGTAACTACCTTACCTCGGACAAAGCCATAGTGAACTGTGACGTCACACAACATCTGTGAAGTTGTGACCAAACATCAAAGCTGTATTGAAGTTGGCACCCAATAGGATTTTCCAACGGACATACCAAAGGAACATATTTTGATGAATTTTAGTACACAAGGACTTACTTTTTATTACACACTAGCATGCCCGCGAGTTCGTCCGCGCATATCTCAGGTACTAAGCATCGCATCAAGATGAAACTTACGCCATATTTTAAGTAAAACCTTCTATAATACAATAGTGAAAACCGCATCAAATTTGATCTAGTAGTTTTTGCGTGATGCACGTACAAACATACAGACAGAAAAAAATCTACAAAAAATGGTTTTGGCTTCTATTGGCCCTAAGAAGCCCTAAGCCCTAAGTAAGATAATTTTGTTTTTCTTAAAAAAAATATATGTACAGACACAGACAAGTCATATAGTTTTATTATATGTATTGACTCATCCCGAGAAAACTCAGAAAAGTAGTTAGTTTATTTAAAAAAAACAACTAGTCGTTCCTGTGCCGTCAGGAAAATATATTACAACATTATAACTCTGCGATATTAAAGCGTACATCGGCCCCATAACTACTTATTTACATACTCATAAAAAACATATTATGTGCCGTTATTCACATAGGGGTGGAAGTTTGTTCCACGCGCTAATAGTTTCATCTAATAAAACTTTTTTCCAAAAAAAATGAACCGACTTCCATCATAAAACTTAAAATCATGAAATAACAATAAAGAAAAATGTATTAGCATACTACCTACTGAATGAGGTGAAGTCGGTGCCAAGTGCAGGAGTAAGAATGTTATGTAATTGCTCAGCTAGGCATTTTTATACATGATTCTAATGTTAATTTAGCACCACACAATTTTAACTTGGCACCGACTTCACCTCATTCAGTAGGTAGTATGCTAATACATTTTTCTTTATTGTTATTTCATGATTTTAAGTTTTATGATGGAAGTCGGTTCATTTTTTTTGGAAAAAAGTTTTATTTTATCATTTTTAGTGCTTCTACACCTATTTTCTTTAATAAAAACTAAAACTTTTCTTTCACTGGCCGAAAATAAAGAATTAAGAATTTGAAACTTTTTTATGTCAGTTTGATTCGAAATGTCAGAACATGTCAAATTGTCTATTATTTTTGGCACATAAATAGACCGAGAGCCTGTGATGACCAAACCTTCCTTATTTTCAAATTGCTGAATATTTTTCTGCGTGGTATATACGGGTAAAAAATATTATCGACTAGGTATGAAATTTAAAACCCCCCACGGATAAAATCCTTGGGGGAGGCCTTTGTCCAGCAGTGGACGTCTTTAGGCTGAGAGAGGAGGAGGAGGTATGAAATTTGGATCTTAGTTGCTTATGCAGGTAATATTTTATAGCAAGGATGATTTTTATAGGTATAAAAAGCACCCTTGGGGCCTCCCAAAGTAACATTAAATTCAGTTTTTATAATAAAACAAATATACTATAATTTAGTAAAGTTACAATATCTAGCAGTGGTTTATATCTGCACCAATTGCCTGGTAATGGATGGCGTGATTCCTAATATTATTAGGAATAAAATCTTTAAAAACTTTACTATGAGGAATTGAGCTACCACTTTAAATGTTATTGCTACAAATAATCTGCCTAAGTAATCATGATCCAACTTTTATAGTCGCTAATCCCTATTTCTATGTTGGGGACGTACACAGAAAATATTGAGTTTTAATAAAATAAGGAAGGGCATGCTGTCGCGGGCTTTTGCTCTATAATGCAATGTTGGTATTTTTATATTTTGTTAGGTATCTTTAAAATTACCGAATAGATTCTGACGTGGTTAAAATGGGACCAACTTGGGAATACACCATTACGAATAAAACAACAATTTTGGAAATCAGTCCACAATTGGCGGAGAAATCGGCGAACATACATAAAAAAAAAACATACATACATCGAAACATATAACCTCCTCCTTTTTTGGGAAGTCGGTTGAAAATGAATAACGTATTGTACACTGCGTGAAAATGAACGGCTTTAGTACACCACCTGCTGAGCCGTGTTTGTATACAAACCACTTAAGATTAGGTATAGAAATCTTAGAAAATTATAATGAAAAATTCGTTTTCACTCTACGAATCGTGTCAGTCACAAAAAAAAATCTAGACTGGACATACCAGTATCCTAATCCTAAGTAATATTATAAATGCGAAAGTGAGTTTGTTTGTTTATTTGTTTGTTACCTCTTCACGCTTCATCTACTTACTAAACCAATCTTCCTGAAATTTTGCATACACATAGTTAGAAGCACGAAAAAGGACATAGGGTACCTTTCATCCCGGGAAAAAGTATGTTCCCGTGGGAAATTCACGCGGGCGAAGCCGCGGGCAAAAGCTAGTGTATATTATAAGTCTAAAGGACATACAACTGTCTAAGGGCGTTTAGTTTAATCTTATAGTTATTCTGGCGTCATAGTGGCTGAAAAACTAACAATATTTTGAACTAGCTGTTCCTGCGGCTTCGATAAATAATTCTATAATATAAATAGGTTTACTGCCAATATGACGTTAGATGCCATTTAGCTACCTATATTTTTGCTTCTTTGAAGGCCAAGTTTCAATAAAATAAATTGACTTTGACTTTAGACACACTGAAGTTTAGAATTAATTTTCCATCTGAATTACACAGACAAATATGAAGTGTCAGAATGTAAAAGCAATCTCAACTTACCGACTATCGTAGTACTAATTCTGGATGCATTTAGCAACTAGCTTCAATTGCAATTAGCATGAGGTGTCGGCGAATTAACAGAGTATCCCTTTGAGGCTGTGTGCTGTAAAATGACAAAGTCCGGGATTGTGGCAAAATTGCAGAGTACGTTTCAAATGGTTTCAATCTATTCGGCCAACACTAACCACTGGTCATGCTGCGTTTAGACGGGATGTCATATTTTAATCCGGCTGCCCGAATAAGGATGGTTGTGTTTTTAGGGTGTAGGTACTGTATATTAGTTTTTTTATTCCGATTCCGAGTAAATTAGCTAAGTTTATCCGTTCAAGGATCCACAATCAATAGCAATATGTGGATAGATGTTTTCAAATCAAATCCAAATTTAATAATAGTTTTCTGTGATGTCAAAAACTACAGTCAACTTTATATTTATTTTGTATAATTAGTAGTTCTTTCGTATTTTAGCAGCACAACAATTTATTTTCCCTAAGGACTGTGTTTTTAGGGTTCCGAAGTAAACAAGGAACCCTTATAGTTTCGTCATGTCTGTCCGTCCGTCCGTCCGTCCGTCCGTCCGTCTGTCTGCGGCTAATCTCAGACTACTAGTACTAGAAAACTGTAATTTGGTAGAGATATACATATTTATTACGCGGAGCTAACTGTAGAATAAAATTAGGAAAAATATTTTTTTTTAGGGGGCCTCCCCTACACCGAAAGTGGGGATGATTTCATAGGTCATTAATAGTATGGTCATGGTATCATTTAATAGGTCTTTTAAAAATATTATGAGTGTCTAAAGAACATTTTTTGATTTAGGGATCCGTGTGCGAAATATTTAACTTTAAAGTGATAAATTTTGTTAGAGTCAAGTGTCCCCCCCCTCGAACAGGAAAATGGTGGAGGGTGGATACATGAAACAAATTATATTAACTAGCAAATATAATGAATTTAAAATGAAAATTATCACGGCTATGTAGACTTTACACGTTAATGAGTAATAGACGATAAACTTACAAAATAGATTTTAGTATGAAAAATATTCGTAGGAGCAATTTTCATTCTATATGATGGTATATACTTAGGTTATTTTCATTAGTTATATAAAAGTGGAAGTAAATATAAGTTCCTGTGTCCGCATTTCTACAGGATAGGTACCTTCGGAACCCTACATTGCGCGTGGCCCGACACGCACTTGACCAATTATTTTAAACATTATACAATTTAAACAAAAAATAGAATAAAACGTTTATCTAAAAAAATAATGCAAATTGTTTATTAAATGAAAAGAAGTATTTACATACATACATACATAGAATCAGGTCTTTACCCCTTACGGGGTAGACAGAGCCAAAAGTCGTGAGACTCGAAGGCCACGCTTAGCTGAATAGTGGGCTCTCCGATGGAATGGAGATTCAGGTATAGTGACAGGTTGCTAGCTCATCGCCTATGAGTGGAGGAATCCCCAGTTTAAAGCCCTTTCCCTCGATTGACTTTTACAATCTGCGCGGGAAGAGAAGCAGCTGGCACATTCTATGTTTTTTCTTCGCTCCCAGACCAGCATGGAAGCAGGAATATATCGTTTTAATTATAAAGGGAGAAGTATCACGACACGTTTCTTTCTTATTTTATCCTTAGCACATAATGTGTCTTATCGTATTCTCTTAGATTTTAGGACTTTACCGGACAGTAAATGAGACAGAAAATGAATTTGATTTAATTTATTTTTAATTGTTATAATGTATCAAATCGTCACTTAATAAGGCCATTAGGTTAAACTTGATCAATATTTACAATTTATTAATTATAACAAGTGTTCATATTTTTTTCACACCAACACTAACTTTAAACTTATTCAATAGACAGTCAAAACCGCACTAGTGAATTAAAATTATTGCATAAATTCTGACATCTCCAACTTTCCAACTGGGTCACCGTTTAATTACTTACAGTCAGCAACATTTCAGCAATTACTACGCCAATTTAGTTGCACTTGCAGTTAGCAACTTTGTCTGAACGAGGCACCATCTATCGAGGAGCGTTCAAACGACTGTAATTGCTAGCCTATTGTACGATTTGACGGCTGAATTCCATTATTACTACCTCAGTCCGGTCAAATAGTTATTTTTATTGTCAGTAGCAAATTTATTGCCGCAATTCCCCGGACTTTTATACGAGTTTTAGAGTTTGTATGCAATTTTATGTTTTTCATTTCGATTATTTTATTGGAAGTTAATGCCGCGTCAGTTTATTGCGTATTTTCGTATTGAAATGCATTAGTGTTGCAGTTACGGGTGATTGTAAAGTTTTATAACGAGAAATGGTGTAACAAGGGAATATACATATTGTTAGCCCTATCATAAAGAACTTTTATACTTTCACGTCGCTCGTATATAAATTGAATAATACGACATAATAAATATTAAGTGTGTGAGTGTGTATAAATATTAAGCGGTGTTCCCGAATAGGTTCGACATTGGGGCCTTCAAGAAAAGAGCCTATCGCTTTCTCAAAAAGTCGGCAACGCATCAGTGACCTTCTTAGGGTCATTGGTGTCTATGGACTGCGGTATTTGCTTACCATCAGGCAACCCGCATGCTCGTTTGCCTGCGCTATTCTATATAAAAAAGTGACCTGAATTAAATAAACAGTTTTTTTTTATTACTAGAAGCAAATATATCGAAGCAAGCCGCGCCGAAATTTGCGTGAACATGTGAGAAGGTGAACAAGTGGCTCGTTCATTCGCGTACATTTCAGCGTACCTATCGTGTTAATTGTAAAATAAAATAAAACATTAAATAATAACTTTAGTTACTTTAAAATTAAACTTCAAAAAACTTAAAATTTATTTTAAAAGACAATTTGTTTCAAATTAGGTTGGCGAAGTATATGTCTAGAATGCTCCAATCCTTACGTTTTCTGTTATAAATATCCTTTCTTCGTACAACTTTGTATTATGGCATTTTTAATGCAACATACTACATTTTCTTTCTAGATATTGTCTGTGAAAAAAAGATAAATTTCGTTTTTTGAAATAGAAACCAGGCAGAAATAGGGTCAATTTCCGAATTTTCTATGTCGCACGTAAGAAGATATATCGCTTTCCCGTACGATCAATGGCGTGTGAGCGTGATAGCAATATATTGGAATATACACGACATTTATTTAACATAGAAATACAAACATAACAGACATAGAAAAACTATCCAATAGGAACTCCATGTTTAGCAAATTGTGAAATAAATCCTATATATCTATTATTATAAATGCTAAAGTGAGTTTGTTTGTTTATTTGTTTGTTACCTCTTCACGCTTTATCTACTAAACCAATCTTCCTGAAATTTTGCATACATATAGTTAGAAGTACTGTGAAGGACATAGAGTACCTTTCATTCCTGGAAATAGCATTGTTCACGCGGGCGAAGCCGCGGGCAAAAGCTAGTAAACAATACATGAACTCTGAAGTTTAATAAGTTTGGACAGTCAGGTAAAACTTTTAAAACAGAGTCAAATATAATGTACATAGTATTTCAAGTAACTTGGCTACTTTATTAGATAGTTTACGTCAAAATCCTTACTTAGTGTACAACTTCGCCGACTAAGTATAGAAGACCCTTAAAAGTTAACAAACATGAAGAGTATCGGTTACTCAATAAGATCTGAACCCGTACAAAATCCGTTCCCACGGTCACAAAATATCTAGTGCATAAAAGAGACCTTTTATAGTCATTTTAAATGCGAAAATGAGTTTGTTTATTTGTTTCACGCTATATATATTAAGTGCTTTCTGCCTGCCACCTACCTACCTACATGGTAGAAGTACTGAGAAGGATATAGGGTACGTTTCATCCCAGGAAAAAAATACTCTTCCCGTGGAAGATTCACGCTGGTGAAACCACGGGCATAAGCTAGTTTTGAATACCATGATCCACTAGTGGATCAAAAAGGAAAAAAAATATCCTTGAATCTACATGTGGATCAAGAAGGTTCAAGTGGTAGGAAGTTAAAGTTACGTTACCAAGACTTTTGCTTAGTTTATAGTAAAATCCTTACGTAAGTCTGATAAATTGTTTCTATAGGTATGTGGGATCAAAGGTGTAACCTCTTCACCTGTTGGTTGCTCATAAAGTCAACACAGTCGCACCTGTTTTTCATGGGGGCCTACCCCAGAAAATTAGACTATGGATTTCCAATTGCTACGATTCTTACGGTTCTGCAGCAAAATTATCAAAGCCAAAAAATAAAAAGTGCCCCAGATGTGCAACGCGTTCTACGAATACTTTGTGATTCAGTATTGTCGGTAAGGTGAGACTGTATGTATACTAATAGTAAATTATATAAAAAAATACATCCTCTACATTTGTCATTAGGTATTTTATATAAGCTCATCATTTATGGGTATTCCTAATACCTCCATTTTTAAGGAGGCACATTTGTTCAATATATAACTTGTTGACGAACGCGGTACGTCAGAAGTTTAAACTGTACTGCATCATTCAATTATAAACTTTATTGTATGCATATGGTTTTGGGTTTTAGTAGGTATATAGACAATCGCTTGATTCTTACAGCTTTGGGTATATCCATTGTATAACAACTTTGAAAATAAATTTATGGGATTATTTCATTTCATTTCATTTAATCACAAACAATTTTTACATTGTGTTTCATATTACAATTAAGTAGGTATACATTAACATACAATTATAAGTTAAATTAAAATTAAATTACAATAAATAAATTAAATTAAATTACAAATGTTAATTAAATAATAAAGTTAATGTTAATCAAAACCCGCTGTTCAAAAGGAACCAAAAAGATCTCGGACCTCACCAACAAACTCATGGAAGAAAGACGAAACTTGGTTCTGCAGTCCTCTGACGATGCTGCTCAGTATCGACGTCTAAACAGACAGATCTCCAAGTCCCTAACGCGCGATTTACGGCAATTCAATACTGACCGTATTGAAGAGGCGATTAAGCGAAATAAGGGCTCAAAAGTGTTTGCAAGGGATCTGTCTGTTGGTCAAAGCCAACTGACCAAGCTGAAGACTGAGGATGGCGGAATCATTTCGTCGAAGCCAGAGCTGTTGGAAGAGGTTGAGAAGTTCTACGGACAATTATACACCAGCGTACGCGCACCTGTCAGTAATCTGGCCAAAGATCCAAGAGCCAGATTGACCCGACACTACACCGAAGATATCCCGGACGTCAGCCTATACGAGATTAGAATGGCTCTCAAACAGTTAAAAAACAATAAGGCACCGGGTGATGATGGAATCACGGCTGAGCTTCTGAAAGCAGGTGGAACACCGGTATTAAAAGCTCTTCAGAAGCTATTCGATTCCGTCATACTCGAGGGACAAACGCCTACAGCATGGCACAGAAGTGTGGTGGTACTTTTCTTCAAAAAAGGCGACAAAACCTTATTGAAGAATTATAGGCCTATCTCACTTCTGAGCCATGTCTACAAACTGTTTTCGAGAGTCATTACGAATCGTCTCGCTCGCAGGTTCGACGACTTCCAGCCTCCCGAACAAGCCGGTTTCCGAAAAGGCTTTAGTACCGTAGACCACTTACATACGCTGCGGCAGATTATACAGAAGACTGAGGAGTATAATCAGCCCTTATGCTTGGCGTTTGTGGACTACGAGAAAGCCTTCGATTCGATCGAGACCTGGGCTGTGCTACAGTCTCTCCAACGGTGCCAAATTGACTATCGATATATCGAAGCGCTGAAGTGTTTGTACGAAAACGCCACCATGTCGGTCCGTCTCCAGGATCAAGGCTCGAAACCTATCCAGTTGAAGCGAGGGGTGAGACAGGGAGACGTTATATCTCCGAAACTGTTCACCGCCGCCCTGGAAGATGTCTTCAAGCTTCTGGACTGGAGCGGACTCGGTATCAATATCAACGGCGAGTACCTCACTCACCTTCGATTAGCTGACGATATCGTAGTCATGGCTGAGACCTTGGAAGACCTAGGCACAATGCTCGATGGCCTCTGTAGAGCCTCTCAACAAGTGGGTCTAAAAATGAACATGGATAAGACGAAAATCATGTCTAATATCCGTGTCGCACCCACTCCTCTAAAGGTTGGAGACTCTACACTCGAAGTTGTTGACAATTACGTATACCTGGGACAAACAGTTCAGTTAGGTAAGTCCAACTTCGAGAAAGAGGTCAACCGTCGAATCCAACTCGGCTGGGCAGCGTTCGGGAAGCTTCGCGATATCTTCTCGTCCAAAATACCGCAGTGTCTCAAGACTAAGGTCTTTGACCAGTGTGTGTTGCCAGTGATGACATACGGAACAGAGACGTGGTCGCTTACTATGGGCCTCATAAGAAGGCTCAAGGTCACCCAAAGGGCGATGGAGCGCGCTATGCTCGGAGTTTCCCTGCGTGATCGAATCAGAAATGAGGAGATCCGTAGGAGAACTAAAGTAACCGATATAGCCCGCAGAATCGCCAAACTTAAGTGGCAGTGGGCGGGGCACATAGCTCGCAGAACAGATAGCCGTTGGGGCAGAAAAGTTCTCGAGTGGCGACCACGAACCGGAAAACGTAGTGTTGGCAGGCCTCCCACTCGGTGGACCGACGACCTGGTGAAGGTCGCGGGTTGCGCATGGATGCGGGCAGCGCAGGACCGGTCGTTGTGGAAATCCTTGGGGGAGGCCTTTGTCCAGCAGTGGACGTCTTTCGGCTGAGAGAAGAAGAATGTTAATTAAGGTTAAGGTAAATTAAATTACATTAAAGGTAAGATTTATGCTATTCCAGGGTATATTTTAGCTATTTAACAAATTTCTTTGAAATCCGATATCTCGAAATTGATTGCAAATAAACAGGCATCTTCACAAATTATTGCAATTAGTATTGATTGAATTTGCTGATAACATCTTTGCTGTAGTGAATTTTTTATACAAGTTTCTAGTACCTACAAGGCACTGCTTTAAGATGAATAATACCTATGAAATATATCATAATTTTACGAACATCGAGAACCAAAGACAGGTTGGATTGAGGTAGTAAAATTTTTATTACCCATCGTAGGTACAGTTATAGAGTATTAAAAGACAGTCAACTTCTTTATTACTTCGGAATTGAATTTTAAATAGGATTCTCTTTTAACGTTCGTCATTTTGAAAATCCTCTCAATCATTTTAACAGACTTAAAAAAGGTAGGGAAACTTTTTTTGCTTCAGTCTATGTTTTTACAGTCTGAACAGGTGTTCAAGTAGGTACACACCCTAGGCCCTAGGGTCAGTAAGTAGGTGTGAAAGTAGGTACTTTGGAGGCGGCTAACTGCGCTTTGGAGGCGGTAGTAACCTTAGCTTTAAGTAATTTTTTGACGTCAACTAAGCTTAAGATGATTTAAAAGTGCTATTTTTAGGCCTTTATAGATAAAATAATTTTAATTTCATTTTATTTCATTTCACAAAAATTTACTCACGTAATTCTCAAATTCATTGCAAAATTCGACGTTGGTCTAAAGTAAGGTCTAACTTGAGAACTTAAATATACCATAAATATAGTGATTGTAACTTCAGAATTGCCGCTACGATGTATGACATGGTGTAGTAAAATCCCCACATAATATCTTGATACAAGTCTCTTGGGCCGCCCGTCATATCACCAGAAATGAAATGGAACTTGTAGATAGGTACACTTATTTATATAATAAATATAAGGTTTGTTTACTTTTTAAAATTCTAAATCTCTACATTGAAAAAGGAATGTTAAGATGGTTTGGGCATGATGAGAGGATGGATGAAAAGAGATTGACGAAAGGTATTTATAAAGCAGAGGTGAATGGAAGAGTTGGTCAGGGTCGACCTCGTAGAACGCACTCCGACCAGATTGCGGACCTCCTTAAAAAGGGAGATATTAGGAGCACCCATAACCGGAGAGCATGTATGAAGAGAGTGATGAGTGTAGAGGAAGCAAGAGAGATCTGTAAAGATCGTAGCAAGTGGAAATCGCTAGTCTCTGCCTACCCCCACGGGAAAAAGGCATGATAATATGTATGTATGTATGTAAATCTCTACAGGATTATATGTAGCTACGATATGGAATCTATAATGGATGGATAATGGTCATCAATCAAAATAAAATTCTTCGTTACTGATTGTCTGACAGACAATGCACAGCCGCAAGACTACTGGGCGTAGGAAGCTGAAATTTAGCATGTATTTAGAGGATTGCTGAAATTCTCAAGGAACAAAGTCTTAGGACGAAGTTTATAAGTTTGGTTAACACAATACCTTATAATTACAGCAACAAAGCGACACTTCTCAAGTTACAAATTAAAATTCTTTTCGGCTGTATTTTATTTTGATTTATATCGGAACAAGTTGTTCCCTGTTTGTGGGATGCCCGCGGAATAATAATGAAGTGTCAGGGAACTGTGACCAAGTTTTAATTTCATTATATCCCAGCAAGTTTGCTCCTAACTTCCGTTCGGGTATCCCGAAGGAATTATTGAATGAAGAAAATTTTATCACTTGTATTAAAATATTAACAAGGTATTTTAGAAGATTTTATTTCACTTGAAATGTATGTTCGAGTCAAATCTTAAAAGCAAGGTAAATAAGGATTATTTCCGCTTGTCCAATATAGTTAAAATTTTACACGTGGATTCAGTTTCTTTTTCACACGCGTGATTTTCCCACGGGAATAGTGCTTTTTCCCGGAATGAAAGGTACCCTATGACCATCTTTGTACTTCTAATTAAGTGTATGCGAAATTTCAGGAAGAAGGTTTAGTAGATAAAGCGTGAAGAGGTAACAAACAAACTCACATTCGCATTTGTAATATTAGTTAGAATTAGGATGGTGACCCAGAATAGACTTTCAATAAACCGCTATGTGGAAGCATCTTAAGATGTATAATCACTAAAACTAACGTGAGATGAAGACATTCTAGTTAAAATAAACGGGTCACTCAAGTGCTCTAGGTCGGGGGTTGCCGACTATAATTTCGGACTCTTCAGAATTCCATTTCTAAGTGCGAGTGCGAGATCCTTTACATGAATGTCCTGTTCTAGCTGTGGATTATTGTTTCGTTATTATATTAATAATGATATTTACTAACATAGTTTTATATTTCATGCCATTACAAAACCTTGACCTAAATTAGAGATCGACTTATCTGCTACTAACATCTTACTACAGTTCGTCTGTATGTGTAAAACAAACAACCGCTAAATAACTTTTGTTCCACACAGTAATTGCTTGCCACACACACAACTCGCAAAGTCTGTAACATAACAAATAAATAGGAACTTGAAAACGCTCCAGTCATATACTCGCACTATTATGTCAATATTTATTCTTCCCCCTTTTGGTAAGGCTAAGGCCTCGTCTGTAGCGAAACCATAGACTGAAAAGGAGAATGGGAAATATATAAATGATTTTAAAATAATTAATACATTTATTTATTTAAAAACTTTATTGCACAAATTACAAAAAAAAACTATGTACAAATGATTGACTTAACGCCAAATAGCCTTCTCTACTAGTCAACCGTTAATCTAAACAGAGAGTATTAAGGTGGTGCGATAAAGTGCAACGAATCACAAAATGTAAACTTAATAGGTTAGGGGCCGAGTGGGAATCTAAAATATTTGAAGGGTCGAGTAATCACAGGATCATTATCAGAAAATAAATATCACATTATTACACCTAGTTACTGTTACAAAAAAAACCTAGCATGTTTGTTTTTGAGACTTTTCATCTTTTGCGTAATGTATTGTTAGCCCTTGACAAACGCAATAGACTTTAAAATAAAGAATGAACAAAGAATGTGTGTGTAGTGTAGCGATATTATTGCGACTTTAAAAACACAGCTTAATACCGCTTATGATACCGCTATCTGTAAGAGCTCAGCTTGTAAGACTATAAACACCACAATTGCTGGCGTGAAGTCGCATAAATAGAGATATAAACAGAACACAAACCCGATGTGTTGGGAAAAATATTTTCTTTTGTGAGATGATAAGAGCGCCTTAAATGTCCTTTTGTCGCGTCCCAGTTGATATTTGTCATGGCTTCTGACGTGTGACAGAAAAAAAGACAAAGACTGTTCCAGTTTAGATATTTTTATTTGAGAATGGAGAAATAAAAATTGTTAAAATAAAAGATGCTTCATTTTAATAAAGAACCAAGGACTTTGGGAATTTAGGGATAAAAAGTACCTTATGCTATTTCAAGTTTGACTCTATACATGTATATTTTTATAAAAGTCAATTATAGATTTAAAATTATCTTTTTTCCATCAAAATACAATAGTATATAATATATCGATGTTTTTTCTAATAGAATAGAATAAAATAATATACCTAATAGAATAGAATTTTAATATATAATAGAATAGAATTTTTCTAATAATCGAAATACTGTACATTTGTTGAATTTGTACATTTGTTGAATACATGAAATTAATAAAGCTACGATTTTCAAATTATCACATGTATTGTGGAATGTTTCAATATCCAAGTACTCGGGCTCAGATAAAATATTTCAATTTCAATTTCAATTAAAAAATTTCAGCTTTGTAAAAAAATACGCTTGGAAATTTTGACAAAACCCTTTTGTAACCATCGCACCGTGAAACGTAGAAACATATTATTCGATCAATCATTTGAACGAATGCACAGTTGTGAGTGGCATGTTTTAAGTGCTGCCAGGTAACGAATTGTAGGAAATTGTATGGAACTGGCACAACTACCTTGGCTACGGCAAAAATGGGACGCGCTGATGCGAAATAAATTATTTGGCAACATTCGCCGGGAGAAGTGTTGCATTTTGCTTGCATCCGAGCGGACGAGTAAACAGTAATATTTCAAAGGCATTTAAGAATATGAAGCTGCTGTTTTTCACTCGATCGCACACATGTTGAACTAGTTGCTAACCAGGGCTTTGCTGTTGTGAGAATTTTAGGGAAAAAAGTAGCCTATATGCTTTTCTAGGTTTCATTCTACTCGTGTACCAAATTTCATTAAAATTTGCTTAGCGGTTCAGTCGTGATTAAGTAACAAATATACATCCAAACTTTGGCATTTGTAATATTAGTAGGTAGCATTGCTTTATGCTCAATGAGAATTGAAGCCATTTTTACATCGTTTCTTTTAATCATGGAGATTTGTTTACAGACTTGGTGTCAATTCTAACAGTCGATCGATGCTAACATGGAGTCGTAATTATGTCTCGATTATTTATTAATACTCGTATTAGTATGCATCGAGTATTAGTATCAAGAACTGTAATGAGCTAAACTATTGAGTCACCTTAGGTATGGCTAAACCATAAAGTTATAAGAAATTTTTCTATAAGAATGCATATTTTTTCTATGTCTACGGTCTAAATAATGCAGAATCGATACCATAGATTTATAATATATTCATCTATACCACAGACATATAATAATAGTAAGCAGACTGAACATGTCATTTGAAATTGCATGGCAAAAACACACACTAAGATTATTATTCACACAACGACAGAATACAGGGTCGGATCTAAGATAATTAATTATATTCGGTACAGTGTAGCAAAACCAAAAATTTTGAGACGCTGAATCTTAAGCCGTGCGCGGTATGCGGACGGATCTGCATCAGCTTTTTACGATGGGAAATTCTATCCCTTTTGGGAAAAAATACTAGTCATTAAATCAATAAAATTTATTTTAAATTATTAAAAATCACGTGCAATGAAACAATGCAATGATGTTAATGGTTGCTGGCGTCCATTCACTGTCCTGGTAGTCGTAGTACGTAAGAGAAATACTCCCCATAACAGTTCTCTTTCTTGAGGTATTATTTTCTGGCATATTTTCCTTGTCCTGAAATAAAATTCACTGTCAGTATTTTTATAAAATGTGCATTTTAATCTTCAAGAAAGAATTCCTGAGATTTTTATAGAATAGGTACTAAATTCGTATATTTGCCTTGATTCGGCCCAGCCATAGTAAACAAAACTGGATCTGTCAAATGATCTATGCTATTTACGAAATTATTAAATTACTTGTAGTATTTCTTATGAAATGGTTATAATTAATACACTACTTTATAAAATAAATAATGATATTCCTGATAAATAGCATTCAAAAGTCTAATAATGGTTATTGTTTCAAAAATAACACGAAATTGTATATTATCATTGGGCACGTCAAAAAAACATGTATTGCTTACCGAAGGAACGATATTCCACGAATATTTTTTTATGAAACACTTCCACATATTGTACACGTTGCATTTTATCATTTCTATTGAGTTTAAAAGCACAAAACAGTAAAAAATAATTTTAAATATTTATGACAACTGTGACAACACAACAAATATGACAGCTAAGGATCATTTCGCATGAAAAATCCGGCTTGGATGATAAATCTTTCAGTGTAGTGGTTCGTGTTGCAATACATTGCAATACTAAGGAAGGAAAGGGACAGAGTTATGTGACAGTCCTTATCATGAACAGGATGCAAATATTGTCAAATATCATCAGTGTGTGTGTGAAATTTGTGTTTCTTCTGCTTATATTAAAAAAAAAATTTTACTTCTGTGATCTATACACACATTATATATCTGTGGAAATGAATGGGTTCCGCTCAATAGTCGCAAAGAGAAGTTAATTCTCAAACTGTGATGTCAGAGAAACTGCAGTTCCGATAATTAGGGTTCTGTGTAAATTTGTCTCCAATGCGAAGAAACTTTGCAAGTGCGATTTAGTTCTCAATGTCTGACAGACCATTTTCTATGGCGAATAGATTCGTTCATTGATCGATTTGTGTAGCAAATTTACGAAATTCCGCCACTAATGTAGAATTTATCACATGATATTGCACTAGTATAAATGCAAAAGTTTGTAAGTAAGTAGGTATGTTTGTTACTCAATAACGCAAAATCTACTCTACGGATTCTGACAAAATTTGGTACTTACTACTTACTTAGTAAATAAGTAGTATGTATAAAATTTTGTCCGGGCTCAGTGACCCAAAATGAGTCTTGGCCTCCAACACAAGAGCACGCCAGCGTCTCTGAAAAAATTAGGTACCCTTGTAGAAAAAAATTGGAAATAGCATAAAGGGTACTTTTTATTCTGAAATTCTTACGGGATCGAAGCAATAATGTGCTCGGTACATCTCACTTTCCTTTAAAATGAAATTTAACAGAGATAGGTTTGCAATATACTATCGTCTCATTATTTGTTTCCTAGCTGTATGTAAAGCCTAAGAAACATCAACGTTTTTTTAAATCCATATCCAAACTGCAAACCAGTGTAATCGCTATTGACCCGAAAATCGGACGTTATGAAAAAGCGAAATATCTTCCACCGCAGTGGGATTGGCCGCAAATCCATCTGACCTCAGTTTTGCAAACACCACCGCACATCATATCGAGAACACAGAAAGAAATCAAGATAGAAAAAATCATCTATTATTATCATAATTAATTAATTTATTAAATCAATTGATTACTTTATCTTTAGTGTCATCCTTTATCTTTAGTGTTTACTGCACCCTAAATTTTTGTCATGTATATTTCCTTCCACCCAAAGGTTGGCTGGAAGAAATTGCATTTGTATCGCAAATAATAAGCCTGCCTTTACGCTCATTTTTGTATTTAATTTTGTCTCTTTTTGTATGTTCTTTTTGTAAATGGTGCAATAAAGTGTTAATCTATCTATCTATCTATCTATCTATCTACTTTATCTAAACGTTTGTTTTTGTTTATTGTTTTAAATGTATCTTTATATTATATAGCATCAAATAAACGATTTATCTATCTATGTACTTATCACCTTAGTGAGAAAACCGCGCGTCGCTATGAGGGATTTTCCGAGACCCAAATTAAAAAAAAAATAGTTCCAGATGAATTCATAGGTGGCGCTTAGTAAAAGACGAGACAATTAAAAAGCAAAAATGCAGGGTACTGGCATTAAAAAAAAACTAATAAAAAAACATTTAATTAAAAAGTATCAATATTTTGATTTGTGCAACTGTCAAACTGTTGTGTGATTTTTTTCTGACTCTGGCTGACAATAAAAAGCGCACAATATGTGAACAGCCATTATTACGACTCGGCTTTCAATAAAACGCCATCTGTTGAAACTTTTTTATACTGATTATTGTATTCACCTCGCCCTCCTCGTAGCCGCGGGCTGCCTGGCGGTGGTCGATCTTGTACTGATTCTTGATTTAGCTTTCAGAAAAATCGCTCTATTAATATGAACATAACGGAACTGTAGTCAGGACTGTGTAGTCTGTCACCAATATTTAATCTTTGATATATTTTCTCTGTTATTTGGTAGGTAAATAATTTCAATACCTGTATAAAATGACTAACTTATAAGTAATTGTTGAATTATTGTAAAATCGGAAAGTATGACGAAAATGTTGCTATTATTTAAAAAACATACATTTTACACAAATAAAACACTTTTTACTCTTCACCATTCACACGGACGAAATCGCTTGCTTTATTTCCATGCATTTTGCGTTTTACAACGCAGGTTCAAATTAAAAAGTGTCAACACCAGACCGCTTTCAGATGATCTCGGTGTCGATTGCAATGCCACTGGGCTCTTTGTAAACTGGCCTGTACTGGACATGTTTCTATTTTCATGTATTCGCCAAAACAAAGTCCCTAGTTAATATCCGGTGGTGGATATAACCTTTTTTCTAGCCGAGGAAACAATTTGGAGCAACTATTTTTTTTAAACCATTTGTTTTTGTCATGTAGCTTTTGTTTGTGTATGATTTTACTTACGCTTCATTGTGAGCATGGGCCTGAGACTTTGTTCACGTGGGAATTTCAGGAAATCCGCTCCCCTACACTCCCTAAGGAACCTACTTGTCAAATTTCAGCTGCCAACTTCAAGCAGTTTTGGTTGTACGTGCGTTGACTGTCTGTGACTCAGTAAAGGAAGACTTTTATTAAAACAGAGAATTTGTTTATGCCTGCCACTCTAGACTAAGAAAATCGTGTCATGTGTTTCATTCCATGTAATAACCACAGCACAGGCGAAAATGTTGGCAAGAACTGGTTTAATCATATTTTTTATAAAAACATACATCAGTACATCAGTGATATATCTCTCTCTCTTTAGTCGTATTTCCTCATGACTGAGGGTCGTGGTCATTATATGGAATAAAACACACATAAAGACTCTCTTGGCAATTTTAATGGAGTGGTTTGCCATTGCCTTCTCCATTTCACACACTAGCTGATAATCATCAACCAGAGTGCAGGTTTCCTCACGATGTTTTCCTTCACCGGAAGCAAGTGATGGTCGATGAAAACTAACATGAGTCAGATTGGTATACAAACTCATGTAGCCCGGGCAGGTTTCGAACCTGGGATTTGGCATCCACAGGCGGGCGCTCTACCACTCGGCCACCACCGCTACATCAGTGATAGTGATCAGTTATACATCTTATACATCAATGAGAAAATATAATTGTATATTCAAAAGCAGCACATCTCGTGCCAGTATCAATGCATATTCACGTCGTGCTAAAAGGACACGTCCACAACATTCACGATTTTCCAGTTTTTCCCAGTTTTTGCGGGATCCCAATGCATTTTGATGTCCGTCCGTCCATACATTTGTTTTGTTTCTGCCTTTCGACGAGCCGCCCTGTTTATTTTTCGTTCGTTGACAAAAGTTTTGTGTCAATACTCGCTGTGTGTAAAAATATTTTCTTTTTTGTTATTTAAAGGTACATTTTTGATATTGACTTACATCTTTTACATGAATCTAAATAAATGTAGCAGTTGATAAATCCACGCGTTAACCGTTAAGGGAGTTTTATTTGTTCCTTTTTTTAAAAATATCTAACATTTATCATTTCTCTTTAAATGAGAGAGGGAGAGAGAGGATAAATTAGATATGAGATACCAATAACTGTTATATTTTTATGGTTTATTTTCTTTACCGCAAAAGTGTACATAGTTTCTAGTGTATATCTAAATCTCCACCCGTAACTAGCTTACTATTAAGATTTAAATTATTAGACACAGAAAATGATCCGAGCAACAGCAAGCATATTATTTGTGCGATTTTTTTGCAACTTTTTATTGAATAATCGTGATTTGCGAAAATTATATTCTACGCAGTAACATTCAGTTCTTTTTGACAAAACAATATTCAAATTACACAAAGTGCATTTTTCTATCGCGCCGTTTCACCGACCAAATAAACCGTTTGAACCGAAGTGAAGGGAGACCAGTGACGCTAATTTCATTTCAACGAACCGCACAAAAGGCGTCCGTTTTGCGTGTTCAATCGACCAATCGGCCATTGTGATAGAATTTTCCTGCGTTTTAAATAAAATAAATACCTACCGATACTAGGCTTTTTTCGGAATTTTAGAATTTATTTATTAGAAATTAGATTATTCGTTATATAGATCCAGAGTTCTTTTTTAAATATCTTTGGCACAAGCTTTTACTTTACATGCTTTAAATAAATGATGAAAATTTCGGTAATCATTGAGGCGCCCTCGTTGCAATCTGATTCTGGATGCACCTTCAGGGGGTTTAAATGACCACATTGATGAATCCATGAATGAAACAAACACTACTATAGAAAAACTACTGCACTATAACGGCTAAACAATAACAGGATCAACACCTTTTTGTAACACAAAGACCTGTGACCCATCTAGTAAATACCCTAAATCTTAAGAAAAACAGCAGAAAAAACACTAGAAAATCCAGAAGAAATATTAAATCACCGACCTCATAATTTCTAAGCTACAAAGGCACTCTTCAGGGGAAAATAAAGATATTACCAGCGCGAATGGCAGATATAAATAAGGACAAGTGTTATATTTTTCGCTCAGACTTTGTACCCTCTATTTTCTGACGTGGTGGTTATGAAGACAGGATTATATTAAAGAAATTGTAGGATTGTGTACTATTGTTATTATCTGATGAAACCTACGCCAGATTTTAAGTTAGACTTTCAATAATATAATAATGAAAGCCGCATTAAATTTCGTCCAGTAGTTTTTACGTGAAAATATACTGATAAAAATGTAAGAAAATACATCACAATTTTCTTTCTTAAATATCTCCAATGTCAAAGACAGATCAGTTACGCGGTTTTAGTAAATGTATTTAATTATTTGTATAGATTTGTAATAACTTGATCGTATCAGCTTAAAGTAAGAGTTTGAAGATTTCAGTAGTTCCAAAGCTGCCGGAGGGGATATAGTAGGTATAGACCGTGTTTTTACTCTTTAGATCAATTTATTTTCGCATGAAAAGTCCCATTTCGCTCTAAATCTAATTACACTTTTGTAAGATCACCCTGCTGCGGATATTTCGTCTGAAATTTCTCAAATCTGTCTCAATTTCGCATCGCTTCGTTTCGCTCCTCGCAATCTTCTCTCATATTATATTGGAAGGGTTCCGCTCAGCATTGGGTTAAGCGAAGCGGCAAAAACTTCTTTAAACCCTATCTTTGAATACTGAATTGAATCGACGATACGAGATTTTAGGACAATATTCTTTTTTTGATGGAAACAGATTGCGAAATCTTTGCAGGAATTTACGTTTTGAAATGTAAATGCTTTTGGATATCATAGACAGAAAAAAAATCATTTTTATAAAAAAAAATATTCAAACTTTATGTTTTTTTTGGATATAATAACGATGCAATGGAGAATGAATAATATTATCATCAATATCGTGAGAGTAAATGACAATTAAAGTTTTGCTTCAATTACACTAGTTTACAATTTTTTTATTTTTTTTATACCCTCAAAGCTACTAGGTTTTTTTTGATAGATCTGTATGTGTGCAATATAAGTCTAATTATAAATTTCCTCCATCACCATCCAGCTATAAAACATGTTAAAAATTTTATAACTACTTATTTTAATACTGTCTCAAAATATTAGCGAAAAATATTTATTGAATTTTTGACACATTTTTTTTCTCAAATCTTACGTGATAGGGGAAATTTATAATCAGACCTATATTCCACATATATATATCTATCAAAAAGCTTTGAGGGTACACAAATTGTGTAAACTAGTGATATTTTTATGGAGTAAATTTATAGCCGCTTTCTACCAGTTTATGTGGAAATCTATGTCCAGCTTATGGACTTATATAGGACCTATCAAATTGAAACTTGACGATAATTGATGAGATATCAATGCAGAGAACCATTGAATGTAGAAATTTCATAGACGTAAAAAAAAATCATTCTTTAATAGACATACAAACTTGATAAATTAAAAAAAAATCTAACTCTATGAGAAATTTTGAATTTCGCAGATAGTTTCTTTATACTGCACAAATGAGCTGTAATATGAAAATAGTTTTGAAAATTTTATCCCTCAGGTAATTTCACGCGGGCGAAGGCAAGGGCGGAATGCTAGAGTAAATATGACCAGGTTTTGTCAATACATTATTTCGTAGAAAATTTTCGTTTATCAAATTCATTTTGTCATCGCCTGTAACCCCGGCTTTAAAATGCAAAGGCGTCAATCTAATTGTGCAAGATCAAAGGACAAATTACAATAATAATATGATAACAACTGAGTATCGTGTTTTATATATAAAAATAAATCAAAAAAATGAAATTCTTTTCTCTTTTAATAAGAGAAACATATTTTTTATATTTTGTTTCTGTATATCTATAAATATCTTTTGACATTTTTACTCAGATACAAAATAAATGTGTTTTTGGTAAGGCAAAATCATTCTCTTAATACTGTGACAATATTATTGTATTCATAAAATTATGAATAACTTTTAGGATCTTTTATTATTATTATTAAAGATGGGTTTGCTCTTGACTACAATCTTGCCCGAGGACAGAGATGAGGTCTACGGTGTGGCGAGCTTACCCAGAAGCAGCCGATTGACCCTAGTTTTGAAGAAAGTCAGGTTGTACATGCTCGAGAACACAGACGCAGGCAGGGAGTTCCAATGCTTCGCTGTGAGTATTAAGAATGATGATGAAAAGCGCTTGGTACATGCGGGGGGAATATAAACCAAGAAGGTTGATAGCCCGCAGTGCGTCTGGTTGTCGGATTAAAAAAAGGGGCAGGCGGTATGAGCTCATGACATACACTCGGTAGGATGCGTTTTAATCGTTCAGAAATGCTAGTTATTTGTATTTTTTTTTTAAGTGGCTATAACAAACCTCGACAACAAGTCTCGCGCCCGGAAATCTTTGTTGCTCAAAGTAACAAGCAACCGAACGTTATGAAGTAAATAATTTTACTTTTATAAGTGAAGGGTTGTGGTGATTACGTGGAATGAAACACAGTTGCTTGACATTATTAGGATCATAAAATAAAGTTATTATACTAACATTCCAAAAAAGTACTGCATCAGTAAACACCCTCAATACATCTAAAAGTCATACAATTATTGAAAATTCCTTTTCAATCTTCACCCGCTCCATTGAACTCCCCTACAAATTTAAATGGATGTAAATTGAACTACGGAACCCCATTGCAGCTATAAGCTTACTTTATATGTGTACGGAATTTTCGTAATGTCATTTTGGAGATCTGTATTGGATTAAACGGATCTCTAGAGCGAGGACATTTAGTACTAAAGCCGTTAAGAAAAATATTTTAAAGGCCAGAGTTTTAGTTGTAAAATTGAAACTTGTTTAAATTTCTTTAGTTATTTCTTACCTGAAAATAAATACGGTATGTTTTGGAGACACATAGATCTTTAATCATTAAATTGATATAAATGTATTATTTTTATGTTTTTAGCTTTCGCCCGCAGCTTCGCCCTCGTGAATTTACCACGGGAACAGTGCTTTTTCCTGGGATGAAATACCTTTCAATTTCCATTCAATTAGGGTCCTTCTATGTCCTTCTTCGTACTTCTAACTATGTGTATGCGAAATTTCAGGAAGATTGGTTCAGTACAAGTAGTAGTGATAGAGCGTGAAGAGGTAACAAACAAACAAACCAACAAACACACTTTCACTTTTATAATATTAGTTAGGATTAGGATTAGGATCTATGTAAAAAATATGTATGTATTAAGTCTAGAGAGGCCAAACGTATTTTAATTTTTTAATGGCATATTTTTTCGTACCGTCACTACTTATGGGATTTTATATACCTGTACTTAATTCGTCAGAATTTATTAGGAGTTATTTCACAAAATTGACAATAGTGACATAATTTTTTTATAAAAATGTTTCTGTGCAAAATAGGCCAGATTTCCTCTAATCAAATGAATACAATCCCTACATCTGTGAAGGCGTCTGTAAGACAGCGTCTGATTAAGCCGGGTACAGTCGTTGACAACAGTGATTAATGACAGAACGCGTTGTGTGAAGGAGGACGTGTTAATTAGACTCACGCATCGAGATTTCTGCGCGTGACTGTACTGGATGGGAATTAATTGTTTCTGTATTGAATGTTTAGTTAATTTAATATTGTAACATGACGTATTTAAATGAACTAGCTTTGTTTAATTAGCCGTGTGAGAAGATACTTTTATTAACTGCTGATTATGACGTCACTGAGTGCAGACAAAACTAATGACAATTTTTGATTAAATTTAGTTATTCGGTTCATCTCGCCGGAACTACCCAATTGACTACATCTGATTTACAAGGGGCATTAACCCCAATGAATCAACTAGCTTATTGAGCGGGAAAAACAATTTCCTAACAGGGATCCATCACGAAAAATTGCCAGAAATACGGACAAACAAATTAATCTTAGCATCGCTTATAGTCCTCGCTAATCCGACTCACTAAAGAAGAAAAATGTCTTCAATAAAATAACAAACGACACTTTTATTACACTTTCAGTACAAAAGTATGCAGTTAAGGGGATATAATAGCCTGTTATGTCTTTAGCGCGTTGGTTGATAGGTACCGGCTTAGCGGTTTATAAGTGGTTTAAGAACTACATAGCATTTTTTGCTGACAGATTTTTATTATTACACCTTCATGCTCGGAGGTATTTGAGTACACAACAAATATCACCCACCAGTGCTGTCGTCATCAGAAATCATAAACATCTCTATGTCTCTGTGCCAGCTGCTTCTCTTCCCGCACAGATTGTAAAAGTCAATCGAGAGAAAGGGCTTTAAACTGGGGATTCCTCCAATCAAAGGCGATGGGCTAGCAACCTGTTACTATATCTGAATCTCCATTCCATCAGTTAGCCCTCTACTTAGCTAAGCTGGCCTTCGAGTCTAGGCTCTATCTACCGTGTATAAAGAAAGACGTAATTTATGTATGTAATATACGTACATTACATACATAAATTACGTCTTTCTTGTATCTGTATCAATAAAATATAATGAGACATATTTTATTGATACAGATACAATACAGTCACGACTTCATCTCTTGTGGAATTGATTTTTTTGTTAACCTGTCTCGTCCCACTGATGGGCAAAGGTCTCCTACATTTCTTTCCATACTTGTCTAACCATTACGAATTCCATCAATTTGGAATATAATAGCCTCCATTTTTTTTTTATATATACATAATCTTCATTTTGCAATCCAGTGATCGGCCTTTAACATTGAAAATTTAACCTTTTTACAAAATTAATTGTCATTCCAAAAAAAGGGCAATGGGCAAAGCATCACGAAATTATGAAACCCTCATTATATACCCAAAGGGCGGCAATTGAAACCATTCGTCCTTTTTCATCTTGAGAGTCCTATCGCATCCCACTAATTTATTTCGTCCATCGTTTTTCGAATATTTGAGGGGAATTAAAAATGCCGATTCTCTTTTCCTTCGTGGTTATTGGATTGGAATTTCGCCGTTGTAGATTTTTTTGTAAATCTAAATGTTTTTTTTTTTAATTAGGATATAACATCCTAATCCTAACTAATATTATAAATGCGAAAGTGAGTTTGTTGGTTTGTTTGTTTGTTACCTCTTCACGCTTTATGTACTGAACCAATGTTCCTGAAATTTCGCATACACATAGCTGGAAGTACGGAGAAGGACATAGGGTATCTTTCATCCCGGGAAAAAGCACTGTTCCCGTGGGAAATTAACGCGGTCGAAGCCGCGGGTGAAAGCTAGTAAAGAATAAAGAAGCGGTAATGATTGTCAAAAGGATCATTTCTCTATGCTCACATCGGCGTTTTAATCAGTTGCCCAAGCACACAACAAGTGACTAATACGCCCGCCTGAAGTCGAAAGGTCCCAAGTTTGAATAAAACTCATGGCACATTAGTTTGCATGCCAAACTGTCCCTATCCTAATCCTTCATATAATCCTCCATCTCTTTTGCGTGTACAACGAGGGAGAGAGAAAGAATATTCTCCGAGCGCTGGACGCGCCCGAGCGCATACGAAATGTCCCGATGACAAACTCGGGAATTTGAGTTCGAACAATGAGTTCGAATGATGATGGAGTGAAGTTAAAATCATGCTCAGCCTACTCCACGTATATCTCAGCAATTGTGGCTGTAATACCGCTAATTTCTTTTACTTTCTCGTGTTAAATCAACAATAGACTCTTTAATTGCATTTGGACAGTGTTATAGTGCGTACTGTACGATATTTCAAAGAAAGTGACCCGGTCGTGTAAGCCACGTGCTCCTGTGAAGAATTTACCTGGCCAGGGTCATAGAGAAGATCTTCGAAGTCAAGGTACGTTATGCACTGCTCTTTCTCCGCCTTTCTCTCATCCCAATAACCCCCCAGCGACCTATATTTAAAATCCGCATCACCAGTACTTTAGAACTACCATACATCAGCATTTCATACTTCCCTCTCGTATACTAATTAAATTAGAAATGTATAAGCACTGGAATACGTATTCCAATAAATCTTTCTAACGTACACCGTACTCGCATATTTGAGAACTAACGTACATCGTCATTTCATACTTATATTCAGTAGCGGAATCAGTTCAGTCAATTTATAAATTTACTGAACTTTCCATCTTAAGGCATTAATGATTTACAACATTTTCCAGTGACGATAAAACAACATAAAAATATCTCACAGATACCATTTAATGTCTCCCTCAGTAATAAAATCCATAGGTACATTTAGCAGGAAGGAAAATCCTGCTTAAAAAATATCTGTTATTGTAACTTTATTGCCAGTTTACTACTGTCTTGGAATTCCTTTGTTTAAGATTACATCTATACATATAACAAAACAGTAAAAATATTTTGTCTGTACATTTAGTATTTTTGACTGAAATGGATAGAGGGACACTTAAAAAGAATAATAGAAAGCAAAAAAAAATTTTTGGAATTTCTTGTCTGTCTGTCTGTCTGTCTATCTGTCTGTCTGTCTGTCTGTCTGTATGTATGTACGCGTTTCACGCAAAAACTACTGGAGGGATTTGAATGAAACTTTTTTTGTTGTATAGCTGTTAAGCCTGGGCAACATATAGGCTATGATTAATTTTGAAAACTGGAACACCTGATGAAGAACCTTAACAGAACAGCTAAACTATAAGAAATATGGAAATGGTGCCTTAACAAAAGTCGTTCAACCTGATGAGCATTTTCTGATGACGTATAAAAATTGAAGATCTGGAACATCTGATGAAGAACTGCAAGAGACCAGCTACACTATAACATATATGGAAATGGCGCCTTATTAAAAGTCGTTCAACCTGATGAGTTTTCAGCTCACGTATAAAAATTGAAGATCTGGAACATCTGATGAAAAGCTCCAAGAGAGATTTTTCATCTAAGCGAAACTCACGCGGGCGAAGCCGCGGGCGACAGTTAGTATAGAATAATAAAAACAAAAAAATATGTGAATAGTATGACAATTATTAAAACTATTGAAAGCAGAAGAGGGAAAATGTTAGGGCACCTGATACGACACGATGACTTAATTAGAAACATTATAGAAGGAAAAGTAAAAGGAAGAAGGGGCCCAGGAAGACCAAGACAAGGCTACATGAGGCAAATAAAAAAAAAGGGAGCGTCGGGTCGTATCAAGAAGTAAAACAGTTGGCAATGGAGAGAGAAAAATGGAAGGAACTCCACCGACAAGAGCCTCGCTCTTAAATTTGATGATGATGATGAGTATGACAATAAGAATGAAAGAAAGTATATCTCTTTTTGGAAAAACCTAACAAATCCTTGTAAAGACAAATGAAATGAGTTAAGAGTAAAGACAAACTCGTTAATAGTTAGATTTATATCATCATAATCATTTTTTTCTCATTTATTTATTTAAAACTTTATTGCACAAATTATAAAAATGATGTACAAAAGGTGGACTTAACGCCATATGGCATTCTCTACCAATCAACTATTAGACCAAACAGAGAGTAGAATCATCAAGTGGAGCCAGGGCCAACTACTAGCGCAAAAATATTCATGAAAATAATCATTTTTCTGATAAGCAACTTTTCCGGACGTACGCAGTATAAATCAGTTGTAATCGTAAAAATACCGAACAAGAAATAGTCGTTTACCTCAAATATTGTTGTTATGGCGCCGTTGGTAAACTTTTTATTGCTCAGAAAACTTTACAAGTATCTCCGGTAATAAAAGAACTAGGTTTTACGACTCACTTCAAGGTTAAATGTTCTGTAACAGAAAAATATTTATGTAACTTTTTAACATAATGATGTTGCTCTGAAATTTCATATTAGTTTAATCACTGCTGTGCCCCTGGCACAGAATTAATATAAGTCCTACACACAGAAAGGAAGCCAATGTACCGTACTCCCTTAGGGGAAGGGGTAACTTAAATTAAATTGAAGTAAAACCAGACTTTATAACAATTAACAATTTAATTTACAAAAAAATTACAAATAACCGCAGGGCGTGAGTCCGTGTCAGTTCGCACCGTAATATTACCCGTAATTAGGTAGAATCAAACCACACTGTCCTCGAAGTGAAAGTCCACAGTGCAGAGGAACGGTGGTGGCGTAGGAGATCCAACGCAGCTGAAGATGACGGCTAATAGTCAGATGTCTCGCCGGGTAGGTAGTCTGCGAGGACTGCAGCCAGATGCCAGACGACCTCCGTGGCCTAACGGTTATCACGCCAGACTGCCACACCGGAGGTCCCGGGTTCGATTCCTGGTCAGGTCAAAATGGAAAATGATCTTTTTCAGATTGGCCTGGGTCTTGGATGTTTATCTATATATGTATTTGTCATAAAATATAGTATCGTTGAGTTAGTATCCCATAACACAAGTCTCGAACTTACTTTGGGGCTAACTCAATCTGTGTGATTTGTCCGTATTTATTTATTTATATTTATCTCTCGCAATATGGCGTACCCCACGGGGTACGCCATATTGCACGCATACCCCGCACTTCTCCCCCGTTCTTTTGCGGATTGGGACGCTTTGACTATGAAAACGCACACATTGACGTGTTCACGGATGTACAGTTTCATTTGTAGTAGTCGGAGGTAGTTGTCTTTTGGCTGAGAGAGAGAGAGTAGGAGGTATATGACGCCCCGTGTCTATGAAGTTTCCACCCTGTGCCCCTGGGCTACGCTTTTGAAGGAAATCATAATCCTATCCTAATCATCAGGGGGTGCCATCTTCAAGATGAAGTTTGGAGGCCAGCATGCGGTATCTCTCCCGGTCATTAGCGGCCCGTTTTAGACTCCAAAACTTAAGTCCTGTCCAGGTCGTGATGTCGTCCATCCACTTCCTCCGCGGTCGCCCTGGTGCCCTCTTGCCAGGTATCTTCCCTTCTTGGAGCAACCTTAGGAATGCGTGTTGAGGGCCCCTTTGTATGTGCCCCAAGAAGGCCACTTTCCTTTGTGCTATGTTGGACATCAGTTCCCGTTTGCACTTAGCTCGCTCAAGCACTTTGACGTTGGATGTAAAGCTAGTCCACGGTATTTTGAACATTCTACGCAATAACCACATTTCGAAACCCTGTAATCGATCGCAGCTGTTTTTCTTCAGAACCCACGTCTCACACCCATATAGCAATGTGGACCAAACATAACATTTCATTACACGATGTCTTAAAGGAAATGGGATTTTCGGGTCACACAAAACTTTGGACATTTTAAAGAAAGCGGCCTTGGCTTGTCCTATTCGACATTTAATCTCTTCGTGATGGTCTAAGTCGCTCGTGAAGTAGCGGCCCAAATACTTAAATTTACTAACTCCTTCTACATTTACTCCCCGAAGCTTTATATTTGGAGTGGGCAGCGCTGTTTTTGCAATAACCATAGTCTTCGTTTTCCCAGCATTAATGGACAACCCCATAGCTTCCCCAGCAATTGCAACTTCGTCCAAGAGAGTTTGTAACCCAGCTTCAGAGCTTGCGATGAGAACAGTGTCATCTGCATATCTTATATTGTTGACCAGCAGTCCATTGACGCGTATTCCCTCTCTTTTGGCGCGTAGTATCTCAGTAAGAATATCTTCCGAGTACAAGTTGAAAAGAAGAGGAGAGAGTATGCACCCCTGTCTGACACCTCTAGAGATCGGTTTCCAGTCTGACAGCTTCCCTTCGATCCGGACGGCTGCTTCTTGTTTCCAGTAGAGGTTGCCAATAATTCGGAGATCCTTTCCATCTAATCCCTTCTCTTTCAGACTATCCTATCCTAACTCCTAACTATATTATAAATTCGAAAGTGAGTTTGTTTGCTTGTATGTTTGTTTATTTATTTGTTTGTTTATGACCTCTTCACGCTTTATCTACTAAACCAATCTTCCTGAAATTTTGCATACACATAGTAAGAATTACTGAGAAGGACATAGGGTACCTTTCATCCTGGGTAAAAGCACTGTTCCCGTGAGAAATTTACGCGGGCGAAGCCGCGGGCGAAAGCTAGTTCGAAATAAAATGTAGCCTATATGTACGTACGTATGTACGAAATAAAATGTTAAGGATAACATTCGAAAGAAATCCTACTAACATTATTAAGCTATTGATATCAATAGCTCAAGATCCATAATAGTCGGGGCTGTGAATTTTCAGTTGTATGGAGGTGGTCACATTAAATCCTACGATGGTGATTTTTATAAACTACATAGATTATGATATTACAACTGAAGATTTAAATTGAAAAAAAAAAATCACCACAGCCGTTTTTTTTTTAAACGCTATTATAAGACTCATATTGTTATAACTCTCAAACAAAAAATCCTAGCAGGGTGATTTTTTGTTACATGTTTCCTTACGAATAATAAAAGCTTGATTTAAAAAATCACTAATAAATAACAATCCGAAATGGATTTTTTAATGAGTTGTAATTTTTATACTTTAAAAACATCCTGTACAAAAACAAAAAATCCAGCAATGGTGACTTTTATATATTATTCGTATACGATTGTAATGAACCATATCCTCAATTTTTATAAGGGTGACTACAACAGTTTTTTTTTTTATCAACTTTTAATTTTTTTTTTAATTCTACCGGCGAGAAAATTGTATATTCGTACATAATGTGAATTATTCAATCTTAATTTTAAAAAACGACTCATGTTTATGAACCCGATTTCCTGTTATTAAATAAAATCCATATTGACATTTATAACGTTAAAAATACATTTTATGACTAGAAAGCCTTATTATAAACCGGCCAACTTTTATTTACAGGTAAATGAAGTCTTATTAATTAATTGTCTCTATTGTAAACTTTTTTGTTTACGAGCAATTCAGTATAGTTAATTTACCCCTCCCATTTCATATCGGATCATCAAAATTCTTTTTTTTTATATAAGGATGTCTAAAAACATCAAAATAATGTTAAGTATAAGAATCATGGTTGTAGGAATTTGTCGGTAAAAAAAATTTAAATGCCCCGCCTATAAATGGAGGGAGGAGAGGGCCTTTGCCCAGCAGTGATATCTTGATGGCTGAATAATAAATCTATACATATAATAAAACAGTAAAAATATTTTGTCTGTACATTTAGTATTTTTGACTGAAAGGGAAGGACACGTAAAAAGAATAATAGAAAGCAAAAATTTTTTTTTTAATTTCTTGTCTGTCTGTCTGTCTGTATGTATGTACGCGTTTCACGCAAAAATCACTGAAATTTTCAGTACTGGAGTTTAGGTAACTACAGTTTGGAACACAAAAAGATTTTTCATCTAAGCGAAGCTCACGCGGGCGAAGCCGCGGGCAACTAGTAAATAATAATACTCACATTATAAATGCGAAAGTTTGGATGGACGTGAACGGCTGAGGAACATTGATGAGTTTGATGTTTGTTCTCAACCACGCACGAACTAGATAGATTTCAACCAAAATTCAGTAGGTACACGGGTAAAAAATAACTTAGAAACAGGGCACTTTTTATCCCGAAATTCTAAGCTCAATTAATTTTATATCTTAAAAACATATTTTTACTTTTGGTATCGGAGGCCAAGATCCTCTTTGTGTCGTCGAGCCATCGCAGTAAGTAAATACAAAGATATTTTATATCAAATGATTTATTAATTAAATAAAGTGCACTGAGGTAGATGTTTTCAAATATCATACAACATATTGGGCGGAAACTGCACTAGCCGGAATTACGCCCGGGTTTCATTTCGGTGAAAGTTTCACCGGATTAGCTGGACAAATCTGTCAGATATTTTTTTAGATATTTTTCTAGAACGAATTTCGGATAGCGTTCTCCTTTCTACAAATACTTGATGGTTGCTGATGAACATTTAGTTTGTACGTTAGCACTTACAGCTATTTAGGAATTAGTAGAATTATCATTAGAAACAAAACTTTTTAATTACAGGAAATATTAAATACCTACGTTTATTTGTATATTTCTAACAAATTAACAATCTTAGCAGAAACCTTAGCTCTGTCGCTTCCTAAATTTAAGACTGTTGAAAAACTAATTGATAATATTGTTGTAAATTTCATAAAATTGATAGAAGAAACATAATATTTCGTAATGATGATCCAAATCCACTAGTTTGTCATAATATAATTCTTGTATAAAACATTAAAAGAGAACATAACAAAGTAAGGACAAAGATAACATAAGAACACAAGCCTATAAACTTGAAATCGCACAGTCTCCAGAATTTCAATCACACGGGCCATTAACACCCTGTAATCAAACAAAGGAAAGACAAAGTTGCATAGTGTAGCGGTGACAAAGGAGTAGCCACAAAGGGTTGATACAATGAAAGAAATGGGTCCAGGTAGTGATGTGGGAGACTCGTGTTCAGAACTTGAAAGTTGCGAGACATTTCGACTCGATAAGGTTATTCATGTCAATTCGATATATGAAGAAAAATGCTACAAACTGCTTGGGAGACTCGAGCGTTGTGTCACTAAATCAGAAAAATCAAATATTTTGAGCCTAAAATTGATGACAAGCAGTAACCTGATGTTTACAAAAAGTGCTGTTTGTTCGACAGCTTTATGGAAATAATTTCTTAACAAAACAAAAACAAAAGTATTTAACAATGGGCAAGCTTTTTTATGAATTTGGTTTTTTTTTTTCAAATTGACTTTCTCGACTAACCTTGATTCATCGTAAAATGATTTAGCAGCAGTGTTTCAGTCTATAAATTTTTGAAATGGTCTTGAAAACAACTATTTTGTCTAGATTAAAGTCAAAGTCAATCGTTTTTATTTAAATAGCACTTTTAAATGTCAAATTCTTGTTTTTTAGTTAGTTGACGTCATACAATTACTTAAAGCTGAGGTTACCACCGCCTCCAAAGCGTAAGTGGAGAAGAGGCGGCGCAACAAACTCCACTGCTGCATGATTAATACATTTTTTGCAGTTCTGAAACGATTAACTAGCCTATTTTACGGCATTTAAACCTCTAGACTTGTCACAACACTGGTTCTCAACACGAGTTTATCTCACAAATTACCGCGCACCTACTTAGAAGTGCTGACTTTGTTTTATGACTCTTATTGTGTGACACGATAAGCTTTTTGGGGATGAGTACGGACAATGCCGCGGATTTGCTGGGGTCGAACATTGAGGGGTAGTTAAAGAAAAGACATTGTAAACTTCACCACATAACACTGATAAGCTTGAAATTTATATCTGCTTCACATAGGTACGCTTTCATCTGGAATAATATGGGATCAAATGAAACTCTATTCTCTTCAATTTAGCCATACCTACGTGATTACAAAGCTGACCGACGACATAGGTATCTATTTAATTTTAATAGACCACCCGTGAAAAATTTGAAGTTGGTCAACTGCTCCTAATAAAGACCTATTGTCCAACTAGTTGGACGGAGCAGTTGAACCACTACCCCGGAATGGAAAAAACATCATCAGAAAACCTAAACTCTAGCTTATTTTTCAGCTAGTCTATGAAACCCATAGAACTAATAAGTTCCATTTCAAGGATTACACGAACTTAGCACATAGAACTACGTACAACGCTTGTACCTATTAGTTCCATGGTGAAATATTGAGGGATTTTCCGTGACACAAATTAAAAAAAGAAATAGTTCCAAATGACTTCATAGATGGCGCTTGGTAAAAGCCAAGAAAAAAAATTCCATACAAAAAGCAAAAAATTCACGGGAATGGCATTTAAAAAAATTAAACTTAGTGAAAAAAACAACTAAACAGTATCTATATTGTGATTTGTGCAACTGTCAAACTGTAATGTGATTTTTTTTTCTGCCTCTGGTTGAAAAGAAAAAGCGCGCCATATAGGTTCAGCCATTATTACGACTCGGCTTTCATAAAACGCTATCTGTTGAGATTTTTTTGTACTGATTTTTTTTTCTTAATTAGCTGTCAGAAAAATCGCTCATTATTTAAAAATAAAAAACACGACTGACAACTTACATAGCCTATGTCACTCGGAGGAATGCAAGGAGTCTAACAATACCTTTCACATTAAAATCTGTTAAGCCGTTCAGGACTTATGGTGGAATAAAGAAACTTACATACATACATGAACCTTGAAAACATAACACTCCTTTTTTGGACAGTCGTGTAAAAATATAAGTGTAAAATGTAACGATGTCAATTCTACTCATTTCGCGTCACTGTTGTAATAAATTGCGTCAACCGCAATTGAGTGATGTTTTGTATTTTGACGAGAATAGATTTTGATCATGTAAGTGTCAAAACCGAATGATTAGAAGCACTTTTATTGTAAAGTAAAAGCTTATTTTGAAACACGTGCCCTCATTACTATTTCCATTTTGTTTAGCACCTTTCAAACCACCTCACCTTTCATAGTGAAACAGATCCAAAAAAGGGTTCATACACAAATATATTGTTAGTCGATAGACTTCTAACGACAAACTAAAATGACGCCCACGGGAGTGGAGCTTCGAGCAAAAGATACAGTAGACCTATAAATCGCAGAGTTAGTGCTACTTTTTCCCCAAAATAATTACTTACGTCTGCCTACAGGTATCTCATGCATAGCCAAGTAGTTCAAAACTAGTTTCCAACTGAAAAAGGAAACCTTTAACTATAAATGGATGGAAAAAGGTAAGACTAGTTCTTAAGGACTTGTATCAGGCCTGATTAAAGATACAGACTACTAGAACTATACTTTATTTCTGAGGCATACTAGAAAAACGGCTACTGAGGCGGATGAGGCTTACTTTATTTTGATTATGAAATTGTTATTATTTAAATATAATTATGTATGATTTGTAATTAGTTAATTTAAACATGTAATTCTCTAAATTGTTATTTATTGTATTGCCCTAGATCTGATCTGACTAGTGGCGGAGCCCGATATTATGGGAGAAACGAAAGCAGCAAGGCTTTGATGGCTCGGCCACGTGGAGAGGATGGGAGAGGATCGCGCAGCTAAAAGAGCGTATAAGGGACGACCAAGCGGGAAACGACCTGTCGGCCGGCCCAGGTACCGCTGGAGGGATGAGGGCCTAAAAGATCTGGTAGCCCTCCAAAGAGCCGACTAGCAGGAAGTAGCGCAGAACAGGAAGGAATGGAAGCTTCTAGTATCGAAGGCCAAGATCCTCTTTGGGTCGTCGAGCCATCGAAGTAAGTAAGTAAGTAGTGCCCTACCAGGGTCCATGAGATTCTTTATAATTTCTATGTGTGTGATCTATGTACCATGAAAGCAATAATAAATAAATTAAAATTGAACGGTCAACGCCTCTTATTTATAGATAAAACACCCATTGTGTTAGAACAACTCTTTAAAAGTACTCGGCGGCGGCGGCGGTACATTTTTCACATTGAAGCATCGAACTCGAAAAAAGACATTTGGCTAATTTCGGTTTATAGCGCGATATCTCTGTCTCGCATTTGTGCAGTCACGAACATTAATATGAAAATACTACGGTTTTTAAGACATTGTGATAAGGTCTAAAATTGGATACCTATCAACGCTCGTGACTGTACAACGACAGACAGAAATAACGATATACAAACAGAATATCTCGTTCCAACGATGTGCAATGTTTATTGCAAGGTAAATGTATTTATTAAAAAAGAATATTAATATGTAAATCATAAATTAGCCTGGGTAGATTGCCGTTTTCCTTTATAAGTCAGAAATTGTGTACATATATTAAATGTGGTAAATTTCTTGGCTCTGTCTACCCCGTAACGGATAAAGACGTGATTCTATGTATGTATGTATGTAAATTTCTTGTGAAGCATTATTACTTACATATATACACACACACATACATACATATTATCACGCCTTTTTCCCGTGGGGGTAGGCAGAGACTAGCCATTTCCACTTACTGCGATCCTTACAGATCTCGCTTGCTTCCTCTACCTACACTCATCACTCTCTTCATACATACTATCCGGTTATGGGTGCTTCTAATATCTCCCTTTACTAACTAACTAAGTAAAACTACAGGAAGGGATTGTTACTCATGGTTTTGTTACTTAAATTTCGAGATTATAAGTTGTTTTTTTAAACATAAACAAAAAATGACAGAAGCGTTTCCAATTAAGCGTTACACCAGAATGTTTTTGTTAAAAAATTTCAAGTCAATTAATGTTTTCTCAAACTAATTACCTGGCTAAAGTCCGGCGTAAAAACGAGGTCCCAGCGTTAACGAAGATTAATTGTTTCTTGCGAAATTGTTTTTTAATTAGCCATTTCATATTTCGGCCTAAAATAAAATTACCTATGTTGTTTGTTTTTAATTTTCATGGCTCAGGAGAATTGTGAACCAACCCTAAATATAGATGACAACTACATGACTTACTTTTTAGTAATCTTAGACTGAACTTTAGTTATTAAGACTGGACGGACATACCTGAAACAAAAGAATTTTATGTTATAATTAGTCCATTGAAAATTCTAAATAAAATGATATTATAGCCTGACCAGGAATATAAAAACCCTGAATTAGAGGCAGCACTTATGCGCTTTATATACTTAAGTAGCAGTGGCCGGGGCACATAGCTTGTAGAACAGATAGCCGTTGGGGCAGAAAAGTTCTCGAGTGGCGATCACGAACCGGAAAACGTAGTGTTGGCAGGCCTCCCACTCGGTGGACCGACGACCTGGTGAAGGTCGCGGGATGCGCATGGATGCGGGCAGCGCAGAACCGGTCGTTATGGAAACCCTTGGGGGGGCCTTTGTCCAGCAGTGGACGTCTTTTGGCTGAGAGAGAGAGAGATATTTCTGGTCAGGCTTTATATAGAAATTTCTATGGAAATAAGTAGTACCTTTGTACTTAGTTTTACTATGTTTTACGTTTCCTATATAGGTATTTGTTGTATACAAAAATTAATAAATAAATAAATACAATGTAGCCTATGTATTCAGTTTCAACTCTACTTGTAGGGATATAAAATTTAATCTAAATCCGTTCAATAGATTTTGCATGATTTTAAGTAACCATCCTCGTATCTTCACACACACACATCCAAACTTTTGCATATAATATTAGTAAGGTTGGTCCTTAGCATGCCTAAAGGGCTTTGGAGCTTCAACACATTGCTCTAAATAAAGTAGCATCATTTGCAAACTAATTTTAAGCGGATCTCGTTACCGTCTTACCCTAAGCCCTTCTGCTTGACGAATAGCAAGGCTTAAGATTAAGACAACTGCTTGCTGAGAGGCGTGTTTAGAGTGGGCAAGTTTAGTGGCAAGTTCGGAGGCGAGGCATTTTTAAATCTCGTTTTGATTCGGTGTCTATAAACCAAACAATTCTAAATTTAAACAATGGTTTATATTTGTGTGTTTGTTAATATGTATCTACAGGTAACTGAAAAATTTAAGTTGTACTGCATCTGATAATGAGTAGGTATCAAATATCTTATTTTAAAAATGACAATTCTTCTCATACATCCTAACTAATATTATAAAAGCGAAAGTGAGTTTGTTTGTTTGTTTGTTTGTTACCTCTTCACGCTTTATCTACTGAACCAATCTTCCTGAAATTTCGCATACACATAGCTGGGAGTACGGAGAAGGACATAGGGTACCTTTCATCTCGGGAAAAATCACTGTTCCCGTGGGAAATACACGCGGGCGAAGCCGCGGGCAAAAGCTAGTACTATTATAAATGTTAAGTTTGGATGTTTGTTACTTAATCACACAAAATATACGAATTATAATTAATTAATATGGACGAATTTCTAAAAAAATTAATACACGGGTAGAAAAACACTATGCCCCGTTGTTTCGCCTACTATTTCAAATTACTCTACCAATGTGAACCATAAAACGTTCGGCCTCCAACTTTCACTGAGACAAATTTTACACAAACGCAATACTTTCAAGTGTAATTACAAGCCTGAAAATTAAACGTGTAAGTGTAAGGTGTTCCTAATTTGGACCAGGCCTCTTTGGGTATAAGTTTGTTTTGCATATTAAATGCTGTAATTATTTTAATCAACATTTCCATTAATATTTTGGGTTACAAGTGTCGGGATATGTAAATTTACAGTTTTATCGTCTGTGTTTATATTCAAATGTTCAACAGCGCTCTAGATATTATGCATTAGTTTGAAATGTTATGATGAAATAAAGTTACTATTATTCTTATATGTAGTGCAAAAAAAATGTCTGTCTTCATATGCTATTTTTCATATACTAGCTAATCAATCATCATCATAAGAGTACAGGTTTGGGTTTCACCCATTTCAGTCCATACATTGAAGTGGGTGATAACTGGGTTTTATTTAACCCAGTCTCGGGTTTTAACCCGGGTGATTACCCATCTATAATTTTCATAAGTCAAACACAACAAATATCAAAACATATTTTAGAAAAGAATCCAACTCGACTGGGCAGCGTTCGGGAAGCTTCGCGATATCTTCTTGTCCAAAATACCGCAGTGTCTCAAGACTTAGGTCTTTGACCAGTGTGTATTGCCAGTAATGACATACGGAACAGAGATGTGGTCGCTTACTATGGGCCTCATAAGAAGGCTCAAGGTCATCCAAAGGGCGATGAAGCGCGCTATGCTCGGAGTTTCCCTGCGTGATCGAATCAGAAATGAGGAGATCCGTAGGAGGACTAAAGTAACCGACATAGCCCGCAGAATCGCCAAACTTAAGTGGCAGTGGGCGGGGCACATAGCTCGTAGAACAGATAGCCGTTGGGGCAGAAAAGTTCTCGAGTGGCGACCACGAAACGGAAAACGTAGTGTTGGCAGGCCTCCCACCGACGACCTGGTGAAGGTCGCGGGTTGCACATGGATACGGGCAGCGCAGGACCGGTCGTTGTGGAAATCCTTGGGGGAGGCCTTTGTCCAGCTGTGGACGTCTTTCGGCTGAGAGAGAGAGAGTTTAGAAAAGTCACTTCCCTGCTTGTCTGCTTAGATCTTTTAAACTACACAACTGATTTTGATGCGATTTTCACTATCATTTAGATAATTTCTTCCTACTAGCTTATAAGACTATAATACACATCCGTGCGAAGCAGGGGCGGGTCGCTATCTATAATTGGGTCTAGTTTCGCTAACATGATTACTTAGTTCAAGAATCGTGGAGTTGGTCCTCGTGTCCATCCAAGTTCTGAACTCCCGATTGATCCAGGAAACTTGGTCTTGAGACAAGTCAACAAATAGTTCAGATGGTAACTGTTGTGTATCTGTGTCCATATTGACTAGAACTGGGGCTTTGCTGCAAATTTGAAACCATAGATTTCGGAATAATATTAAATTATAGGTTATTAATGCAGTGGATTAATTAACACTGGATACACGCGCCTCTAATACGTCCATGAGTGCTCGCGTGGGCTTCACTTGTAGCCCATTTAAATTGAAATATACTGAAAGATTTATTATTATAAATGGCCATATCAAAATTATTACCTAAGTGAACTGAATTAAAAATATATATCTGCTCTGTCTTAAATTTAAAAATATTAACCAAACTTCAGACTTCTTAAAAAATCACATAATTTTTACAAGAAGAATATGTTAATTCTCGGGGGTTGTTCCCAGACTACTCCATTCTTTTGTTCTAAAAAGATAAGAATCTCATACATGTGTTGTGTTCCCAAGTTACTCCACGAAATTATTATTATTTAAAAATACTTATTATTTTGTTCCCATTCTACTCCATAGGTATTTCGATTTATTCTTAATGTACTCCGCAGATTATTTGATATCAATTCTCAAACTACTCCATCAAAATAATTATAAAATATTTCATTATGTACAGTCAGTCACAAAATCGTTCAAACAATATGGTTCTGTTAAAAGTTCTGAATAAGGTTCTAAATTAAAGAGAAAAAAGTTGAAAGCAAGTTTGAATTGAAAATGTGTGCATGTTAGCTTGTTATAATGGATTTATGAACGAATATGGTCGCAACCTAGCCGCTTAGACGGGAATTGGATGTTTCTTTTTATGTAAATATTTTAAGTTTCTTTAAAAATATAATTTTATCAGTCACTTCCTGAGTTTCTCTCAAGCCGAATTCCTACATTTACATGATAATCAAGAATCTCTTTGGTGGAACATATGTAAAAAAAGTTCATTTATGAATATGTTTATAATTGTTGATTTTTGAGTATTTTTAATTGTGGAATTATAATATACTAGCTGTTGCCCGCGGCTTCGCCCTCGTGAGTTTCGCTTAGATGAAAAATCTTTTTGTGTTCCAAACCGCTTCAGATGTTTCAGATCTTCGATTTTTATACGTCTACAGAAAATGCTCATCAGATTAATCAAGTTTTGCTAAGGCGCCATTTTCATATATGTTATGGTTTAGCTGGTCTCTTGGAGTTATTCATCAGATGTTTCAGATCTTCAATTTTTATACGTCAGCAGAAAATGCTCATCAGGTTGAACGATTTTTGCTAAGGCGCCATTCCATATATATTATAGGGTAGCTGGTCTCTTGCAGTTCTGCATCAGATGTTCCAGATCTTCAATTTTTATACGTCAGCAGAAAATGCTTATCGGGTTGAACGAACTTTTGTTTAGGCACCATTTCCATATTTCTTATAGTTTAACTGTTCTGTTTTGGTTCTTCATCAGGTATTCCAGTTTTCAAAATCAATTATAGCCTATAATGTTGCCCAGGATTAACAGCTATACAACAAAAAAAGTTTCATTCAAATCGGGTCAGTACTTTCGGAGATTAGCGTGATCATACAGACAGACAAAAATTCAAAAAAAAATTTTGCTTTCTATTATTCTTTTTAAGTGTCTCTCTATCCATTTCAGTCAGAAATACAAAATGTACAGACAAAATATTTTTACTCTCTTATTATATGTATGTACCTACTTTTATTATAAACCTTTGTTAGGTACATCTGTACCTAAGAAAAGTTTATAAAAAGAAAGAAAAGATAAATAAATTTATTTTCAAGAACTACCTTTTTTATTGTTGCAAAGCTTTTGAGCCTGACTATACTATACGTAAGCTATACTTTTTATTCTAATAAATGCTTTTTGATATTAAAATCGCGTGGAGTACTTTGAGAACATTTTAATATTACCGTGGAGTAGAATGAAACTTAATTTAAAACATTATTTTTTTCATGGAGTAGTTTGGGAACATTTTTTGGAGTACTTTGGTAATAACCCATTCTCGGTATTCCTTTCAGAGAACCGATTCGAATAGTGCCGATTTCAAAAGGGTTGTTCCCAAAGTACTCCATTCTTTTGTTCTAAAAAGATAAGAATCTCATACATGTGTTCCCAAGATACTCCACGAAATTATTATTATTTAAAAATACTTATTATTTTGTTCCCATTCTACTCCATAGGTATTTAATTTATTCTCAATGTACTCCGCAAATTATTTGATATCAATTCTCAAACTACTCCATCTAAATAATTAAAAAATATTTCACTATGTACAGTCAGTCACAAAATCGTTCAAACAATATCGTGATGATTAAAGTTCTGAATAAGATTCTAAATTAAGGAGAAAAAATTGACAGCAAGTTTGAATTGAAAATGTGTCTTACTTGTTAGCTTGTTAAAATGGATATACAACGAATGTGAGTCGCAACCTAGCCGCTAAGACGGAAATTTGATGTTTCTTTTTATGTAAATATTTTAAGTTTTTTCAAAAATATAATTTTATCTGTTACCTACTTCTTGAGTTTCCCTTTAACCGAATTCCTACATTTACATAATAATCATTAATCTCTTTGGTGGAAAATATGTAAAAAAGCTGATTTATGAATAAGTATGTTTTTGATTGTTAATTTTTAAATATGTTTAATTGTTGAATTATAGGGAATATATAAATTTTGATTATTGAATTGTAAAGTTTTTTATTTAAAATTGTATTTATATGTACATAAAAATATTGTAAGCTTTTGAGCCTGACTGTACTATACGTCACCTACACTTTTTTTTCTAATTAATGCTTTTTGATATCAAAATCGCGTGGAGTACTTTGAGAACATTTTAATATTACCGTGGAGTAGAATAAAACTTAATTTAAAATATTATTTTTTTCACGGAGTAGTTTGGGAACATTTTTTGGAGTACTTTGGGAATAACCCTTTCAAAATAAGACATTACAGTTAGTAAGTATTAATTATTTTTATTGTTTCTTTTTTGTTTTATACTATGAATGGAAAACATTGATAAGTATACTATTACTCTGAGATATATTGTGTCATTTTTTAGAGGGCGGAAGATTTTCTAAAATTGTTCGAAACTGAGGCACAAAATGCCAACATCATTTAAAAAGTTATTTAAAATAAAAAATAAAACTTTATTTTAATATTGCAGTAAGTAGGTTTTTGCCTGGCCGTTAAACAGCTTACGTGAAATTAATACAGCTTATTAATTAACGTGTCCGAGACTGCAAGTATTAAGTTGCTAATTAAATTTGAATCCTTAGTTTGTGCAAAATATCAGCCATTATTTTGAGTATTTTGTTCTCATTGAAATTATTAAAAAATTCTAAGAATCTCTCTCTCTCTCAGCCGAAAGACGTCCACTGCTGGACAAAGGCCTCCCCCAAGGATGTTATCCATGGGGGGTTTTGCCGTAATCGCCACGCTTGGCAGACGGGTTGGCTATCGCAGTGTGATGTCATAGTACGCGGAAAGATGCTGCTGCCCATTCTCCGGTATTTTAAATCCCTTAGTCGCCTCTTACGACACCCACGGGAAGAGAAAGGTTGGTGCTATTCTAGGGCCACACCACAGGCCACATCATTTGTTTTAAAATAATCACACTAGTTGAGATAGATTCTATCCACCATCTATACATAGGAGTTTAAAGAAAAAATATTAGGGGTCATTGTAGGCCCAGCAAAAAGCCAAAAAATTAGATATTTCATATGTAACTTTTACAATATGCGATAAAAAGTACTACGTAGAGAGTAAAATAAGATTATTTCTTAATAATCTTATTTTACAAAAGCTTTTTTAAAAAAATATATAAAAGCTTTTCTAATTTATTGTGTAAGTCTTCTTACACAATAAAGTTGAAAAGCTTTTATAAAATTTTACATAATACATTCCAGAAATAAGTTGAAATAACATAAACAAAAGCAAAGTTTGGATGCAGGCAGGCAGTTCATAAATATGTAAAAAGTTGCGCTTTGCGAAAACAGCGTAAGTAGCGAACCTTTATTGCGTTTTACCGATTTTAATATTGAAAAACTCAGCTGCTTCGCGATTCGCTTGCGGGAAGTGGCTCTGCAAATTTTATTAACAGAAAGGAGATAAAAAATACCTATCAAACAAAACGTACTTTTAAAAGAAAATGTTAAAAACCATGTTAGGTGGGGTTTCTCGGCAAATATTATGTGCGATTGCGGAGCTGTGTAATCCATGGCTCACCTCCTGGCGTGTCCTGTCACGTTGTAAAATTTTCTTTATTAATTTTATTTTTTTTCTGAACGCAAGACATCGATGTTTGTTGTGACAAAACGTTTCCAAACGTCAACGTCAAATCGAGGTTGTGTTCTGTCATCTGTCAAACATCATTAGCTTGAATGTCGTAGTCCGGTACGATGGCATTTTGGAAGCTCCTGGAAATTCCCTGGTTGGGAGCACATGGCTGGCGGGCTCTGATGATAAACTGATGATCTTCAGAGTGAGTATTCTTCAGCTCACGAAGTGAGTCAGAAAGACGTGAGGTCTTTCGTCGTCACTAACAAAATTGTGACAAAAACTTCTTTGTTCTTTTCAGGGACCGCGTGTCGGCAGTTCCTAATTTTTTTATATATATTCTAAATGGGTGGAGGGATGTACTGCGAGTTTCTGACGAAGTCCTGGTCAGAGCCGGTAAGCATTCCTGACTAAGTTTTGGAATAGGTTAGAAAATTTAATGCCATGTGTTTTAATCAAACCAATTTTGTTGTTTCAGCGGACGGGATTTTGAATTTGTTGTTTTAATTTTGATAACCTTACTTCGTCATTATTATTATATTATTTTGGATCTGTACAATTTTAATTTGTACGGGATAGGTTTTCATCCTTTTGTGATGGAACCAAATTTTTATTGATCTTCCCCGAAGCCGTCGAGTCGAAGAATTGGATTTCATATAGAAGGAACACCCAGGTATCCTGCATAAGAGACCTCCAGGTAGCCTTTATCTTATTAGAAATATTTAACTTAGCATCGTCTCAGCGAAGATAATTCTTATGTAAATTTAAGTCTAGCATTTCCATGGTGACACAAAAATTAACCTTATTTGATGTAATTTGGTAACAGTATCCTATGGTTTATCTAGTATAGTACATAGAATCTATAGCGACCCAGCTTGGTCTACTGTGGCTAGTTTTAACAAGAGGGCATATGTGTGTACTAGTGTGTTGTAAGTTATAAAATAAACCTTATTTTTATTGTGTCTCAACCAGGATATTATTTATCTACAACCTTTATCACCCCACATCAGCAGCTCAAGGTAAAGTTATTGTTTTCACACCATTTCATAATAATACTATTATTATTATTTTTTTGCCCATGGCAAGTCGCGGGCAACTCCCATAAAGGGATAGATTTGCCATGTGGCAGTCCGAATTGCCCCGAATCGTGTACCATAGAGGACCTCAACCAGGCCAACGATAGGGCGATTGTCGTTGCCACTTACTGGTCTGGAAGAATATAGATGCCATTTCGACTCGCCAAGAAGAAAAAAGGAATGTTCAGAAAATATCTTGACTAGGCTTACAGAGCGCAAGAGGGTTGCGCATGTATGCGGGCAGCGCAGGACCGGTCGTTATGGAAATCCTTGGGGGAGGCCTTTGTCCAGCAGTGGACGTCTTTCGGCTGAGAGAGAGAGAGAGCTCTCACAGAGCAGAGGTCTCACTTTTATTAATCGGAATATTACAAAATGAAACTGAAAAAATAAAGGTCAGATGTTGAATTCCTTAAGATTATTATAATTACACCTTTAAATAATTACCTGACAATAAATACTCACTCAATCGAAACTTCGTGAACCAAAAACAAAACGTGGAAATTGCAAACTGCAAATCTGAATAAAACTTTTGCCAATTACGAGCTGCGATGAAGTTTGTTTCGACTAAATTTCTAACAACTTCCGATACAAGCATGCCTGTAGCCATTTATCTGTGCTATTAGCTAACTAGTTTTCACTGGATTGCCACATGCAGTTTTGCGAATGTTCCCTGTGGCTTCAATGTTTCGACCCTGTAGTGGGAACGGTCATTTTAAAGTTTTACTCGCAATTCAGGTCCAAATTAATTGTACAGAAGGTTTTAGATCACGAATTAGATAGTGTTTTCACAAAAATGTAATGAATTTATTTTAATGGCAATACCAAGCATCCCTAAAATGGATGGTTGGAGAATGGAAAGCGTGGCCCTGGCCGACCTCCGCTACAGTACGGCGTGGCACAAGTTTTCTAGGAGAGCTGACCCCAAATAAATTGGGACTAAAGCAAGGAAGAAGATGAAGACACCAAGCATCTTTAACCCTTAAATTGTTTCTGGCCGTTCTATGTGACGTGCAATAAACACGCACACAACTGTAATTTGAATGAACTGTTCAGCCGTTCCCGAGCTTCGTTGCTTCTAGTAGGTTATCCTTTTTACTCTTAAAACAATTTTGACACTCGTTCGCAACACATATGCAGTCTGTCACTTTTTCAAAATATTGCAACGGCCGTCTCAATTTACGCTCGTCAAGAATATTATTTTTATGTGAGTATTTCATTATTTTATGCTAATTTTATGTTAAATTTTGTTTAAATAATCATTGATTTACAGTGTACAATTATTTTTATTTCTGAATAATGTATAACTTTTTCGCTATATATAATAATTTGTAGATGTTCCTTGAAACGGACATTACCAAATAGGTAGCACAAGCGGTAATCTTTTCGTTCGTCCCATACAACGGACATTGCTCATAAGTGCCACTAAAAGTGTGTCTTTTGTAACGGACATTGCCAGTTGGTTACTATCATGATTTTAAATTATTAGTTTGTATGATTTAGGTTTTTTATACATATATTTATTTATTTAGGGTTTTAGTGGTGTTTGTTTTACAACTGACATGTTTATTAGAGATATGGCCAGGAAAACTTGGAGATCTAAGAAAGCACTTGCTCTGGTGCCACCTTCTGATTCCTAAGATTCTTGTCTTGAATTTGAAGATGACGAGGGAAGAGCGCGTGAGTTCTTTACAAATGATTCTTGTGAATCTTCACCCGTGAGAAGTATTTTGCCTGCAATTTAAGACTTGCTTGAGTATCTAAATGACTGCGGTGAACCGAAGAACTGGATACTTCAGGTGAACCCGTAAACATTTCAGTAGACCAAAATACACCACAATGTACGACATCAGCATCGTCCTCGATCATAGCTAGATCTTTAAATCTACCTATTTGTTTTATACCAGACTTACCATCCATCTACCATAAATTTGATTTATACCATCTGCAAATTCTGAGCGATCTCCATTGACATTAAATGTACATACACGTCGCCGTACCAGATAAGTTACTAATACTGAATCATATCCAATTCCTCATCCTGCCATAGAATCTACTTCTTGAAAGCGCAAGTTAAATCAGTTAGAATTTACTTTTAAGAAAACCAAATATACAGGACTCTTGGATGTGGATACAAACGTTAGCTTTGCAAAACTGTTTGAGGTAGAGTCTGCACAGCAATATTTAAAAAAAATTGCCAGGTCATTTGCTATCGATGAAATTATTATTTCTTATAAAGAAAAAAGGCAGAAACGCGTAGACAGTATAATTATAATTTAGGAACCATCGTTTAGATAAACTAAATGATGGTGCCTAAATTGGATCTCAAAACTAGTTAGAAGACTGATATTTTCAAAATAATGTTAAGTTTGTAATAATATATTTCTTTGATGTTTAACAGGCAGTGTCCGTTCTATAGGACATTACTAGTGTGTAGAATAGTTGGCATTGTCACTTATAAGTGACCCTTAAAAAATCTAGAAATATATATAATTTTTACTTCAAATTCTATTTTTATTCTTTATTTACATCTAAAAAGACGTAATATAGATTTTTTTTTTCAAAAATTCACCGGAATGAGGTACTGCCAATTTAAGGGTTAAAATGCTTTTATGAATAAAAAAAGAAATATGTCACATTCGAAAGCCTTCTCTCAAGATCAAAATTACCAGAAAGAAATAACATAAGACCGAGCTGAATGAAGTGCATTGATGGGTTTTCACTCACTGTTTGGAAATCACAGAATTTGCAGGCAAATAGAAGTGCCGTTTTCTTTCATTTATATGAAAATATCTGTCGCTTTGACTTACGCAATTGCACTACACAATGAAGGATTTTCCAAGACCCAAATAAAAAAAAATAGTTCCAGACTTCATAGATGGCGCTTAAGTAAAAGGCTAGAGAAAAAGTTCCATACAAAAAGCAAAAATTCACGGGATTGGCATTTTTTTTAAATAATACATAGTAAAAAAAAACATCTAAAAAGTATCAATATTGTGATTTGTGCAACTGTCAAACTGTTAGATGATTTTTTTTTCTGCCTCTGGTTGACAAGAAAAAGCGCACCATATAGGTTCAGCCATTATTACGACTCGGCTTTCATAAAACGCTATCTGTTGAGACTTTTTTATACTGATTTTTTTTCTTAATTTAGCTGTCAGAAAATCGCTCATCGAAAATTCAAATTAAACTAAAAGTGCGATTTGATTGCGTGTTGATTTTGATTGAGCTAAGAGTGTGTGAGAAATGCTAGAGTCCTTTGCTGCATATGTCAGGCGGCATCAATTCCACTTTTTTTTTTTTTATTTATTTATTTTCAAAAAATAACAATTAGGTACAATTATGTATCCTAAAAACCACGTAGAAACCACCTCCACTTCTATTTTGCTTACATTATTCTAAACTCTGTGTTGCCTAAAAACGACTGTCATTACCAAACAGGGAGTAAAATAACAGGTGCAAGAATACTAATCCCCTCCGTTCCACCAATAAACGTTAATTGAGTTACTCGAACGCTTTTTAACAAGTAGATTTATAACTCTAGTGCGGTTTGTCCGTAATAAAAATGAGTTATGTGTTAATTTCCAAGTTATGCACTGACAGGAATTTAATTTTGTGTAGTGTAGGAATGTTTCATTGCTTCTGAAATGACATTCATTATGCTAGTTCCTTTAGTGGTTCTGTTGAAATGTTGTTAATAATATAAATGTCAAATATAAAACCAACCTTTCTTTGAAAACATGCTTATTACACACAGCTGAACCAATTTTCATGAAACATGGTCAAGAACACTCTCGATTAAGTCACCTTTCAAACTAAATAAAAAACAAGATCAAAATCGGTTCACCCGTTTGGCAGCTTTGATGACACAGGCAGACACACATTATACAGGTTTATTTTGAAATCATTGGCCAAATTTTCGCAGCAGATTTGGTTGATAAAATTGAACAAGTTTCCAAAAAAATCTATGTCAAAAAATTTAAAAAAAATTTTTGCTACCCATACAAGTTGGTCGATCAGCTGGGACTTAGTATGGAAAGTTGAAATTTTATGTTATTCTTTTACTATAAATTTCTTTCGGACGTAGTTGTATTCCAAGTGCTGAGCATATTGAAAAAATTTGGCCAGTAGTTACAAAATAAACGATAATGCTGACATGTTTATAAAATCAAAAGCCTTTAAAAACAGCTACTACGTGCTTTAAAAGGCACGGGGACCCAATAGTATCTTATCGTAACAAGGAAGGCCTGTAGTGGGCATTAAATTTAAATCTCTCTCTCTCTCTCTCTCAGCCGAAAGACGTCCACTGCTGGACAAAGGCCTCCCCCAAGGATTTCCATAACGACCGGTCCTGCGCTGCCCGCATCCATGCGCATCCCGCGACCTTCAACAAATTTAAATCTGCAAACATCTTTATATATAAAAGAAATAAAAGAACAAGGGTGTTTGATAAATCAACGCCCAGCCTAAACCATAAAAGCTATAAACTTGAAATTTGGACCGAAGTTTTATGTTAATACGTAGTGCTCAGATAAGAAAGGATTTTTCAAAATTAGACCCCTAAGGGGGTTAAAATTGAGGGCAAAGTTTATATGAAAAAAAATTAAAATCTTCACTGATTTACTTGAAACTTGGCAAGAATGCTTCTCAACAAAAATAACCAATGTCGTGTTTCAGCGTTTTTTGAAATTCAACCTCTAAAGGGGTAAAAAGGGGAGGTAAACTAATTTATCATCACAAAACAGAAACTATAAAAGCTATAAACGTGAAATTTGGTTAGTGTCTTCATTATACAATATACTGCCCACATAAGAAAGGGTTGTTCACAATTTCACTGCCACTAACAATAATTTTCTGTTTTCGTTTTTTATTTGTTTTCTAGAATTAATTTCTTACTTTTTTTTTAATTTTGAAAAGAAACGAATAAATTCATTTGCAAATTTATTTCCGGTCATCTACTGATTGTGCCAAGCAAAATAATATCCAATAGATGGCGTTGATAAAATGAGAAATGTAAGCTAAAATTATTTCTCAATATTTTCAATAGATGGCGCTGCGCAATTTTGGTGATTTCTACTTCGCGCTTAGGGGTCGTGGGATAATAATAAAACAGTAAAGATATTTTGTCTGTACAGTACATTTAGTATTTTTGACTGAAATGGATAGAGGGACACTTAAAAAGAATAACAGAAAGCAAAAACATTTTTTTGGAATTTTTTGTCTGTCTGTCTGTCTGTCTGTCCATCTGTATATGTATGTACGCGTTTCACGCAATATCTGCTGGACGGATTTGACAGAACTTTTTTTGTTGTATAGCTATTAAGCCTGGGCAACATATAGGCTATAAGTGATTTTGAAAACTGGAACACCTGATGAAGAACCTTAACAGAACAGCTGAACTATAAGAAATATGGAAATGGTACCTTTGGAAAAGTTTATTAATCTGATGAGCATTTTCTGTTGACGTATAAAAATCGAAGATCAGGATCATCTGATGAAGAATTCCAAGGGACCAGCTACACTATTACATATGTATATGGAAATGGCGCCTTAGCAAAAGTCGTTTAACCTGATGAGCATTTTCTGCTGACGTATAAAAATTTAAGTTTATGCAACATCTGATGAAGAACTCCAAGAGACCAGCTACTCTATAAAAAATGGAAATGGGGCCTTAGCAAAAGTCGTTCAACCTGATGAGCATTTTCTACTGACGTATAAATAGACAGGACGCGGGATAGGATAAAGAGGGACTCTGGGTGGTAGTGGTGGTACGCGGGAAATTGTAGATAACGAGCAGACGAAGATCGTTTATTGAATGAAATATCACTTTTGATTCATTTTAACACCGCGACTGTACTACGAGTACCTAATATATTCCCGCGGGACACGGGATAACCAAATAGCTGAAATTTTGAGTACTGGAGTTTAGGTTACTACAGTTTGGAACACAAAAAGATTTTTCATCTAAGGAAACTCACGCGGGCGAAGCCGCGGGCAGCAGCTAGTTAATTTATAAATGGTAAATTACTTTTTTTTTAATTTATTTATTTTCAAAAAATAACATTTAGGTACAATTTATGCATCCTAAAAACCACGTAGGTTCATCTGGATTACATAATCTTAATCTACGTTCGATTTATATTATGTTAGTACTTATCTAACTGTGTTTATATCTAAAGTTAGTCTTATAAAATAAACAAAAGAACTACTCGACCAGCTTCAACATTACTCTTCCTGAGTACCTATTTACTATAAGCATAAAAAATTGTTTTATCAAAAATGTGTTCAAAGCTTTAATAAAAGTAGTATTCGAATCACTGCAGATATTTTCTTAATTAAGACATACAATTCAAATGATTCTAAGAGCAGTGGAGTTAAAAATGCAAAGAAGCTCAATGGGAGCTTTTACAAAAGTTAATTTACGAAGCACACTTTAAGAGAATGGAGAAATTCAAGCAATGTTTTAACAACAAGAGTAAGATTTTAAATAGAAATTGAATAAATCCAGCCAGTTGGTTGACTGGTAGAAAAAGCCCTAGGCTTTAAGTCCGCCTTTAACTTTTTTGTAATAAAGTTAAATAAATAAATAAGTTTATTTTACACAAGTGGCTTCTACTATCTATTTATATTATTAAAATTAAAATTCTGGGTTTTATGCAAAATTTTTACTCTGCCGAAATGAGAATGTTACGTTGGATGAGCGGGGTGACAAGAAGAGTTAGAATAAGAAATGTTTACGTGAGGGGAAGTTTGAAGGTTGCACCTGTAACTGATAAGGTAAGAAGTAACAGACTCACTTGGTTTGGCCACGTGATGAGGAGGGAAGAGGAACATTTATTAAGGAGAGCTATGTCAATGAAAGTAGGTGGATATAGGGGGAAAGGAAGGCCTAAAAAGAGATGGATGGATTGTGTTGGGGAGGATATGAATGTATTGGGAGTAGATGAAACTATGGCTAAGGATAGAAAATTGTGGAGAGAAAGGACATTTTGCGCCGACCCCAGATGATGGGATAAGGTAAGGCAGATGATGATGATGATTTATACCTACAGTCACAAGCAATAACATGGAAAGATAATATCACAATGTAGACATTTATATTCATGACGACTGTACAATCTATGCAAAATATATGCAAAGATTACACTTAAGTTAAAAAATCTCAATAATTATATTTTCATACACATAATATCATTCACCCTTGGCCGTTTTTAAATCTTCAGTACCTATAGTAAACAATGCATAATCGACTTGAACATGCATCGTCGAACTTAGTACCCAATTCACCGAAGTTAGGTTAAACTTTACGATTGACGGTATATGGATAGATTAATTTAGTTTGGTACTTGCTGTATTTGTTACTATATACTAGCTTTCAGACCTCAGATTGGACAAAAGGGATTTAACCCACTTAGGAGTGGAATTTCCAAAAATCCTTTCTTAGAGATCACTAACTGTATATAAAGAACCTCTGCATCCTTATCCCAATCAGTCAGCGTACACTTTATATATCTTTATATCATTTAAATCTTTGCTTTATATCTACATTAATTTCAAGGATAATCCAATTTCTAGGTAAATATTTATCACTAGCTTTAGTCCGCGTGAATTTCCCACGGGAACAGTGCTTTTTTCCGGGATCAAAGGTACTCTATGACTTTCTCCGTACTTCTAGCTATGTGTAGGCGAAATTTCAGGAAGATTGGTTCAGTAGATAAAGCGTGAAGAGGTGACAAACAAACAAACAAACTGACTTTCGCATTTATAATATTAGTTAGGATTAGGATTAATAAGAGCTTTGACCTCAGATTTGACAGAAGGGAATTAACCCACTTAGGGGTGGAATTTCCAATATTCCTTTCTTAGAGATCACTATCGTTATATAAAGAACCTCTGCAAAATTTCAGATCTCTCTGCAAAGTTTCTACATTCAGGGGTTTCATCTTTGCACCTTATCCCAATCAGTCAGCGTGCACTTTATATACCCCTAATTAATATATACATTTTAAGGATAACACAATCTAAGTATATATTTATCATTTTAGAAAGATAAGTCATCTTTAAATCTAATTAACATGATTCAATTAGTTTCATAAATAATCCTTGCCCTTCAATCATGGGGAACCGCGATCCATCACGCAGAAACCAGAGGAAAATTAGATAATAATGAAAAAGAGCAAGTTGAAAGGCTAATTTATATAACGGCATCAATCATTCCTATTGGATCCTGATGAATCACCACAAGAACGCAAATTATAGAGAAAACAGATCAGTCACTTTATGCTTGTAGCTCAATATTAACCCGGCGATAAATATTAAATCCTATTTATTTGCTATCCGAAGAGTGTGCACTCATTTTGGCTTTCTACAAATTGACCTTTGGAAAGAGACAAAGAATAATTTTCAATTTGTATAACGTCGAACTGAAGGCCTATCCGGACAAAATAAGTATCAATTAGTGCCGTACCGTTCCGTACATCACAAAACGTCACTATACGAACGAGTACAGACTGCGTCATATAAAATCTATGCTTCTATATCATTTTTCACTAACACTGATGGATACGTCACTGAACGGTACGTTTCAGCACTGATAAGCGCGAATAGATCTAGAAATGTCATTTGGTAAGTATGCAATTAAAATTCACGCATCTTTCATTTGTTATATTTCCAAGTCTAAAAGAGGAAAACTTGCTTAGTAACTTATCATTGAAATATTCGAAACATAAATATATAATATTACTAGTTGCACTCTGTGGCAAATTCAGAATAAAAAAAATCAATGTGTTATTCTAGGTTATATTTTACCCATGTACCACTTTTCATCAAAATCTGTCCAGGAGATTGTAAAGTCAAGGGTCATAAGTGCAGTTATATATCGAAGACCTTATTAGCTAGCCTTAATGATCATTACCTTGTAGTTCTGACTAAACGTTATTGACATACATACCTCTCTCATGCGTTTAAACTTTGACATATAAAATTTAAATTAGTGAGATACCTTTTTGTATTTACATATTTTGTAGCAAAAGAGAGTCAGCGCAAATTGATTCTGCGTAGCTTTCATTCACAGAGTGCAAGTTGCGAGGAGAAAATTAATTAAAAGTAGTAATTATTAACTACTAATTAATATTTCAATTTAAAATTTAAATTGAAATATTAATTAAATTAATTCTATTTTAAACGATTTTATTTCATAAAATTATGTATCAACATGTATTATTATTATTTTATATGGCAATAGCAATTTATAAGTAATTTTGACTTATTTTTAGGTTGAAGTAAGTATCTCTACTCTACGCAACGCCGAAAAAAAACTGTTTGTTCGTAAGTTTGTACATTTAGTTACAAAAACTTAATAAGCATGCTTGTTTTGCATATTATTTTACCTATGTAAATAGTAAAAATACCTCTATTTTGCATTTCACTGCATTGTGAAATAGGCCTATGAAAAGCCATGTAGCCAAGTAGATTTTAATTAATTTTTACAGAACAATAATGGAAGTGACGTCACTGATTCTGCCGGTTTTGTTGTGTCATCCATTTTCCACTTTGTTTTCGTAAATGGAAAATTAAAAAGAATTTTTTCGAAATATTTTTAAGCCGATTATAAGTCCCCGGTCGCTCGTGTTGTCATACGAAACGTGATTCTTCTAAATTAAAATTAAGATGGCATTTCGAAAAAAATAAGGAACTTCCTCTCAGCAACTTGGATCACGTTGGTAAGGAAAAAGAACGGTTAGAAATTTATATTACATGTTACATTTTACATGAAATATTTAAATGATTTCACATGTTACAAAATGTACAATGTTACAAATGTGAAAGTGTTTAAGGATAGTAATGAATGATGTATAGATAAATATTTGAATGAATGAATGAATGAATGAATTATTTATTAACACTTACATTTTACACTTAAAGATATAACAGTTGGCTCCACACTAGGCGACCTGCCTGTCCTATGGTAGCCAAATACGATTTGACAAACGTAATTCAAAAGCCGACATTAGATTTAGTACATTCTTAATAAAACACTATACATCTCAATACATATTTATGCAAATTTTTAATTTGGAAAAGAAAGAATAAACTTTACGGCAAAAATAAAGACTAAAGAATAAAATTATAATTAAGTATAACTATTAATTTAATTCGAGAGATGCTCACCAGAAACTCACTTCAAAGTCTGTAACAACAACTCTGTCTGAAAATAGTCCCAGTTCATCATTAGTGATCTAACAATGTGTTTACATATACCAGGACTAACATTTTTTATGTCACATAAACGTGTTATAAATTGAATTTGATATAAATGGTAATTTTTAATTTGGAAAAGAAAGAATAAACTTTACGGCAAAAATAAAGACTAAAGAATAAAATTATAATTAAGTATAACTATTAATTTAATTCGAGAGATGCTCACCAGAAACTCACTTCAAAGTCTGTAACAACAACTCTGTCTGAAAATAGTCCCAGTTCATCATTAGTGATCTAACAATGTGTTTACATATACCAGAAGGTCGTCTCCCAAGTGCCTTACGTGCTGGACGTGACACGTGAAACCACGTGATTTGTGCTTGTGTGTATTCCTACCGAATACACACAAGCACAAAACCGCATCCAACCTCAACTCACGGGTCGATTAGACAGTTACACACCACTCCGAACGATCGTCGATCATCCAATCACAGGAATCTCAGAAAATTTTACACACACAACTGCATTTTTCGACAGCTTGTCATTTGCTTTTGACAACGAAAGATACGGAAAAGCGAGCACTTTCAATGATATTTTTCCGTCAGCTCAAGATAGCGCGGAGCAACTACGTGCAGCAAACGAACCTTCATTCTTGGCCTATGATTGGTTGTTTCAATTACTAAATTGAAAAATATTGTATGTAATCGAGAACAGCCAACTAATACGTCACGTCTAATATGTTTATATCATTGAGTTAGGTACGTTATTAGACGTTATAGAATATCTATTTTTGGATTTTTGAGCATCTCAGATGCATGCAATTAGTACTATATATCTGATTTCTATATGAGAGTACTTTATATAGAATATCAATAAATAAAGGCATTGTTCTCAAGCTTTTGTCAATCTAGTAGCACTTTCTAGCGCCTGACTATAATAATGCGTGGAGAAAGTACATAATTTAAATAAAATAGCCTATAGTGCCTAACAAGTGGCTGATCCATAATCTTGATCACTACACAGAAAGAATATAATAAATCAAATATTATCGTAGGAAAGGCTTACGTGCATTTGCTTTCAATGCACAATATTTTGTACTTTTATCCTAGTTACATAGTAGGTTTCTTAAATCAATGACAAGTCATATTTTACATATATTTATTTATTAAAAACATGATGTATATATACAGTAAATAGGTATAATTGTATACATCTCTTGTTACGCAGAATAGTCAAAGCCTTTTCCTTCTCTTTATAGACCATAATTAGGAGATAAATCAGTTCTTGAATCTTGTAATTTTATGAATCAAGCAATGGTTTAATGTTACATCGAGCTTTTGATTCCATCTGTGCATTCCACCTTGAAATAGAGCTATATTTGTTTATTTTTATCTTTTATAAATGTACTAGGTAAAATGTAGGTAAATAACCAATTACATTAACATATTTTGCTACTTGAAAATGTTTTGGGTTAAATGTATTTTATGACATATTATCAAGCTTTTATTTTAGAGTATTTTATGTCTGTGGTCAAATCACGTCAGTCAAATGTGGCAACCTCTTTAAAAAAATTACCAAGCATTACAAATGTATTCATGTCATTTGTTTGTTTGTTACCTCTTCACGCTTTATCTACTGAACCAATCTTCCTGAAATATCGCATAGGTACACATAGTTCGAAAATCTAAGAAGGATATATGGTACCTTTCGTTCCGGGAAAAAGCACTGTTCCCGTGGGAAATCACGCGGGCGAAGCGGCGTACAAAAGCTAGTATATAATATAATTCAAATAAATATTACTTGCTTTTTTTGGCATTTATAATTTACTAGCTTTTGCCCGCGGCTTCGCCTGCGTGAATTTCCCACGGGAACAGTGCTCCCGGGATGAAAGGTACCATGTCTTTCTGGTCCTACCGGTCTTCTAACTATATGTATGCGAAGTTTCAGGAAAATTGGTCAGGTAAATAAAGCGTAAAGAGGTAACAAACAAATAAACAAATTAACTTTCGCATTTATAATATTAGTTAAAAGTTAGATAAGCTAGTTAGAAGAAAAAAAAACTGTTAGAGTACATAGAATGCAAAATTCAATAAAAGTGTTACCGGGCAGCAGCGAAAAATGTTTATAAAAAATTGGATTTATATTTTTCGGACTTGGGGACATTTATACAATAATTTTGCGCTTTTCCTGAAATTTAGGGTAAACATCATTGTGTCTTCCTTGAAAATTTAATGTATTTTTTTGTAGATGATATTTTATTTCCAGCCATGAATATTTCACGAATCAAAGTCTTTAACGATAAATACCGGTTGCAATCTCTCCAAACTAGAATTTTCAATAGGGTATTTTCTTTTTACAAAAAGCAGACAACCATAAACTTATTATACCGGTAGCACCACAGAAACAATTTTTTTTTATATATATTTCTGTGGGTAGCACAGACTTAAATTATTAAATAAAGAGTACTTTATCTAAAAAATAAATATTTCTGTGACCGCTAGGTATTTTATAACTAATATATGAATATTACTGGTATTGTATAACTAATTATGTTACCCATGGGGGTACAATATAATAACTTTATGGATACCCGGATTCCCGCCTTCGGAAGTCCTTGTTGCTCGAAGTATAGTATCGCACATTATCTATGATATTATGTAGAAAAAAATCTGTGGTAGAAAACGCGCATAGTCATTTTGTAACTCTTCTTTTGATCTTTATGTACCTACATTGATTATATTGATTGTTATATTTATAATTGTTTGTGAAAAGCTTAAAAATTTTTGTAGATATTTTTATTTCTGTGGAGTTAGAGTTAGATACATTCTTATTCGTTCCATGGTTGATACTATACAAGGACTTTCGCGTTTAGTCTGTGTTGCTCTATGATAGATACCTATAAAATGTATAAAACTTCTTTGGTAGGAACCTACTTTATCATTTTATTTTAGTTTTCTTGACATATTTTTGATGGATTGACTCTTGACACCTTCACTGTTGCCAGCTGTTAATATTTACCCCTTAGTATTGAATAATAATGAGTAAGTACAATTCATAAATAGGTAACACAGAACATTTTATACAAATTGTTGTGGTATAGCGGTCAACACGGCAAACCGCGACTTTCTAGTCGCAATAAATAAAAAAATGTAATTATTTTCACAAACTTTTTTTGGTAATAAAATTGTACTTGTTTTTGAAAAAAAAATACATATTCAATATTTTATCTAATCTGAAAAAACGATGTGAGTTTAAACGAAAGATACCTCACGATAACCCGAATCGAACATTCTCAAATTAACTCCCTCAATTTCTGGTAAATCTGAATAGGGAATCACTTAAATATACAATTTCATATTTCACTCGGCATATAAAACTATTCTCATAAAGCCATATTGCTGCAAAGATTTCATAAAGCAAAATTATAATTTAATTTTACTTGAATCATATACACAGATTACCCCGGACTTCAGGAAATGATAATGTAGGTACCTATCTTAAAATTTTAACATATTTCTCTAAAAATTGAGCTTATCGGCAAATGCCGGTTAATTACTCATGCAATCCTATTGCATGCTAATATATTTTTTTTTGTATTGTCTATACATTCCAAATGTTTTTTATAATAGTGTGTGTGGACGGATACACACACATCTAATCATTGTATGTGTACATGGTGTGTATCCATCCATCTGTGAAACGAAGTACGTGCCTGAACTGTCAAAACCCAATGGTGGACGACCCCCAGGACTAACATTTTTTATGTCACATAAACGTGTTATAAATTGAATTTGATATAAATGGTAATTTTTAATTTGGAAAAGAAAGAATAAACTTTACGGCAAAAATAAAGACTAAAGAATAAAATTATAATTAAGTATAACTATTAATTTAATTCGAGAGATGCTCACCAGAAACTCACTTCAAAGTCTGTAACAACAACTCTGTCTGAAAATAGTCCCAGTTCATCATTAGTGATCTAACAATGTGTTTACATATACCAGGACTAACATTTTTTATGTCACATAAACGTGTTATAAATTGAATTTGATATAAATGGTAATTTGGTTTGATATTTGATGGTGATATAGTCAGGGAAGTGGAATTGGACGGGTCACGTGGTGGGCCGTATGTATCCCGAAAGTTGGGCTCACATACTTACCACCTGGGTCCCAGCTGATGGGCATAGAATGGGAGGAGGATGAATATAGGACATTCGACATAAAGTGAATAGAAAATACCAGAGATAGGGACACATGGAAAGAGAGTGGGGAGACTTTTGTCCAGCAGTGGAACATGTCATAGCTGCAAAAAAAAATTCATTTGACGACGATTTGACGACCTCCGTGGCCTAACGGTTATCACGCCAGACTGCCACACCGGAGGTCCCGGGTTCGATCCCCGGTCAGGTCAAGATGGAAAATGATCTTTTTCAGATTGGCCTGGGTCTTGGATGTTTATCTATATATGTATTTGTCATAAAATATAGTATCGTTGAGTTAGTATCCCATAACACAAGTCCCGAACTTACTTTGGGGCTAACTCAATCTGTGTGATTTGTCCGTATATATTTATTTATTTATTTATTCAAGTCATGTCAGATACCTTTAGGCATTTTGAGAAAAATCTGTCATTAGTTTTAAAACACACTCGATAAGAAAAAAACGTATAACCTTAAAAAAACGAGTCTACGTCTTCTTGAAAGGCCGGCAACACTCTTGTAATACCCCTGGTGTTGCAGCCATCCATGGGCAGCGGTGATCGCTTACCATCAGGTGACACGCTTGCTCGTTTGCCGCCCTATGCTATAAAAAAAAGAAGACTCAAATCTATTTAAATTAAATTGCTTGCTAATTTTATTTCCAGCTACTTAGCTGCCTTTTTAGCTGGCCTATAGATAAGTTAGTAGGGTAAACTTATAATTATCTTTCGAAAATAGAAATAGTATTATATAACGATTATTTTAACCAATCCATCTCATACTACGGTCAAGGCTGCTTCACTTATTACGCCCACATATCTTACGTTTACAGTATGAGTAAATTACAAATTGATGAGTATAAATAATCCCATTATTCCCAAAGTCAATCCCCTATTTCTCTGAAAAGCGAAAACATTTCACTTTTATGACGTCACACACATCACGCCAAACGACATAACCCGTGATGACGTCATTATAGCATCGTTTACATAATCGCTCCACTCTTTCACAAATTCAAATTTGAATCTTGAGAGTAATGTAACAAGGTTTAATCTTCGTTGACATTGTTTAGATGAAGGAGATTTGAGCTAGAAATGGCGTCTTTAATGTTTTTAGAAAATCGGTAAATCATATAATAATGATGTTCAATTAATTATGATCTGTTTTTAAACAAAGGTTTTAAATTAGTTAATTTATTCTTCGTTTATCATATTGAAAAAAATAATTATTATCAAGTGCTATTTATTTTGCAACTAATAAATTAACTAATATAATGGTCTATTTATTCGTATGGCGTTAATAGTTACGTCAGTCGTTCAAATTATTTCAATTGCTGAATTTATTGGATAGAGAGTTTAAAAGGTGGAAACTCCACCGTTCCTACCTCTTCAGTATTGGCATGTAGAAGCACCGGGGTGTTTTTAGTGGGTCTAAGTCCCACATGTCGCTTTATTGCTCGTCTATCAAGAAGTGAAGCAGTATGCGAAGGCATTTTCACCTCGATAAAAAGGTAAGTAGTAATAACGGAATAAGACACAATCAAAAATGAAGCCGAATTGGAGAAATATTTTTCACTTTTATAAAAGTTTAAATACGTTAATGCCAAGTGGCGTTTCGACGCAATTTCAGTCACACTTTTGCTCAATATGACCTTATTATTTAACAAGCTAATTATTAAAAAGTAAAAAACACGACTTACAACTCACATAGCCTATGTCACTCGGAGGAATCCAAGGAATCTAAAAATACCTCTCACATCAAAATCTGTTAAGCAAATCAGAACTCATGGTTGAATAAAGAACTTACATACATACATACATGAACCCTGATAACATATCACTCCTTTTTTGGTCAGTGGTGTAAAAACATAACACTCCTTTTTTGGTCAGTCGTGTAAAAACGACAAAATGCACTACAATTTTTTTAAATATTCAGCTTTAGAAAAGTTCGCTTCATCGTGGGAACTGAATTATAAATTTGATTCTTAAACGGTATTGACGCATTCAATTCTTTCCGGAAAAATCCCTAGTGTCTCCGAGCATGACCTAAATGTCTATGCAGAGACCGATTCGAAGTAGGTTACTTGAAAGTAGTAATCGTTTTCTTGTATTACACAATTGACCATTAGAGGATTATTTTTCAGGGTTTTGCCCGCGGCTTCGCCCGTGTGAATTTCCCACGGGAACAGTGCTTTTTTCCCGGGATGAATGGTACCCTATGTCCTTCTCCGTACTTCCAGCTATGTGTATGCGAAATTTCAGGAAGATTGGTTCAGTAGATAAAGCGTGAAGAGGTAACAAACAAACAAACTCACTTTCTCATTTATAGTATTAGTTAGGATAAGGATTTAGGTATGTAATATGCCTGTACTATAGACGAACATCTAGTTAAGAAGACATTGAATAAGAAGGTGGCTACAGGGGAAGAGGAAGACCAAAGAAGAAATGATTGGACTGTGTGAGGGACGACATGAAGGAGTTGTGAATGGATGTTAGTATGACGGGAAACAGAGACATATGGAAGGATAACACATATTGCGCCGACCCCAGATGATGGAATAAGGCAGGAAATATGATGATGATGTACCTGTAATATATAACAGCACATTAAGCATTTATTTGGCCAAAATATAGTTCGATTGGCTTTGAAAATAGAGTTATATTGTAAAAGGCTTTAGAAATACAATACAAATTAATATGAAAATCGCTAAAAAGCTCTCGGCTTTCAGGCGTCCATCAAATAAATCCTATTGATTCGAACAGATTGTTAATCTGATAGAGTTGTTTGATGTTGCGACGACCGTGATTTGTCGACTGTTATAAATATTTATTGGCCCGCTCTGTGAATATAAAAAGAAGAAAAAAGTATGTGGTTTATGACTTCACCTTTTTGTTTTTGTTAAAAAATCTTCCTGATGGTATACAAAGACGAGATCTACGGCGGTACTCGCGAACTCAAAAAATGCCTATTCTGTTTCTACTCAGAGCAATGACGTAAAACCTCTTTCTGTATATCTATAAAGACTAGACAGCGATTGGACTTGGTCTTAATTAAACATTTTTAAATTTAATTACTACAAAAAGTTGTGAAATTTTTGCTACTTTTGTTTGTAAGATTCGAAAAAAACTGGTATTTAAAATGAACATGTTCAATTTCTCTCTTTCGAGTTCGGGAAAATGAACATGTTGGTACAAACGCGTATGTGGAAGACGCTTGTTCCATTAAACCCCTGGAGGTACAGGATGAGGAAAATAAGTAAAAGATGTTACGACGAATACGGTCTATTACGTGGAATTATTTTTTACTGGAAACGTTATTTACATTTTTAATTTTTTTTCATTGGTTGCTAAGTCTAGATTTATCTGATACTTAACCCGTGTACCCAATTTCAAGAAAATTAGCCTAGCCTAATATAAAGAACATTATGATTCTTATCGAATATGTAATATTTGATAACACGAATATCAGATTTTTCTCAAGTCGCCTCTTTAGGCGACTATGACTTTCCAATGATATGACTTCATTTAGGTAAGCAGTATCTATCTTGAACTTAACATGATAAATTTTGTAAGTAGGGTAACTACAAAGAACAGACGTTATTACTTCATGATAAGGCCTGTGTCAGACTTCCTAATTAAGCCATTTCATGGTCAAACATAACCAAAGAACATCAGTTGGTATTTAATTGAAAATACTAAATTTAAACGTAAATTCGATTCGAAGTGTATGAGAGTTCATTTGTTACCAACGGACTACTCAATTGCGCCAAGAAGCTTCATGGAGTTTATGTCAGGCGACAATGAAATAAGGTATCTAAGCCACAACAATTTGGCTTATATTGCTAATTCTGTGTTGACCTGTCAAAAATAACAGGCAGTAAAAAATAGGTGTCGCGGGATTAATTACAGGAGCCACATCTAGTTATTTTTATTCTGCATTTCAGCGAGATCCCATTGCATATTCTCTCAAAGACATTTGTTTCTTTTCATTTTGTACTTTCGTCTCATTCACCCTGCACGGAATGGTTTTCTAATATTTTTCTAATATGGTTTCACATGTAAGAATCTAATATCACAGACATATTTCTTAGAAAACGTTTTAATAACTCTTTGTTTATTTAGGCACGATTTTTATATTAAAATATACAAACATTGAGATAATTTTATGTATACTTTGTTTCTTAAAATAACATAAAAATAATCTAGATACTCTTTAAATATATCTAAAAATTGAGTAGGTGTTGCCTAATGTGATTTTAATCCTTGGTGCATTTTACTACTCGTAAAATAAATATTATTAAATAAGTACTTCTGACACATCTTTTCTCTCTTGCGCTGGTCATCTTTCTCTTGCGCTCTTCTTTTCTCTCTTTTGATTTTCGCTTGCGCTCCTGTAATAAGCTTCTCCTCTCCACACCTGAATTCTCTTCGCATTCTTTTTCGAATTCCTTCTCTGTCAAAGCACCTCGCCTTTGGAACTCTCTTCCTTTAGACACCAAAATGGCATATTCAATTGACTCCTTAAAAAAATCATGTTCTAAAATCTTTTTCCTTATCCTGACTTTCTACTTGTTCCTTGTTTTTTCCCTTTTCCACTTTTCTATTTGTGTATTATTGAGCTATACTTTCATTACTTTTCTATCTTAGTTTAGTAGTATATATATTAATATTATATTAGTATATATATTAATTTCTATAAAATTTATTGTCAGATTGTTTGCACAGCCTCTGCCCTTTGTTTTATTATATGTATTTTTCTTACCGGTTGACTGGAAAAAATCCCTTCATGGGATAAGTCCGCTGTTGCCATTTTCTGTATTTATGTAATTAGTGATTTATTTATGTTATTGTGCAATAAAGTTATTACAAACAAACTTTTTTCTTGATTTATAATTATATTTAGAAATAAATAAAGTTAAATTGAATCGGATTACACTACATAATTCTCTTGTTAAAGTTGATTGCACATTAAACCAATAATATTCATATTCACATTCATTTATTCACATCAATTTGTAAACGTACATGCACATCTTAAATCTACATATTTACAAATTTACCTTTGCAGGCGTTGTGAATATAGGGTACAGGAAATAATACGTGTATTGACTGTCACATGTGGTTTTAAACAGCAGCAATTCCTAAAATTGGAGCTCATTTTACCCTAGTTGGATCAATCAATAAAACTGATCAAATCAACAAAACTGACGTGCCAAATCATTTTAAAACTGTATCAATCCATGGCAATGGCAAACGGCCTAATCGGCCAGGTTTGGTAGGGTTGATAGCGGCCGCAGTTTGTCCCATTGATTGATCAATGTCTATAAACCAAGACCATGTGATTTTAAAGATTTCTACGTATATGGCACTGTGGTAATGTTGATACATTACCATATACGTAGACTTTTTTGATGTAAAACAACTATTGGCTTGACTTGGCAGTAAAATCGACTCAAATTTTCGTGCCACGATGCTCAGATATTTTACATCTGCCACGCGTCTCGGGACGGCCGATTTTTTTTTAATCTTAATTTTTTTAATGCTTTATTTAGGACTATGGTAGTGGTAACACTGGTGTATTTTTACCTGAGAAAAACAACGTACTTTTTTTATACAATGTATGCAAACGAGCATGCGGGTTTCCTGATGGTAAGCAAATTTTATTATTAAAATTATTTTGTTTATTTTCCAGACACCATTCTTAAAATTGTTGTTCATCAAATGGAAATCTAGAAAGCTAAAATACTTAAAAGGTAGCAATTCGTCAAGCCCTGCTTAAGAATTCGAGCTTGGCGAACGGGCTAATCGGCCAACTTCGGTAGGGTTGACAGCGGCCGCAGTTTGTCCCAGTGATTGATCGATGTCGGTGCCGAAGGGCCGACAACAGGATTTTGGTGTGGTCTGTGTTATAGTATGTTTCTACTTTTATAATCAATTTTTTTTATTCATTCGGATGACCAACAACTAAATTAAAATAGTAATAACAAAATACTTTCAAAGCCAATTAAAGGTCTTCACAAGTAAGAATTTATCACTAATGTTGGTAAAACTTTTGCACTTTAAGCAACAAATGTTAAATCTTCTTACTTTACATAAATATGGCGGGATATGTGTTTTTTAATACATCTATAATAGTCATAGCATAGAAAAGATATGGGGAACAAAACCCTCTTAAGCAACTTCTCACATACTTAAAAGCAAAAATTGTTAATCCATTTTTGATAATTGTGTAAAATTAAACCAAACCGCTTCCTCTTCTCACTCGAGCCGAACAATTATCGCAACAAGCCCCCGATATCGCGGCTCCATCAAACAAGTTATTAGACGAGAGAGTTAAAAAGCGATAATAAGATTGTATTTACGCCAGTCAAAATTAATGATCCTGTATTTATAATGAACTACCTCTAAATCACACTGTTTACTAATATTGTAATGTAAATTTAGTTTATTTAGTACAGAAGTAGAGTGAAACATGGACCAATATCTTTAATTGCCAGACAGTTTTAAAGTACTGACCTTTTTGAAATTTAAGAAAGCATTAAAATTATTATTACTAGATAAATGTTATTACTCAATAAATGATTTTTTAAATGACAATTTATAGTATTTAATTTTGACTTCTACTACTATTCGACTACTACTATTCTAATTTTGACTTTTAATATAATTTGACATATTTATTATTAATTAAATTTTCATAATAATAGTCATTTAATGAATCATATTATGCATTATTCTTGATTAAAATTTTAAATTATTAAGGTAATGAAATTTAATTATTGTACGTCCTTTTATGGGCCAGACATAGTGAAACAATATATAGATGTAAGACCTCTTTACCTATGTTTGACAATAAAGATATTTTGATTTGATTTGATTTAAGCTAAATTCATGGGAATTTCGTAAGTCTTTCGGATTCACTCTCATGGGAGAGTGAATCCGTGGATCATAGCTTGTTTAATACTTTTGATGGATATTTTAAAAGTGGCCAACGATTGGTTTATGGTAATAACCCATTACCGATGTGTCATTTTTTTTTTCGAACTTGGCTGATACTCAGCCGTGCAACCGAAAGGAAAATACATTTTTTGTATATATTGTATCCTACGCCGTACAGGCGACTTTCGAAAATTAAAGATAGTTTTATTTTTGTTGTAGTACATGTTATATTTTTTGGTAGAATAAAGGCTTTTTTAATTTTTATTATATTGTATATCTTTAGTATGTAGAAAGTTTGAGTGCCTATGAATGTTTTTTTCTCTTAATATTTTGACCTTGTTTATTCAAACACGCCTTATAAAACAATAAGCATTATGTTGTGATAGATATCTACGTAGTTCACGTATTTTTATAGGTATTTTTGTTTATGGCAGTGTTTATGGCAAGATAAAACTCGACTCAGCTGTATCCTTTAGAATGTCTTTTGAACGAGAAAGACGAGAACATTTTTTGTCAAAACAAGTAGGTAAAGTGGACAATTATTATAACGACCGGGGTAGAAGTATTTCAAGAGCCAATAGTTTATAATAATTTCGTTGTTTAAATTCGAAATCCATTGACTTAATTCTATTGGTTGTTAGAACATATCTCCTCCCCTTTCCGCTGTGGTTGAGAAATTAATTTTTATTATGAGGAAACCAGCACTGGTTTATAACAGGGGACCGGACAAGGTATGAGAATTGTTAAAAATATGTAATTAGAATATATATAATTAAACACATTTTGCGACTTTTCAGCATGAGTGTATTCTCCAGTGCTAATTTATTAGAGCTCAAACTTTTAGGAAAGGTTCATTTTCTACGCGTGACGTCATATGAATGTACGTTTAGTTAGGGGCGTCTTGGTATCATCCATGCAAACATCGCTTAAGTGTGAATTGTTTTTTGCTTTATCTTAGGAAATATTTTGGTTGTGGAGATGATTCTTAAGGATGATTCCATTATTGTGAGATATTTCAAATAAGAATCAAAAAAATAAGTTGTCCGGTCCACTAATGCGAAGGCAATTGCAAACCATTCCATTAACATGCAAAGAAAACGTGTTACATTCCACGTAATGAACATTGACTATGACCTTTAGACCTCGGCAACAGGAAGTACCTACGACTTTTACCTTATTTTATAATTTCAAAAGTTTCATTTATAATGAAGAAAGTTTAAAAAACTAAGGCTATTAAAAAATTAAGGCATCATCAACACTTTTCTTATCGACTTCATAATTTTATTAACTGTTTCTTTCATAAATATTTATATTTAGTGTTTATTTTCTTTTTGTTTAAATTTTGAATAAAATACACATTTTATTAATTTTGCTGCCAGTATCTTCAACAGTTGTCATTATTAGTGTTTCTCTAAATACAAACAATAATATTGTTGTAAAATTACGAAAGACTTATTATTCAAAGTCAACAGTTTATGAAAGGGCTTTTGTTTATTTTTAAAATAGTATATACTAGCTTTGCCCGTGGCTTCGCTCTCATAGTAATTACAAAATCATGGATAATCTATAGCCTTTCTCATGATCACAACAGAAAGAGTTTTTACAAAAGGATTGGTAGTTTCAAAGTTTAGTGTGTTGAAACACACAAACTAAGCGTTGTATTTCTTTTTAAATTAATATGCCTTTGTTGTTTGTCCATCTGTTTATCTGTCTTTGGAACCATAATATGTAATACTTACTAGAAATTATCACCAAATCTATACAACTATAGTCGCTATAATAACCAATACTAAAAATTATTTTTTTCAATAATGTCAGTGGTTTTGGTGGGGTCAGCTTGATTTATTATTATGTTTATTTCTTCAGTTTCAAGTGAAAGCAAGTTGGGGAGACCTTTCCCCAGCACCCCATCAGTGGGACAATATAGGTTACAAAAAAACAGTTTCTACAGTAGCTCACTGTGCAATTAGTGAAAAAAATCAAACTTATTTGCTCCATTTATTTCTAACTTTGATTATTCCAACGTAGACCAGTCGAATAGCCTTCATTAAGAATTCAATACACTAAATTTGATTTCAATATTTCTAGAAATAGTGTCTGTCGATTGTATAACATTTTAGGATTAGAATTGGCTCTCCAATCCATATTTGATGTTCACTGGAAATATAATACCATTTTCAAAACTCAAATAGAAATGACCCATTTATTTTGAATTATAATATAAAGCTTTTATGATTTCAAAGAAACCCTGAATAAAATGAATAAATTTATCTTTTCTCTGAACTAAAACAGTGGACCTGAATCTTACTTACTTGTAAATATTAATATTCTATAACATGCAGATTTATATTTCTCCGTAATTTATTTAATTGTTTACTTTATGCCGAAAACTAGTTACTATTTTTTTACATTATTTATCATCTATGATAATTACAGTCAATTGTTTCATTTTCAATGCTGAGTGCCCCGCCCACTGCCACTTAAGTTTCGCGATTCTGCGGGCTATGTCGGTTACTTTAGTTCTCCTACGGATCTCCTCATTTCTGATTTGATCACGCAGAGAAACTCCGAGCGTAGCGCGCTCCATCGCCCTTTGGGTGACCTTGAGCCTTCTTATGAGGCCCATAGTAAGCGACCACGTCTCTGTTCCGTATGTCATTACTGGCAACACACACTGGTCAAAGACCTTAGTCTTGAGACACTGCGGTATTTTGGACGAGAAGATATCGCGAATGGAGTTCAATGCTGAGTGGAGTTGATGCAGAGTGCAAAAAAATACAAATTAATTGTGATGAAAAATAATATCCTCATGTCTGCTCTGCTATCTCTCAGAATTTTTGCCCATCGCTTGGGCATAGATCAATTAATTATTTTTTCTCATGCCTTTGATTCTATAATTCTTCCATAATCACATTAAATTTCCATGTCAACACCTTATATTTGTTTGTCTCCGTTAATTACAGCATACCGCCGAAACCCTCCAAAACAAATGTGGTTTGTGCAGTGCTAGCTATGTTATACTTGTTCAGTTTTGGCTCGGTGCCTACTGGCAACATTACTAGATAAACAGGTGTACTTGTCTTGGCTTAATTATTGGATGCAATTTGAACTAATCTAGCTTTCATCCACCTTTCGTCGGTACATGAGTGTTAATTCTGAAAAGGTGGAGCTCCACTGGTTAAGACACCCGCCTGTGGTTCTAAAGGACCCGGATTCAAATCTTTATTTTTCTTAGGCTGGTGCCTCGGGCAACTATCAGTGCAGTAAGCTCCTAATTATAAAGAAATAAAGATCTTGTTCGCGTCACATGAGTGACTTATGTATGGTAGACGGTAGTCTACCAGCGAGTGGTAACTCACTTCCGGTGAAGAATAACATCATGAGGAACCTTGCACAAGCATTGTTCAGAAGGTGAATCATAAAAACGACACCGTCGAGATTAGGCTCCTTTGATTTGCTTTGACAAGGATTCAGATCCTATAGGTTAGCAATACTTACTTACCAATAAAAGATTTTATCGACATATATTTTTTGAAAATTCTGGTATCACATTTTAAAGTCATGTCAACATGCTTTTGTAAAACACCTGTAAATTTAAATAATTAGCTAAATTATACTTACTTTTAAGTAGTTTTAGTGTAATACTAACAAAATTTAAGTGCATTACTTGAAATATTTTTTTTAAATTTGAATTACGTAATAACAAAATTGAAGCCAAAAATCTGAGTGTCTCCAGGCCAATTCAGGCGACCTAAACAACCACTTTAGTGTACTTGACTCTGACGTTACCTAGATGAATTTACAGCCATCGTCAAAGTGACTAGTGTTGTCCTGCGGAGTTACGACATCGTATATTACGTTGCTTCCGACGATGTCATCGGCTTTGCATCCGACTCTGAGAGATTATGATGTTGATTAATTATGGTTGTAATAAACGTGATGAGATTGGTGACTGATGGATGTAACATCCTATAGTCTGTTTCTGTTGATTGCGGTAAAAATTTTACGACCTCCATGGTGGTCGTTGTCACTACACCCATCTGATATTCTGGAAGCCCTAGGTTTCAATAGGTTCGAATATTGACATTGGCAAAATCATCGTTAAGCTGAACGATGAAACCATAAAACTTAAAAGTTTTTTTTTTTTATCTGTTTTTTTAGAGCGCGGGTAATATTTGTTTGCGGTTCTGTGTGTGTTGTGCTCATTTCTGTGTTTGTGTCCATCAGACCCACGATACAAGCTTAGTGCTTAGTGTGGGCCGTTGAGTGTTGTCCGTTTATTTATTTTAAATATACACTCAAAAAGAGCCCTCAGTATGCGAGTCGAAGACTGTTTCATGAGTTTCTTTTGGCATTTCTTCCCTGCAGTGGTCGTTTTAAAATGCTAGTAGTTTTTAGCTTTGAGACTTACAATACACTACGATTATATAACTAGTTATCGATTTGAAAAAGTGCCTTCTTTGAAGGCCTAGTATCCGTAAAGAAATTTTGATTTTGACAAAGAAATAGAAGAAGACCCAAGAAAAAACGGATGGATTGTGTCAGAGAGAGCATTGGTAGGAAGGGAGCATCAAATGAGATGGCAAACGACAGTTCGAAATGGAGGAAATTAACATACTGTGCCGATCCCACATAAATGTGGGAAAATGTCAAGGAGAAGAAGAAGACATTATTAGATCAAATACTGCAAGTATTATTCACACACTATAACGAGCTAATTATTAAAAATTAAAAAACACGACTGATAACTCACATAGCCTATGTCACTCGAATGAATGCAAGGAATCTAAAAACACCTCTTACATCAAAATCTGTTAAGCCGTTCAGGGCTTATGGTAGAATAAATAAACTTGCATACATACAAATATACATACCTACATGAACCCCTGAAAACATAACACTCTTTTTTGGTCAGTCGTGTAAAAATAAGCTAACCTCAACTAACGTTGGTATCTCCTCTTTTGTGGAGATCGGTCCTTAGAATTATTTAAATGGGTCCTTGTAGGCAAACGAAGGACTCTGTTTATGGGTATTAATGAATTTTGCCTCGTAATCATTGCCAGGCTTTTGATACATTAATTTCCAAGGGTAGCAAATTAAAGTTAGATTGGCTCTTTACTCTTGAGATACGATCGGATCTCAGAATTTTGAATAATAACGCATAATAGAAGTGTCAACTGATGTATTTTATGTGAAAATAACTGTCGCTCTGGCGCTTACTGAAAACAAGATGTCCAATTTGAATTTTTAAATTAAAGTACTGTTGTATCGTAATAATAAAAAAAAAATAATTTGATCTAAAATTCGGGATAATAATTATTTTGAGTTGAGTTGGGACCACGAAACTGTCATCATACTACGTGATACTACTAAAGGAAATAAAGATAGTAAGTATGTATTCGTGGCCACTTAAAACAATTATTAATCCCAAGGTGACCTTCGGGACCACAGCCAAGCGGGTGGCCCCGGTCCCAAACCAAAAAGAATTAATAAATTATTATTGGGACTCTAGAACTTTAGAACCGCATCTCGGTCCCAAAAGCCCTACTGGAAAATTCGATTCGATTGAGTGTATGCGAGTGAGTTTCAAACTTATGTAAGGCGGCGACCAAATCTCGCCTCAGTGTCACTTCTATTACATTCATATTATTCCAACTTCTGTAGATCGGATGTTGTTTATATTATCTTTAAAGGGATCTGCGAAGCCTGTTCAAGTTCTGATTGATGCTTTCAAAGAGATAAATCTGTTTATTGATACAATTGATACCCAACAAAAGAAACTTTGGTAATTCAATATTAACATTTGTAATTTACTTTTGATCCAGGCCTTTTGGGTTTTGTAAATGTGTTATTCTTTTCTTATTAACATTATGTAATGTAGCCGAGTGGATTTTCATGAAAGATTAAAAGGTTAAGGTATGTTACTGCTAGGTGGCTTCTTGACGAAACTGTACGATATATTTATTGTTTTAATTAGATTTATTAAAAAAAAAATATAATGAAATTCTCACTAGTTCGGAATTCGGGGCTGCAAATAAGTCTTTGTCAAAGTCCAAGTGGAAGCAAATGGGGAAGATCTTTGCCCACTAATGGGACATCTGGGTTAAAAAATATTAATTTTGTGTGACAAAAATATGGATCTTAATAGAGACCACCATTTGGTGGCTGTTCTATTCAAAATACATTGATTGTTTTTTTTTCAACGTCAATCTACCTGCTTTTACAAATACTAGTCTAGCCAATTTATCTATAATTATTCTTTTGAAACGTCTAAATACAAGCCTGGGATTAATTACGATCCAATTAAGACTATTCAAACGAAGCGAAGGTCACACAGATTTCAGTCAAAGGCAAACATTTTTGATTTTGGGATTTCTTATGATGATTTCGTATTCAATGGTCTATTTGGTGAATTAATTCTAATTCAGGGCTGCATGGATTCAGATCCCAAGAGACTATTGCGTACATTTCGTCTGTTGAGAGACAACTAGACAATGTTCTGAGTATGCATGAACGAGCTCCATAACATAATGAGTGACAATGTAAATTATACCTACCATATTTAACGCAAATAAATTAATTCATTCATGTATTCAAGGATTTGCAGATAACACTGGTATCAAGGAAAGGTCGCCTAAAGATATGTGACATGACTTGACTATACAGGATATATATATATTGATATATATATATATATTGATTTGTTTCATCAGAAACCTCTCTAGCAGTGAAAGTACTCATGAATATCAGCAACTTTTTGTATGAAATCTCTGTAAAAAATCATTATATCCATACATTCTGGCCGAGAAGGTATTTTAAAATGATTGATCTACAAGTCATATATAGCCATAAATGTTTTTTGACTCATAAAAACATTTATGGCTATATATGACTTGTAGATCAATCATTTTAAAATTGATGATTTGTACGCAAACTTCTTACATGCTGGTCTGGGAGTGAAGAAAAAACATAGAATGTGCCAGCTGCTTCTCTTCCCGCGCAGATTGTACAAGTCAATCGAGGGAAAGGGCTTTAAACTGTGGATTCCTCCACTCATAGGCGATGGGCTAGGAACCTGTCACTATACCAGAGAGTCCACTATTCGGCTAAGCGTGGCCAGAGTTTCATGACTCTTGGCTCTGTCTACCCCGTAAAGGATAAAGACGTGATTCTATGTATGTATATAGATTTGTACGCAAACTCATGTGATAGGATTTGAACCTCGATCCTTTTGACCACAGGCGGGAGTTTTAATTACAAACACTACGTGACTTTGACACTATGTAATTACTATAATTAGGTAGTAATTCTTTTTTTATTAAAGATAGGTTTGCTCTTGACCACAATCTTGCCCGAGGACAGAGATGAGGTCTACGATGAAGCAAGCTTACCCAGAATTCTGATGTAATTTGATTAAAACTAAGGTGAGAAATAGTCATAGTGATAATTAATACAATACATAATATTAACAACACGCATGAGTATCCATATTCATAATCACTAATTCTAAAGTAGTTCTAGAAATATGTGCGTTAAAAATAATCAATCATTTTTTTAGCTTTATCTTATCAAAATGAGAAAACCTGCTCTTAATAAGAGATTATGAGATAAAGACATCTATAAGAATTGTCTTAAACACGTCTAAAATCAAACAGGAATGTGGTAAGACGATAAAAGTGAAGCGAACAAAAGTGAATAGCCGAATTAATCCATCGTCAGTGACGCAACAATAACTCACAGAACTAATAACGTTATGAATAGACCCGAAGCCTTCATCCATCACGCTGAGGGTAGCTGAATTAAAATCACCACATCATTTTCCATTAAGACCGTCCGTTTAAGTTTTTCAGATGTTGTGGAACATGTGGTTCTTGGGATTAAAAAATTTTTGCGAATGTGTCCTATTGCTGGTCAAAAGCCTAAAAAAGCACTTTTTTTTTAATTCTCCGTAGATAAAGTAAAGTTATTTCTATCTGCGTCTAAAGTTTGCGTGGAAATCTATACTTATCCATATTTCCATACTAATATTATAAATGCGAAATCTACCTGTCTGCTTTCACAGATAAACCGCTGGATCGATAGTAATGAAATTTAGTAGGTACAAAGTTAGTAGTGATCCGCGGACAAATATAACCTGTAACATAGCATACTTATTATGAAATTAATCCCCAAGTTTTACGAAAAATATACAAAAAAAGCTGGAGAGTTTCACTGTTTGTACTTTTGTTTGTTTGAACACCTTAATATCTGAAACTAACGGCTTCTATATTTGATAAATACCAATATTTGAAAATGAACCTAATAAGTGGTCTGCTAAAGTTATTTTTAAAATATCTAGGAATTGAAAAATAGACAATATTAATTTTTTTTTGAAGTGGCATTCTAGACCCCCTGTATCTCAACTCTCCCACAAGAGCGACGCCGCACGCTAATGATAGTCAAACGTAGAGTAACAACTAGAAAAGCTACATATACGTCAACGTCAAATGTCCATAAAATATTTTTAGTTACAGCAGGTTTAGTCAAAGTTTAATTTGATTCGTAGCGATATGATAGCTAAGTTCGTAATCGTTTCGACAGATGACAAAAATAATTTTCTTCCGTCATCAAAGCGAAAGCGAACGTCAAATGTATGGAAGTAAGCGATAAAACAGTTCGTTACTCTATGGTTTCGAATCGTTTTCTCTATGAACTTGCGATGACGATGGCGATCGACCACGTGATTTAGCTTTACCTTATGTCATCCCATACATTTTAGCTTTTGCGAACTTCGATTTCGGGTACGGTATTACCTGGCCCAAAAATAAAACCTGCCCGCGGACCAGTTAATAACTTTTTAATATTCTAGGTATTATCTGGCCCGAAAATCTTTGAGATTTCGGGCCAGATAATACCGTACCCTTGATTTCAATATTAAAATCTGACTTTGTCTATGCCCGTTGTATTTTTCTTGGGTCACAGGTAAAGCTTTTTCCATTGAAAGGATTGCATGCTACGTGATTGCAATTTAGCATGTTTGTGCCTACGTAAAAGCTTGACGTTCTTGCTTTGTGTAAGTTCAGAAACGCTTCGGTCATTGATTTTTTTCAATTTTTCTTACTAATATAAAACCAAATACTAAACTGTTATAACTCTTGACTGAGTCATGGAAAGGAAAAGAAGCCTTTGCCCAGAACTGGAAGAATGAAGGCTGATAAATAATAATAATATCTTACTGCTAAATATATTATTATCACAATTGAATTGTTGGGTATAAAAAAATCTACAATACGAGTATTATAAATGAAATGGTATGTATTGCACTTATTTACTCAAAATCTACCAAACAGATTACGATGAAATTTGGTACATAGATAGAACATAACCAGGAATAGTATATAGAGTACTTTTTATCCTGTGGAGGACTCTAAACAGACTACGGGCTGGTGTTGGGAAATGCCGTGAGTTCCGAGTCAGGTGGGGGTACTCGTCTGATAGCCTTTGTGACTGTGGAGCCGTCCAATCCATGGCTTATCTTTTGACCAGCCCCAACTGCTCTCATGTACCTTGGAGGACCTGAATGAAGCCAACTATAGGGCGGTGGATGTGGCCAAATACTGGTCACAAAAATCTAACTTTTGTCATTTCGACTCGAGATGATGATGGATCCTGTGGTAATAAAGGATGGAAATAAAGGAAATCCAGCTAGTAAAATATTTTTTAAATCTATATACATATAATAAAACAGTAAAAATATTTTGTCTGTACATTTAGTATTTTTGACTGAAATGGATAGAGGGACACTTAAAAAGAATAATAGAAAGCAAAAAATATTTATTGGAATTTCTTGTCTGTCTGTCTGTTTGTATGTACGCGTTTCACGCAAAAACTACTGGACGGATTTGAATGAAACTTTTTTGTTGTATAGCTATTAAGTCTGGGCAACATATAGGCTATAATTGATTTTGAAAACTGGAACATCTGATGAAGAACCATAACAGAACAGCTAAACTATAAGTGATATGGAAATGGTGCCTTAACAAAAATCGTTCAACCTGATGAGCATTTTCTGCTGACGTATAAAAATTGAAGATCTGGTACATCTGATGAAAAGCTGCAAGAGACCAGCTACACTATAACATATATGGAAATGGCGCCTTAGCAAAAATCGTTCAACCTGATGAGCATTTTCTGCTGACGTATAAAAATTGAAGATCTGGAACATCTGATGAAAAGCTCCAAGAGACCAGCTACACTATAACATATATGGAAATGGCGCTTTGGCAAAACTTGGTTAATCTGATGAACATTTTCTGTAGACATATAAAAATCGAAGATTGGAACACAGGAAACAGTTTGGAACACAAAAAGAATTTTCATCCAAGCCAAAGTCACGCGGGCGAAGCCGCGGGCAACAGCTAGTTTTTCAATTATATTTTTAATTGAGAGAGACGAAATGTGCTAAAGCTTTATACCCAGAAGTCTATAATTTCACCCATTTTGGCAATTAGCGTTTCAAAGTACTTAAACTGTTATTTGAACTCACATAACAGAAAGTCGGCAAATCGTCAAGACAATGCCAAACTTTTTAATGGACAGTCCAAATCACACTTAAGTAAATTTTAAGAACATTAAAACTCAACAATACGCTAAGTGGCGGTCGTTATAATAAATAGACTTATTTAGGAAGCTTGGGAAGTTACGAAAAATATGTCTTTAATAACAATTTATGTCTATACTAGCTGCGCCCCGGGGCTTCGCTCCCGTTGGAATTTCGAGATAAAAAGTACCCTATGTGCTATTCCCAGTATTTTTCTACCCGTATACCAAATTACATCGAAATTCGTCAAGTTGATTTTACGTAATTGAGAAACAAACATCCTCACAAACTCACATCCAAACTTTCGCATTTCGCAAATGGCTGATAATTACCTCTCTCTTTTAATTGGTAAAATATAACATAATTTTAGGTATTGTAATTTATTGTTGCACAATGTTAACTGTTTTTGAATAAATAAGTACCTATGTTTTTACCGGCAACCGCAGCGTAGGATATCCACTAACCAGGCTAGCTGCTCAAACTCGAAAATAAATAACTGGTTACCTTTCATGAGATTCATTTTACCAAAACATTATCATTCGTAAAAATCGACCTTATGGTAAGTAATCAGTTACTTATTTTCAAGGTTGGGCAGCAGAGGTGGTCTGCCAATATTGGTAAAGTCAAAGTCAATTATTTTTATTTATATAGGCTTAAAAATAGCACTTATAAATCGTCACAATCTTGTTTTTTAGTTAGTTGACGTCATAAAATTACTTAAAGCTAAGGTCTTTAAAGCGCAAGTGGAGAAGAGGCTCGCGCAACAAACTCCACTGTAAAGACCGTGGTCTCTGGACGCAGGCTGTGGGGTCTGCCGCAAGGTTGCGTGTGGGTAACCCTATAGAGCAATAACACCCACTAGACCCGGTGACTAATGATAATTTATTAGAAGCAACAACAACAAATACTAAACTACTACGTCATAATTGTGTGCACCTAAAACGGTACGAAATACTACGGACGTGATATGCTAAGTTGACAGAATAAATCATTTCCATATATATACATTTTACGTCCGAGTCCAAAGGTCACAGGCCACTTTCAACAGTCTTTGAGAAGGGCCTTTGTCTTCTTGTGGCCATGATTATGATTATAATGATGATGGTTGTATTATCATTATATTAAAATCCAGAGAGCTTCTCCGAAAAATCTAGAAAATTATTTTACAAAAAAAAAAACAATTTCATCAAATATACCGCTAGGTTTGAAACGTGATACACCAATTTATGATGTTTGTTATTTTACTAAAATTAATTTATCCAATAAAGTAACACAAAACCTTCAAAATATGCGCATGAAAACATATTCAGGGAATCTGTAATTAATTTACGCAAAAATTTAACGTAGGTCGAATTTTTGCTCCTATTTTCGGTTCGGTTACTTTTAGTTACCTAGTCTTTCATGTATACCTATTTAATAATTTAATTTATATATAAAAACAATTAAACATTTTAACTGATCACTACTTTACACATTCACGCCACGTCACAAACTTCTAATTATATCGTTCTAGAACTTGAAAGAGAATAACAAGATTATTCGTTGAATTTGCTAGATTTGATTGGATCCAGGGCTTTCTTTTTAGGGTTCCGTACAAAAATTATAAAACGGAACACTTATAGAATCACTAGTGCGTCTGTCTGTCTGTCCGTCTGTCACAGCCAATTTTCTCCGAGTCTACTCGACCAATCAAATGAAATTTAGTAGGATGGCGTAATCCTGTGACCTAAACACAGATGTGAAAAGTAAATACTATTTTTTAATAAGGGTCATTTTCGGGTGACAAATTAGGAATTAATTTATTCCTAACATCAACTGACAAACTTATAGCTCATAAAAACCCAAGATCTACAACTCTTTGTAAACCTTTCTGTAGAGATTATGACGATTCCTAATATTTCAGCTGTAGTGGTCTAGTTGGCCTGTGGTTAAAGGTTCTCAAGTTCGAAACCTCATGCATGAGCTCGTAAGAATACGAATCTGACCATGTGTGGTAATTATCATCTCATTCTTCTTATCGAGCCGAAATGGCTATAGTTATATAGATTTTTACCAGTATGTGGAAACTTTGACCGCGACGTATCGTTGGCGACATTAAGATCCTCTATTGTACAAGACCAAGGGCAGTTGGGGCATGACAGGAGATGGGCGATGGACTGAACAGCTCCGCAATCACATAAATTATTAGCCGAGAAACCCCACCAAACTCTGCTTTCACGTAATCTCTCAACACAAGCCCGTAGTCTGTTTAAAGTCCTCCAGACTGCCCAGGGGAGATTCTCGGTTAGTCTTCAGTACTTATCATGACCACCACTTGCTTTCAGTGAAGAAAAACATCTTGGGAAACCTGCATTCTAGTTAATGATGTATCGATAAGTGTAGGAAATAGAGAAGGCAATTTCAAACTAATCAACTGTCATTGCCATAAAAGTCATTGAGTATGTTTTATTCCACTTTGTGACCCCTCAGCCATGAGGAACATTTTTTATGTTCTTGGCAACAGCTAATAAATATTGCTTAAATAAAAAACGATTTCATAAACGAGCAAATCAACCCTTTATCCGATCCAAGGAAAAATATTTCGGACGTAATATTTAGAAAATTTATTCAAACGAAAACTGTTGGAACGTTGGAAATTACCAATTAAATTTTTTTCATGACAACCAAGGAGTTCGAATAAATTCCTCATGAATAAAACATTTAATTAAATCTGAATTATCATATTGCTCAAAAACGAACGGGGTTCGGAAGATCTCGGAGTTTGTTGGTTTATTTGCTTTACTGAGTTATTTTTTCTATCGGAAATCCAGTTTTCTGAAATCTTTTAGAACAGTCAATAACTTTACTTTTAGTTTGCGTAACGATACTGTGTCGCTCAATGATCATTGTCCTTTCATTATTAATACAATATATCTTTCCTTTCCTATCGGGTATGAAAAAGATTACGATGGTGTTAAATTTTTCACAAGTCGATAACATAACTAAATATCGATAAATAATGCACTTCAGAATTTGTGAAAATAAGAAAAGCTTTGATTGGTTATCGTTACATTCGTCGTTTTCTATCATTCTTATATTTAAGATTTAGATATAGTGATAACTATATATTGTTTATTTATTTAACCTTTATTGCACAAATACTGTACGAATAGTAATGACTCAATAGGTGGACCTAATGCATAAGAATTATCTAACAGTCGATCTTTATGTTTATGTCAGTAGTTCTTTATGTTTGACCGCATACCTCTTATTCACCTCGAAAACTTTACAGTCAGTCAGGTATCCTCACGATGTTATCCTTAACAGCTAGTATAACAAATGGAACAAGCAAATTATTAAAAAATAAAAAACACGACTGACAACTCACATAGCCTATGTCACTCGGGGGAATGCAAGGAATCTAACAATACCTCTCACATCAAAATCTGTTAAGCCGTTGAGGACTTATGGTGGAATAAAGAAACTTACATACATACATACTTACATACATACATACATGAACCCTGAAAACATAACACTCCTTTTTTGGTCAGTCGTGTAAAAAATACGAAAAACAGCGCAAAAAAAGCCTATGCGCGTATTACATTCCACATAAAACTTAACAACAGCAATACCACTAAAATAATCTCTCTCTCAGCCTAATGACGTCCACTGCTGGACAAAGGCCTCCCCCAAGGATTTTATCCATGGGGGGTTTTGCCGTAATCGCCACGCTTGGCAGGCGGGTTGGCGATCGCAGTGTGATGTCATAGTACGCGGAAGGATGCTGCTGCCCATCCTCCGGTGTTTTAAATCCCTTAGTCGCCTCTTACGACACCCACGGGAAGAGATGGGTTGGTGCTATTCTAGGGCCACACCACAGGCCACTAAAATAATAAACATTATTAATGCACTTTCAATCGCTCAAATTCATAACAGCTTCGGAACCTTGCTATTGACGTTGACAAAGTGCCCACAAACTAATCCTAAGCAGAGGTTAATTAATTAAACATATTGGTTCGGATGATCGGCTACATGACTTACCACCACCGAACAATAAGCTGCGAACGACAGCGTATGTTTATCACAAGTTGGTGATTATCTTACTACAAATTTATTTATTTTAAATTTCAATAGCTTTTTAAGCCGAATTTGGTTCGGCGTGTCCTCTTGACACACAGGTCCTTCCAGTGATGATGACCTGAAGAAAGTGGCCGGCCCCTTATGAGTCAGGCTGTCTAAGACCGGAACCACTGGAAATGTATTTATACGCTTTATTGAAAAAAATAGGTCTTTTTCTTTTACAGCTTAATTTTTTCAGGTTTAGCCTCCTCTAATGCACACCAAGCTTCTTTCTTTTGTGTAAAACTACTCCATACTGACTGGGCCTCTTATTTTAGCGATGTCATCACTAATGGCAACTGGTTTGCCTTGTTTTCTGCATCATCCATGGTCTGCACTTCAGTATCTTTCTGCACCATCTTCCGTCATTCCTACGGTATATTGTTCCAACCAGATTGCCGAGAGAATAGATCTATTTTCATGTACTCTGAGCGAGTTCATAAGAACATCCTTGTATATCATGTGCTACAATTAAATATAATTGCTTCTCTATCGCACTGGTGTAAACTGTTAAAATAGATGTAAGCTTGTGAAATAAATAAAAATAAATAAAAATAAATAAAAATAAATAAAAATAAATAAAATAAAATATTATTATGAGACTTGCCCATTTTCACTTCAGAGACACAGGTGCTACAATTACACCTTTTAAGGTACTATTATTACTACCAATTTAGGTAAACATATTTTAACTTTTTTCTATTAAATCATTCAAAATTGTATCACATGGTTGTCCGTATAAAATATTAACCTGAAAGAAATAAGTCCCATTCTTATTTAATAATCAATCTTGTTATTTCTGACGATTTCTAATTTAAGATTTTTGTCATTTCACAAGGAAATGTCGACTTTACTACGCACTCAATATTAGAAATATCATTTTACTAAAACAAGTAGGTAGTTGCTTTTATATCATTTTCCTCAATCCAAACATTGTTTTTCTGATAAAAAGTAATCGAAAAAATCTTCCGATATCAAATAGAACGACAAATTCAGGGCTGAAATCGCTAGGCACGAATAGTGTATCAATTTATTCTATCCCATCGTCTACTAATGAAAAACAAACTAGAGTTGTTATGGATATAAAATTTCGGATCCGGATATATCGGTCGGGTTATACCGGTTTCAGATACGGTAAGGTAAACGATATTATTTCGGATTATACGTTAGTTTTGGATAGTTTTGCTTACGCATATTATGTTCATATAATTACTAGTACCTACTATGCTGCGATAAACATGAGAACAACCTCGTGTTCTTACAATGTAGAACAAAATGGCCGGGAAAAATAAAAAACAAAGTGATCTTATAAGGGTTCCGTTTTTGTCTTCAGAGGTACGGAACCCTAAAACATGTCTCACATCGCCTTTTCTAAATTAATCAGATTTTTTAATGGATAAATTATTATTGCGGATATCCGATAGTTATTGTTACAGCACACCATAACGTCCCTAAAACAAACAAAGGAGCGAAAAAGAAACATTCATAGGAATACATTAATAGTAATCCCCGTTAATAAATAAATGTGACAGCCAGGAAGACTAACAAATGGCAGACTTCGCCATTGCTCATTTACAAATTGATCGTAAAGATAGAGATACACCAAGAACTTTAATATTAGGAATGTTCGTTCATATTATTTATTTAGGTATATTTTTTGTAACACATCGAAAAATAATTAATATTTAACTTATTATTATGATTATATCTTTCAATTAATAATAAATGCATAGGTGTTCCGTTTTCAACGCAAATCTTGTTTACCTTTCAATTTGAATTTCGCGCGCCTTACCGATGCACTTATCAATCAACACAATTCGCTGTGCTGCAGTTCTATTTAGCCAATGGGGCGCCCGGACTTCCGCTGGCGCATGCGCAGATCCTACCGGTGTCTGGGAGATCAACGCCATAGGCTGGTGGCAGAAGGCTGGTGGCAGAACCAGTAAAAACCTCTCCGTGTCTGTACGTGAAAGCGAAGGCGCGCGCGCATCAAACATTACATTTTACTCAATTATTCTTAATAAAACTTCAAGTGCTCAACAGTGTTTTTGGAACTTTATAATCGTGTGTGGCTGGCCGGCTAGGTGTCTAAAGGAAGAACTATTCGTGAGGAATCGTGCTCGAAGCCTGCCTACATGGTAAGTGGTTTGTGCATTGTTCCTATTGTCTAAATCGTCTGTAGCAACGCTTATTAACGGCGAATGCTTTCAATAAGTATTCGATCCAATGTGGTGATTGATAGTGTACTCTAATTTCTACTTATCGAATCAATTTAGCCACATTTTTTGGTGCCGAAACCCGGGAACTTTGGATACCTACCTTCAGTCTGCCGCCAAATACCAATTCGATTTAGTAATTGCTACTTCATTTACCGTATTCCACGCTTATTATACTTACTAGTACAGCTAAAACGAATAAACATAACATTTTGTTTCAATTACTAATCGGAAAACAAGTCTTTGTTCCATTTTGTTTTGTTGAGTACCTTACCTACCGTTTATCGATTTAAGATGGCTTCCATCAGTTTCTAGAATATTTGTTGAAAATAAATTCTTTTGTCGTTTTATACTTATTAGCATAAAATTATCTACCGTTTTACCGTTCGCAATAATACAATATTGCAAATCCACCTTCTCATAATTTTATGTTGATAGTTCGTTATAACTCGACTACTTTTTTCCAACCGTTCAACGTTTCCTCTTGATATTTATTTATCGAAAATTTATTTCGTTTCAAATTACGAAATATTTTTTATCGTGACGTTGTATCGTTTATCGTATCATATTTTCAACGAATTTTGGTGCGTTCACATTTTCATTATTACCGTTTTAGGTTAAAAATCATAGTTTTTTGTTTTTACAAAAAACTGATTTTTATTTTTTTTATTTACCGTACATTAACGAATATCGCAAACCGTTTTTAGTGTTCCTAACGCTCATTTAATTCATCCTTATCAATTTAATTTATTTCAATTTAAAACTCAGGTGACCGAGGTGACAATATTACCTGTTGTCGTGTAATACCGCCCCAGTGATTCTCGTCGATTCTTGTGAACGCGGTCTCGCTGAAGACGTTCGCAACTAAACTTTTTTATCGAATCCGAATATTTGTTGCTATCAGGTTTTATTGTTTTGATATTAATTATGTCTTTACTATCAAGGCGTAAATCTAAACCTACTATTAAAAAGGGTATCGAAAATACGTACACTATTAATAATTTGCCCAGTTTGCGACGTAAACGAACTATAGCATATAATCGCTTAACGAAGGCTTTGGAAGTAGGTACCTTAGCCAATACCGATGAATCACAAGTAGGGTTATTTCTTTCATATTGTCATGAAATAAAAACGATTGCTGATAGTTTTCATGACTCCCATTTTATTATTTTGGACCTTCTTAAGGATGATGCCGATGAGGAGGACGATGAACTTCAGGATCGATTTGACGAATTGTATTTTCAAGTGTTGGCAATTCAACGAAAATTTGAACAACGTTCATCTCAACAAGCTGACACTTCGAAACATAATTCATTGACCGGTTCGCACAGTGGAAATATGCGGTTACCAAAAATTTCGTTGCCAACTTTTTCCGGTGCTATCAAGGAATGGCCTGAGTTCATTGCAACTTATAACGCGTTGATACATGATTCTACCTCCTTATGTAATATTGAGAAATTTCACTATTACTACGAAAACATATTGAGGGAATCTGTAATTAATTTACGCAAAAATTTAACGTAGGTCGAATTTTTGCTCCTATTTTCGGTTCGGTTACTTTTAGTTACCTAGTCTTTCATGTATACCTATTTAATAATTTAATTTATATATAAAAACAATTAAACATTTTAACTGATCACTACTTTACACATTCACGCCACGTCACAAACTTCTAATTATATCGTTCTAGAACTTGAAAGAGAATAACAAGATTATTCGTTGAATTTGCTAGATTTGATTGGATCCAGGGCTTTCTTTTTAGGGTTCCGTACAAAAATTATAAAACGGAACACTTATAGAATCACTAGTGCGTCTGTCTGTCTGTCCGTCTGTCACAGCCAATTTTCTCCGAGTCTACTCGACCAATCAAATGAAATTTAGTAGGATGGCGTAATCCTGTGACCTAAACACAGATGTGAAAAGTAAATACTATTTTTTTAATAAGGGTCATTTTCGGGTGACAAATTAGGAATTAATTTATTCCTAACATCAACTGACAAACTTATAGCTCATAAAAACCCAAGATCTACAACTCTTTGTAAACCTTTCTGTAGAGATTATGACGATTCCTAATATTTCAGCTGTAGTGGTCTAGTTGGCCTGTGGTTAAAGGTTCTCAAGTTCGAAACCTCATGCATGAGCTCGTAAGAATACGAATCTGACCATGTGTGGTAATTATCATCTCATTCTTCTTATCGAGCCGAAATGGCTATAGTTATATAGATTTTTACCAGTATGTGGAAACTTTGACCGCGACGTATCGTTGGCGACATTAAGATCCTCTATTGTACAAGACCAAGGGCAGTTGGGGCATGACAGGAGATGGGCGATGGACTGAACAGCTCCGCAATCACATAAATTATTAGCCGAGAAACCCCACCAAACTCTGCTTTCACGTAATCTCTCAACACAAGCCCGTAGTCTGTTTAAAGTCCTCCAGACTGCCCAGGGGAGATTCTCGGTTAGTCTTCAGTACTTATCATGACCACCACTTGCTTTCAGTGAAGAAAAACATCTTGGGGAAACCTGCATTCTAGTTAATGATGTATCGATAAGTGTAGGAAATAGAGAAGGCAATTTCAAACTAATCAACTGTCATTGCCATAAAAGTCATTGAGTATGTTTTATTCCACTTTGTGACCCCTCAGCCATGAGGAACATTTTTTATGTTCTTGGCAACAGCTAATAAATATTGCTTAAATAAAAAACGATTTCATAAACGAGCAAATCAACCCTTTATCCGATCCAAGGAAAAATATTTCGGACGTAATATTTAGAAAATTTATTCAAACGAAAACTGTTGGAACGTTGGAAATTACCAATTAAATTTTTTTTCATGACAACCAAGGAGTTCGAATAAATTCCTCATGAATAAAACATTTAATTAAATCTGAATTATCATATTGCTCAAAAACGAACGGGGTTCGGAAGATCTCGGAGTTTGTTGGTTTATTTGCTTTACTGAGTTATTTTTTCTATCGGAAATCCAGTTTTCTGAAATCTTTTAGAACAGTCAATAACTTTACTTTTAGTTTGCGTAACGATACTGTGTCGCTCAATGATCATTGTCCTTTCATTATTAATACAATATATCTTTCCTTTCCTATCGGGTATGAAAAAGATTACGATGGTGTTAAATTTTTCACAAGTCGATAACATAACTAAATATCGATAAATAATGCACTTCAGAATTTGTGAAAATAAGAAAAGCTTTGATTGGTTATCGTTACATTCGTCGTTTTCTATCATTCTTATATTTAAGATTTAGATATAGTGATAACTATATATTGTTTATTTATTTAACCTTTATTGCACAAATACTGTACGAATAGTAATGACTCAATAGGTGGACCTAATGCATAAGAATTATCTAACAGTCGATCTTTATGTTTATGTCAGTAGTTCTTTATGTTTGACCGCATACCTCTTATTCACCTCGAAAACTTTACAGTCAGTCAGGTATCCTCACGATGTTATCCTTAACAGCTAGTATAACAAATGGAACAAGCAAATTATTAAAAAATAAAAAACACGACTGACAACTCACATAGCCTATGTCACTCGGGGGAATGCAAGGAATCTAACAATACCTCTCACATCAAAATCTGTTAAGCCGTTGAGGACTTATGGTGGAATAAAGAAACTTACATACATACATACTTACATACATACATACATGAACCCTGAAAACATAACACTCCTTTTTTGGTCAGTCGTGTAAAAAATACGAAAAACAGCGCAAAAAAAGCCTATGCGCGTATTACATTCCACATAAAACTTAACAACAGCAATACCACTAAAATAATCTCTCTCTCAGCCTAATGACGTCCACTGCTGGACAAAGGCCTCCCAAGGATTTTATCCATGGGGGGTTTTGCCGTAATCGCCACGCTTGGCAGGCGGGTTGGCGATCGCAGTGTGATGTCATAGTACGCGGAAGGATGCTGCTGCCCATCCTCCGGTGTTTTAAATCCCTTAGTCGCCTCTTACGACACCCACGGGAAGAGATGGGTTGGTGCTATTCTAGGGCCACACCACAGGCCACTAAAATAATAAACATTATTAATGCACTTTCAATCGCTCAAATTCATAACAGCTTCGGAACCTTGCTATTGACGTTGACAAAGTGCCCACAAACTAATCCTAAGCAGAGGTTAATTAATTAAACATATTGGTTCGGATGATCGGCTACATGACTTACCACCACCGAACAATAAGCTGCGAACGACAGCGTATGTTTATCACAAGTTGGTGATTATCTTACTACAAATTTATTTATTTTAAATTTCAATAGCTTTTTAAGCCGAATTTGGTTCGGCGTGTCCTCTTGACACACAGGTCCTTCCAGTGATGATGACCTGAAGAAAGTGGCCGGCCCCTTATGAGTCAGGCTGTCTAAGACCGGAACCACTGGAAATGTATTTATACGCTTTATTGAAAAAAATAGGTCTTTTTCTTTTACAGCTTAATTTTTTCAGGTTTAGCCTCCTCTAATGCACACCAAGCTTCTTTCTTTTGTGTAAAACTACTCCATACTGACTGGGCCTCTTATTTTAGCGATGTCATCACTAATGGCAACTGGTTTGCCTTGTTTTCTGCATCATCCATGGTCTGCACTTCAGTATCTTTCTGCACCATCTTCCGTCATTCCTACGGTATATTGTTCCAACCAGATTGCCGAGAGAATAGATCTATTTTCATGTACTCTGAGCGAGTTCATAAGAACATCCTTGTATATCATGTGCTACAATTAAATATAATTGCTTCTCTATCGCACTGGTGTAAACTGTTAAAATAGATGTAAGCTTGTGAAATAAATAAAAATAAATAAAAATAAATAAAAATAAATAAAATAAAATATTATTATGAGACTTGCCCATTTTCACTTCAGAGACACAGGTGCTACAATTACACCTTTTAAGGTACTATTATTACTACCAATTTAGGTAAACATATTTTAACTTTTTTCTATTAAATCATTCAAAATTGTATCACATGGTTGTCCGTATAAAATATTAACCTGAAAGAAATAAGTCCCATTCTTATTTAATAATCAATCTTGTTATTTCTGACGATTTCTAATTTAAGATTTTTGTCATTTCACAAGGAAATGTCGACTTTACTACGCACTCAATATTAGAAATATCATTTTACTAAAACAAGTAGGTAGTTGCTTTTATATCATTTTCCTCAATCCAAACATTGTTTTTCTGATAAAAAGTAATCGAAAAAATCTTCCGATATCAAATAGAACGACAAATTCAGGGCTGAAATCGCTAGGCACGAATAGTGTATCAATTTATTCTATCCCATCGTCTACTAATGAAAAACAAACTAGAGTTGTTATGGATATAAAATTTCGGATCCGGATATATCGGTCGGGTTATACCGGTTTCAGATACGGTAAGGTAAACGATATTATTTCGGATTATACGTTAGTTTTGGATAGTTTTGCTTACGCATATTATGTTCATATAATTACTAGTACCTACTATGCTGCGATAAACATGAGAACAACCTCGTGTTCTTACAATGTAGAACAAAATGGCCGGGAAAAATAAAAAACAAAGTGATCTTATAAGGGTTCCGTTTTTGTCTTCAGAGGTACGGAACCCTAAAACATGTCTCACATCGCCTTTTCTAAATTAATCAGATTTTTTAATGGATAAATTATTATTGCGGATATCCGATAGTTATTGTTACAGCACACCATAACGTCCCTAAAACAAACAAAGGAGCGAAAAAGAAACATTCATAGGAATACATTAATAGTAATCCCCGTTAATAAATAAATGTGACAGCCAGGAAGACTAACAAATGGCAGACTTCGCCATTGCTCATTTACAAATTGATCGTAAAGATAGAGATACACCAAGAACTTTAATATTAGGAATGTTCGTTCATATTATTTATTTAGGTATATTTTTTGTAACACATCGAAAAATAATTAATATTTAACTTATTATTATGATTATATCTTTCAATTAATAATAAATGCATAGGTGTTCCGTTTTCAACGCAAATCTTGTTTACCTTTCAATTTGAATTTCGCGCGCCTTACCGATGCACTTATCAATCAACACAATTCGCTGTGCTGCAGTTCTATTTAGCCAATGGGGCGCCCGGACTTCCGCTGGCGCATGCGCAGATCCTACCGGTGTCTGGGAGATCAACGCCATAGGCTGGTGGCAGAAGGCTGGTGGCAGAACCAGTAAAAACCTCTCCGTGTCTGTACGTGAAAGCGAAGGCGCGCGCGCATCAAACATTACATTTTACTCAATTATTCTTAATAAAACTTCAAGTGCTCAACAGTGTTTTTGGAACTTTATAATCGTGTGTGGCTGGCCGGCTAGGTGTCTAAAGGAAGAACTATTCGTGAGGAATCGTGCTCGAAGCCTGCCTACATGGTAAGTGGTTTGTGCATTGTTCCTATTGTCTAAATCGTCTGTAGCAACGCTTATTAACGGCGAATGCTTTCAATAAGTATTCGATCCAATGTGGTGATTGATAGTGTACTCTAATTTCTACTTATCGAATCAATTTAGCCACATTTTTTGGTGCCGAAACCCGGGAACTTTGGATACCTACCTTCAGTCTGCCGCCAAATACCAATTCGATTTAGTAATTGCTACTTCATTTACCGTATTCCACGCTTATTATACTTACTAGTACAGCTAAAACGAATAAACATAACATTTTGTTTCAATTACTAATCGGAAAACAAGTCTTTGTTCCATTTTGTTTTGTTGAGTACCTTACCTACCGTTTATCGATTTAAGATGGCTTCCATCAGTTTCTAGAATATTTGTTGAAAATAAATTCTTTTGTCGTTTTATACTTATTAGCATAAAATTATCTACCGTTTTACCGTTCGCAATAATACAATATTGCAAATCCACCTTCTCATAATTTTATGTTGATAGTTCGTTATAACTCGACTACTTTTTTCCAACCGTTCAACGTTTCCTCTTGATATTTATTTATCGAAAATTTATTTCGTTTCAAATTACGAAATATTTTTTATCGTGACGTTGTATCGTTTATCGTATCATATTTTCAACGAATTTTGGTGCGTTCACATTTTCATTATTACCGTTTTAGGTTAAAAATCATAGTTTTTTGTTTTTACAAAAAAACTGATTTTTATTTTTTTATTTACCGTACATTAACGAATATCGCAAACCGTTTTTAGTGTTCCTAACGCTCATTTAATTCATCCTTATCAATTTAATTTATTTCAATTTAAAACTCAGGTGACCGAGGTGACAATATTACCTGTTGTCGTGTAATACCGCCCCAGTGATTCTCGTCGATTCTTGTGAACGCGGTCTCGCTGAAGACGTTCGCAACTAAACTTTTTTATCGAATCCGAATATTTGTTGCTATCAGGTTTTATTGTTTTGATATTAATTATGTCTTTACTATCAAGGCGTAAATCTAAACCTACTATTAAAAAGGGTATCGAAAATACGTACACTATTAATAATTTGCCCAGTTTGCGACGTAAACGAACTATAGCATATAATCGCTTAACGAAGGCTTTGGAAGTAGGTACCTTAGCCAATACCGATGAATCACAAGTAGGGTTATTTCTTTCATATTGTCATGAAATAAAAACGATTGCTGATAGTTTTCATGACTCCCATTTTATTATTTTGGACCTTCTTAAGGATGATGCCGATGAGGAGGACGATGAACTTCAGGATCGATTTGACGAATTGTATTTTCAAGTGTTGGCAATTCAACGAAAATTTGAACAACGTTCATCTCAACAAGCTGACACTTCGAAACATAATTCATTGACCGGTTCGCACAGTGGAAATATGCGGTTACCAAAAATTTCGTTGCCAACTTTTTCCGGTGCTATCAAGGAATGGCCTGAGTTCATTGCAACTTATAACGCGTTGATACATGATTCTACCTCCTTATGTAATATTGAGAAATTTCACTATCTCGTGTCAGTTTTAAGTGGTGATGCTTTATCGTTCATTAGAACTTTTCCTGTTGCAAGTGAACATTATTTAAGTGCGTACGAGGCTCTCAAGTCCCGTTATGAAGATAAACGCGAATTAGCGTTTACGTGCTGGCGTGATATCTTGGACGTTAGTTTAAAGACTTCGAACGCTCAAGATTTTCGACGCGCCTTAGACACGATCGATGAGAACTTAACAATTTTAAAAACTTTAAAATTACCTACCGATAAATGGGATTTTGTTCTTTGTTATAATGTTCTGGCCAAACTCGATACCAAATTAAGACGCGAGTTTGAGGAAAAACATACCGATATTGAGCTTCCACAGTATAACCATTTAAGGGCATTTTTACACTCTAAAGGTGAAGCATTAATTCGCGACACGCACTTTTCGAATGTTACCAATAAAACCGCTAACGTTTCAAAGGACACACCGGGAACTTCACAGAAGTTCAAGCGACATAACGTCACGCATTCGCTTGTCGCTCCCACCGTCACTACTCATAAAAATGTTGGTGATAAACAACAAGCGAAACCTGCTCACAATTCGAGCACTCCGATTCGTAAATGTGCCTACTGTCGCAATGAACATCACATCTCGGCCTGTAATGATTTTTTGGCAAAATCAATAGATGAGCGCATGGCTGTGGCCACTGAAAAGAAATGGTGCTACAATTGTCTTAACGCATCCCATTCAGTGCGAGAGTGCACATCAATGTTTTCATGTCGACAATGTAGACGTAAACACCACACTTTGCTACATAAGGAGTCGGCGGCAAGCTCGGCGACCTTAGTGGCTAAGGATTCGTTGACTCAGTCTGATCCAACCGTAACCACAACCGTGTTACTGGCAACAGCTCTAGTCCAGATTCGTGATGCTTCTGGTGAATTTCATACATTTCGCGCGTTATTTGACACCGGCAGTCAAAACAATTTTCTCACGGCTCACGCCGCTCAACGATTAAATCTAAAACCTATAACTGGTAATATCAACGTTTATGGGTTAGGGGGCAGCCCTGCCTCAGTCAGTGGCTTTGTTACATGCGACATTGGCACCAACTGTAACGTAAAGTTTCGTCTGGGAATGCTCGTCATACCGAGCATTTGCGGAGATCAACCGATAGCAAGGCTAAATACGAAAGGATGGGAGGAGGTCAAAACACTACCGCTAGCTGATCCTGGTTTTGACATCCCTGGTCCAATCGACGTCTTGTTAGGTGCCGACGTCTTTGCTGAGTCACTTCTCGAACAACGTCTGAAGGGTAACGCCTCTCAACCGCGAGCTTTCAACTCAGTCTTCGGCTGGCTTCTTCTTGGGAAGTCCAGACTCGCATCGTCCAGTCTACTAGGAGTAGCCCCTTCTACCGTAGACGATAGTTTAAACAAAATTGTTCAACGTTTCTGGGAAATCGATAACGTTCCACAATCTTCCCGATTGACCCCAGAAGAGCAACGCTGTGAAAATAGTTTTCTCAGTAATCACTACCGTGACGAGACAGGTAGATATGTAGTTTGTCTCCCCTTCAAGGACGACGAGGAGCCAGTCTTTGAAGGTTCTCGAGAGATAGCCTTACGACGCTTTCATGCCATTGAAAGGCGTCTGTATCGCGATCACAATTTAAACCAACAATACGTGGAGTTCATGACTGACTATATCGACAGTGGTCACATGACTCTGGTACCTGCCAAGCAAATGGGTCAAGGCAAGTATTATATACCGCACCATTGTGTGCTACGTCCCGACAGCGCTACAACGAAGCTTCGCGTTGTATTCGACGCCTCGGCTAAAGATGCAACTTCCAAATCGCTAAACGACTCGCTGCTGACGGGACCGAAGCTACAATCAAATATCGTAGAGATCCTTCTTCATTTCCGTGAGCACGCAATTGTCTTCATGGCAGACGTGCGCCAAATGTACCGTCAAATCAACCTAGCTCCTCAACATCGTGATTATCAACGTATTCTCTGGCGAGCTCACCCAGATGAGCCTCTTCAAGAGTACGTATTAAATACCGTAACGTACGGAGTGTCTTCCGCTCCATTCCTGGCGTGCCGCTCTATTCAGCAACTGGCCAACGATGAGGGTCACAAGTACCCAAAGGCCAAAACCGTTTTAACTTCCGACATATACGTTGATGACGTCATATCCGGAAGCTCATCGCTGAAGGACGCCAGAGAAATCAAAACTCAACTCATCGCTCTTTTCGGTCTTGGCTCGTTTGAGCTCCGAAAATGGGTGAGTAACCGACCCGAGCTACTTAGCGATCTTCCCGCGGAGGCGTGTCTTTCAGAAGCAATCACTTTTACCGAAACTGAAGACACAACTATCAAGGTTCTGGGCCTTAAGTGGGAGCCTGCTTCGGATTCGTTCGTCTTTACCGTTAATCCATCTAATCAACCGTGCACCAAGCGAACGATTTTGAGTGAGGTTGCCAGAATTTTCGATCCTCTGGGTTTTCTATCTCCTTTGACAATTCATGCCAAATGTCTTATTCAAAAGCTTTGGATTCTAGGTCTTTCATGGGATGATAAGCCCCCACCGGAAATTATCTCTCAATGGGAAAAGTTCTCTGAACAGCTTCCTCAAGTTAGGAATCTTAAAATTCCACGTAAATACGCTACCGATAGCGCTCAATCATATCAACTGCATGGATTTTGTGACAGCTCCGAAGCAGCATATGGCGCCGTTATATACCTGCGTGTTATCGAGTCTGACGGCTCCGTTCGCGTCTTTCTCGTATGTGCAAAGGCTCGTGTAGCTCCTTTAAAACGTCAATCGTTACCTCGCTTAGAGCTGTGTGGTGCAGTTTTGCTTACAGACCTTATCAAATTTGTCAAGGACACGCTGCGGATTCCTGTCCATGACACTTATCTGTGGTGTGATTCCACCGTTACCTTATCCTGGTTGCGAGCTCCTTCTTCTCGCTGGGTGACATTCGTTGCAAACCGCGTAAGTCACATTCAAGATATCGTACCGACCGAGTGCTGGAGGCACGTACCATCTGTCACAAATCCTGCAGATGTTTGTTCGCGTGGGCAATTGCCTCACGATTTGCTAAACAATGCCCTATGGTGGGCGGGCCCAGAATGGTTGTCTCAACCACAGTCTGAGTGGCCAATCGATACATCGAAAAATCGTTCAAACGATGACAATGCGGTGCTCTCTGAGCAGCGTCGCACCACGGTTCTCGTTTCGGATCAAATCAGAAAGCGTTAATCACACGTCTATAATTGATCGGCTATTCGAAAAATATTCTTCTTTAGATAAAATCTGTCGCATTATCGCTTACGTTCGCAGGTTTTGTAATAACATGCGTAACACGGTTCCGCGATCAGATAATCTTTTCGTAACGGACGCTGAGCGTCATCGTGCGTTACTAATTATCGTCAAACATTTCCAACATCGTTGTTTTTTGGATGTCATATCCAAATTACAATCAAAGATACAGTTACCTCGCAGTTTTCGTAAACTAAACCCGTTTTTGGACGAGCAGGGTATACTCAGAGTAGGCGGGCGCCTATCGCGCTCCGATCTTGACTTCGAACATAAGTATCCCGCATTATTGCCCAAAAAGAGTGTTCTTACATCAGCTGTAATCGAATCTATTCATCGAAACAATTTTCATCCCGGTCTGAACACAACCAACTATCTGATTTTACAACAGTTTTGGATACTTGCGGCAAAGCATGCTGTACGTCATCATCTTTCAAGATGCATAAGATGCTACCGTCTTAAACCGAAACCTTTGCAACCCTTTATGAGCGACCTTCCGGCCTTTCGTGTCAATCAGGCAAAACCCTTCTCTGTCGTAGGTGTCGATCTAGGAGGGCCTTTTCGAATTAAGCTCGGGCTTCATCGTGGTGCTAAAATCGATAAAGCGTACTTGTGTTTATTCGTATGCTTGAGCACAAAAGCAGTGCACCTTGAGGTGGTTTCTACTTTATCGACTGACGGCTTCATCGCGGCATTGCGTCGCTTCGTTTCTCGTCGCGGCCGCTGCAATGTTATTCACTCTGACTGCGGTACGAATTTCGTTGGTGCAAGTTCACAACTAGCGTCATGTATCGAACAAGCCTCTCATGCGGAAAAAATAGATTTTAAACGTAACGTACCTTCTGCTCCCCACTTTGGAGGGGTGTGGGAAATCCAAATCAAAGCCGCAAAGAGTCATTTGTACCGTATTGTTGGCGATCAGGTCTTAACGTTTGAAGAGCTTACCACACTCTTCGCTCAGATCGAATCAATTTTAAATTCGCGGCTTTTGTGTCCATTGAGCTCGGATCCCAACGATTTGAACGTTCTTACGCCCGGTCATTTTTTAACGCTGGAACCTCTTACAGCAGTTCCTGACTTCGACTACAAGGACGTAAAAATCAATCGACTAAATCGATGGCAACTTATCCAATCTTTTCAACAACAATTTTGGAAACGCTGGAAAAATGAATATTTACATGGGTTAACTCAGCGAGCAAAATGGACCACGGACTCAACACCGTTAATTGTAAACTCAATCGTACTTATAAAAGAGGACAATCGGCCTCCTCTTCAATGGGCATTAGGACGAGTTGTTTCCTTGCATCCTGGCCCTGATGGGGTAGTTCGAGTCGCAACCGTTAGAACAGCCAGGGATCACTCGCTTAAGAGACCTTTGGTCAAACTATGTCCTCTACCCTCCGTATAATCGTTTCAACTTATCATTTGTTAGCTTTTAAGTTTAGAATAATAACTTAAACATATTTATCGTTAATTACCGTTTCTTATTCTTACTCTGGGAAAATCCTATTGGTATTTTGGTGGGCGGAATGTTCCGTTTTCAACGCAAATCTTGTTTACCTTTCAATTTGAATTTCGCGCGCCTTACCGATGCACTTATCAATCAACACAATTCGCTGTGCTGCAGTTCTATTTAGCCAATGGGGCGCCCGGACTTCCGCTGGCGCATGCGCAGATCCTACCGGTGTCTGGGAGATCAACGCCATAGGCTGGTGGCAGAAGGCTGGTGGCAGAACCAGTAAAAACCTCTCCGTGTCTGTACGTGAAAGCGAAGGCGCGCGCGCATCAAACATTACATTTTACTCAATTATTCTTAATAAAACTTCAAGTGCTCAACAGTGTTTTTGGAACTTTATAATCGTGTGTGGCTGGCCGGCTAGGTGTCTAAAGGAAGAACTATTCGTGAGGAATCGTGCTCGAAGCCTGCCTACATGGTAAGTGGTTTGTGCATTGTTCCTATTGTCTAAATCGTCTGTAGCAACGCTTATTAACGGCGAATGCTTTCAATAAGTATTCGATCCAATGTGGTGATTGATAGTGTACTCTAATTTCTACTTATCGAATCAATTTAGCCACAATAGGAAAATTAAGACTTGAAACAAAAGCAATTTTAAAATGTAGCAGTCGTTTTTATTGATGTGTTGTTTTAAAGAACTATGTGACACTCCGGAAAAAACCTTTTTCATCAAAATTTTGCGATTTTCCGTGGATTTAGAGGACTACTGTACTGACGGAACCAATCCTGTTAAGTCTAATTTGCAGAAATATTGTTTTTTTGAGCAAGTTTATAGAATCACTATCTCAAATGATTTTACTAGCCTTAAATATATCATTGTATCCCTAACCTTAAAACCAAGACAGATAATTTTATATAAAAAAAAAAACTTCCATTGTTCTTAGATAACTTCTTTCGCCATCTTCATCGTGACCTTTAATTATCTTCCTCATTCCTATAATTTACCCCGACTTTGAGAAATTGATGCTTTATCCTTCTGAGTAATGTTCCCAGGTATTTCTCGGCTATTTTTTTGTCACATAAATCAATTGGGTTCAATTGATTGAATGGATTAAAAGAATAGTTGGAAGATTTACGGTGTACTTTTGTTACGTCTCTACGGAAACTTGGAGTTGAAATTGTAAAAATTATCGGTTAACTTTCTGGTGGCTTTCTGGTTTTTATATTGGAAATTAATATTTAGAACTCATATTTAACAAAACGAGTAAATTTTATTTTTAAGTAATTCGTGTTGTTAGACTTCTTGCAGGTCACAAAAATTAATAAAATATCTCCACTAAAAAAACATCAAAATGAAAGTTTGACTGATATTTATAGGGCCTATTATATGAGTTAGTGATTTTACAAATTATTACACAAAAAAAAATACTTTAAAAGTAGGCATTAAAATAAAAATATTACGGCAAAACCCCCCATGGATAAAATCCTTTGGGGAGGCCTTGGTCCAGCAGTGGACGTCTTAAGGCTGAGAGAGAGAGAGGCATTACTTGACAACTTTCACTGAAATATATGTCTACATCTAACAGTACATAAGTCGCTATAGTTTTACAGAAAACATATTTATTTTTCTGTGTAAGACTAAGTACTACACTGTACGTTATAAAAACATTGTCATATTTGATCTAAAGGCATGGCAAATTCATTATCTACCAAACAACAGACAACTTCCGACGCCTAGCTACCCGACTACATGTCAAAAAGCGTACAAGTTTCAGGCAGCCTTTTAGACTTACCTTATACAAGGAATCCATTATGTGCAAAATTTGTTACATTTTTTTGGTAATATATATTTTTTTATTACTTTAAAATGTTTAGAAATTGGTATTTGTTTGTAAAAGGAAATTCAATTGTTTGCGTAACGACAGTGAGGCCGGATATCAATAGTGTACTTGAATTTGCCAAATAGTAGATTTTTTTCAATTATCTTAAATTCACTTTGTTGCATTGGTACTTCAACATTTGTTTACCTGAGGTCACAGTCAATGTTGGAATCTGAAACAAAAATGAAATAATTTTAATCTAAATGTTTGCTCAAGTGATTTCTTCTGCCAATGGTCTCAAAATTAAGGATGCCGAAGACCATGTGAAGTGGAGAAGAAAAAGTAGGAAAGCGGACACTGGGCTCCGACGCGTTTGCTGAGGATGCAGTCCGAAAAGCACTTCAAAATCAAAACCGAATTTTAGGTTTTGATTTTGAAACTTGGCCTTCAGGGAAGGCTCTTTTCACGTCAAAAACTAATAATATAATTATAGTATACTAGCTTTTGCCCGTGGCTTCGCCCGCGTGAATTTCCCACGGGATCAGTGCTTTTTGCCGGGATGAAAGGTACCCTATGTCCTTCTCCGTACTTCCAGCTATGTGTAGGTATACGAAATTCCAGGAAGATTGGTTCAGTAGATGAAGCGTGAAGAGGTAACAAACAAACTCACTTTCGCATTTATAATATTAGTTAGGATTATGTCTCAAAGCTACAAACTACTAGCATTTCGGAACGACCATTGCTGAGAAGAAATGCCGAAAGAAACTCATGAAACAGTCTATGTTATGTTTGATTTCTTACTATGAGAGAGAGGGAGAATTCAAAGGTCACATGTTAAAACTACTATTATCCATCTTTTTAACTTCAGGCGTTAAAATAACATTGTTCATTTTCAAGTTTCGACATCACCAAACACAACCTTTAACACCGAACGACACAAGGGTATTAAAGGGTTTTTTTGGTTCCTGTCAGTTTGTCAAATAGCTTCACAAAGGCTTGTGACGTGTTGTTTTTTGTGTCATAGTAAAAACAGTGCTATTTTCGTTAAACTTTAACACTTTTTCACAAAAGAGGTAGTGTGAATTTGCTTGTATTGTAGTATCATAATATTACGATACTACAGTGTACTACCAAATACAATCAGTGTAATACCAAATACATTCTTTTAGGAGAATTGACGGATTTTAGTAATATGTCGACATATAAATATAATAAAAATAAAGATTTTTATGCTTTGATTAATAAATGCGCTAATTTCTGGACAACTAACTAGACCGATTTGAACTCTTTCTGTAATTGACAGACCAATTTAAATATGTCATCCTGATTTACCAGTTTTATCTACAGAAATAAATAGAATATAGTGTCGGATCACAGAGAAGTAAATCATATTTTAATTAAATTCTTAAATATTAAATTTTTGTTATAATAATGGTTATCTAATATAATGCATGCAGTAAAAATTGTAACTGAATTTTGATATAAAAAATCAAATAATATATAAAGTCTATGTTTATGTAGTTATACAGCTTAAAGCTTTGTTTTACCTGTGAAGTCAAGTTTCATCGAAAAATCGTTTTTGCGTAAAACAGTAACATTCATCCTTATCTTCTCACATACTCACGTTTATAATATTATTTGGTATGAATACCAATATTTATATCAACTGAAATCTAATTTTAATTACATGCAATACTGTGTTAACTTGGCTTCCTCTGAGGCTGCCAAGTTTGTTTAGTTTAGGAGTGTTGTGGTTCCTTCCAAATGTTTTCGACGTCATTCTCATTAGACGTACATGCCACGTCATGGATTCCCAGGGCCACGTGTGTTATTAAAATTTATTATAGTTATTCCCACGGCTTCCTGCGTGGGAATTTTATTTATGTTAATTTCAGATATACAGATATAGTGTTACGTCTTTAAACCTTACTTAATAATTTCAGTCACTTTTTGAAGAAGTCCATGCGATTAGGTGTAGGTAGAAAAGTCGTAGATGTATAAGTATCTATGTTCAGTTAAATACCGTGTTGTATTTTATAAACGTAAGTTCACTTTTTAGCCAAGACAGTACAGCCAATGCTTGGCCTACAGATAAAACTACAAAAATGTTTGTTCATCTTCACTGATGAGAGAAAACGCTAGAATTTTTCCATTGTACTTCATGGAACTATTTTGTATTTTCAGAAGTAAATAAATTATTTTCGCTTTTTCACTATCATGGTAGGTTAAATTTCTACCAGTCTATCAATAATAACAAAAAAATATTTAGAATTTTGATTTAAATTTTAATAAAGTAAAACGGTAGTATTCTAATAATGGAATTGTTAAAGTTGTCCTGAATGAACATTGGCAGACATTACTACTTTTTCCCCAAAAATGAGGCAAATAGATCGATAATTTATCGCGTTGCACTTTATCGCACCACCTTACTACTCTCTGTTTGGTCTAATGGTTGAATGGTAGAGAATGCCTTATGGCGTTAAGTCCACCATTTGTACATAATTTTTTTTTAAATTTTGTGCAATAAAGTTTTAAATAAATAAATAAATAATAAACAGGGATGTAGGGTGGGAGACAACGGGAATAGTCGACTTTCCCGCAGAGGGTCCCTAGGGAGCGATTCGGCAATATGGCGACGGATGTAAAAGTTGGTCGCGAGTTGGTGTCATTCCAGTTCCGCAAGATTTGCGATCTCCTGGCAGGTACTCGTAAAATGTTTCGTTTGCGGACTTTATCTTTATAGCTGTGGTAAAGTGGCTCTTTAGGGAGTTATGGAAACGTTTAGTTTGTCTGAGTTTGATGAGGTTAAGGATTTGTACGAATTTTACTAGGAGAATATGAATTTCGGACCAGATAATACCTAGAATTTTAAAAAGTTATTAACTGGTCCGCGGGCGAGTTTTTTTTGGGCCAGTTAATACCTAACCCATTAATGGGCCAGATAATACCTAGAATTTTAAAAAGTTATTAACTGGTCCGCGGGCGAGTTTTTTTTTGGGCCAGTTAATACCGTACCCAAATTAATTGGGATACAAGCAATAATAAGGATCTGTAAAAATCGTAGCTAGGTAAATGAGGCCCTTAGTCTATACCTAGGTATCTATGAGGACAGTAGTAATAATATTGTAAGGAAACTGATGTTTGAAAGACATTATGTTTAACGTTTAAAGAATTAAGCATATACTATCTAAGTTTCTTAATTAATCTTATTTAAATATTTAAGCCAGACTTTACAGGTATTTTTAGGCTTATATCTTTAAACTCCACTGATACCTCATATAATATTAAGTAAAACATTTAGAACCTATGGTGTATTTATACAGCATTCAGTTAAAAAGATAAACGTTTCAGTTTAAACTGTAAGTTCTTGTTAATAAATGTACAAACGTGTAAAAATAACCTAAACTTTTGGGGTGAGAGGTACTTTTATTTACAATTTATTACTGAAATTCAATGTGCAAGATAAAATATAGGTAATATAATTTTATAATATGATAACATTCTTCCAAAAATAATATTAGCTGATTATTTCTAAGCATGTTGACCATGTGTAATATCGCTTATATTAGATATCAGATATTACGGATTATTACTCTAGTTAGGCTTAGTAGCAGACATTATTGAGTATCAGAGTACGTGTAATACGTGCCATTATACCCAAATTCTAACATTCTATGATCAAGACAATAAGGCCATGCAAACACACGTCTAGTTCCAAATGCCTAGTTGAACCTATGCATAATAATAAATGTTAAATTTCTTTTTTTATTTTTTGTAATATTTTATATTTACAAAATGTAAAAAAGAGATGAAAAATAAATAAATGAATAATAATAATAAAATGGATCGGCAGCTGTTGAGGACTGTCCGTTAGTATATATCCCTATAGCAAAGCCTTATATACACTTGCATATGGTACATAAGGGGCAGATCTTCGCAGATGCAGCCATCTCACTTTTAGATAAAACGTCTTAAGGCACTACCCAAGGCTAATCAGAGGGGGTGGGTGATTTTCGACGATAAAGGAAAAAAAACAGGATTATGTATTATTTTTTTTTATCTAGTCTTATTTATTTTATTTGTAATTTGAATCGATATAATTCTAGTTTAGTATTTTTCTCTTTACGGGATATTTTTCCTGCTTCAGTACTTCTAACCTATGGTTCACACTTGACGTTTAAAGACAGTACGTTTTCGGAAAATCCTGATTGGGTATGTCCTTAAAGGACCGTGTCCACGGGACCATTTGACCCGTGGCTCTGAATAGCGTACCAACAAAAATTATCCTAATCCATACTAATATTATAAATGCGAATGTTTGGATGTGAGTTTGTGAGTTTGTGAATTTGTGAGTTTGTGAGGATGTTTGTTACTCAATCACGCAAAATCTACTGGACGGATTTCGATGAAATTTGGTACAGAGGTAGATAATGACCTGGAATAGCACATAGGCTACTTTTTATCCCGGGAAAAAGCACTGTACAAATGTTGAAATTCACGCGGGCGAAGCCGCGGGCAAAAGCTAGTAATATTATAAATGCGAAAGTTTGGATGTGAGTTTGTGAGAACAAAATCTACTACACGGAGTTCGACGAAATTTAGTACACGGGTAGAAAAATACCGGGAATAGCACATATGTTACTTTTTATCCCGAAAATCCCACAGGAGCGAGGCCCCAGGGCGCGGCTAGTACAGAATGAAAGAATCATAAAATTATAATGTAAAAGTTCATCAGAAGTAGGACTATAGACTGGGACTTCTAGCGTAAAATACAAAACCTTAGGTGACTCAAAAAAATCTAGCGTAAGTAATACTATCAATGTATATTCGTCCACATATCACTCTCTGTCTCTCTCTCAGCCTAAAGACGTCCACTGCTGGACAAAGGCCTCCCCCAAGGATTTTATCCGTGGGGGGTTTTGCCGTAATCGCCACGCTTGGCAGGCGGGTTGGCGATCGCAGTGTGATGGCATAGTACGCGGAAAGATGCTGCTGCCCATCCTACGGTATTTTTTAAATCCCTTAGTCGCCTCTTACGACACCCACGGGAAGAGATGGGTTGGTGCTATTCTAGGGCCACACCACAGGCCACCGTCCACATATACAGTTATTTAATTGTAAGACATATGTTGTAAAGTGACTTTTTTGGAGAAAATGCAGCAGTGCAGTTCTCCACTTGCGCTTTGGAGGCGGTGGTAACCTTAGCTTTAAGTCATTTTATGACGTCAACTAACTAAAAAACAAGAAAGTGACGATTTATAAGTGCTATTTTTAAGCCAATATGAAAAAAATAATTGACTTTGACTATCCTATTTAATAAAACTTGTAATGGGTATCCCACGAGCGCATAGCAACAGGGCGCTTGACAACGCGGCCCAGTGACACATCGGCGGTCGAGATCGGCTACTATCTACCTCAGCAGCCCGCGCTCAGCCCTCACCCAGCGGTCGCCCGGCCGCATCGGCTATATAAACACGATGCGGGCATTCAGACGCCAGTTTGCCTCCCAGCAAGCTCATGACAGGTTCTCACACAGCAGTCGGTTCTGACGAACCCAGCTAAGAGACTTGTCATTCCCACCCCATGGCTTGGTCTATCAACAGCGCCATTCGTTGACACGATACGCTGATAGACTGGCCGTGACGTCCTTTCACCCCTTAGTATTGTCTAGATTCACTTAGGTCTTCTCATAGCCTAGGTAGTGTAGGGGTAGGTTCGCACTCTTATAACATAGTCACTTTCCAGGTGCGATAGCTAGGTATTAACTTTAATAATGTTTGTATAAAATCAAGTTAGATCTTTCTAACTTACCTAGCCTAGTTCTAGATTGCCCTAGTGTTTTACTTGATGCGATAGCATTGTTTTGTATAGATTTCGCACTAGGATGTTTAATTATGTATTCGCTTTGCATATAGTTGTCACTTTGATAATCTTAAAGTACCCACATAATTTTATATTTATACATTGACTTGTTTAACTGTCGTTAGTTTTCCCTACATCTTATCTTGCTTACATATTAATGTCCACCCACGCATTAGATTTGTATAGCCTTTGGATAGATTCGTAGTTTTCCAAAACTATTGCAATGTATAAACTTATGAATATAAGTAAGCTCACGTTGTCACTATGTTTCATAACATAAGCGTGGAAGTTAATGATAATGCATACGGTAAAGACAATAATGTAATAACTAGCCAAGTATATATAGTACTAATGAATATATTTAGTTCAGTGAATATTCAATGACTCAATGTTTGTATCGGTTATTCAGTAATAAAAGATTTATCTTGTTTTCTAGTGGTCTTGATCATTTCTATCTCTTTTACTTAGCTTACCTAAAGTACTGAACTTTAGCAATGAGTAAATACAATGAATACTTCTACATTACACACACAATCAGTTGATAAGTACACGTTCAGTACTTCTTTATTAGGTAGGAGTGAGTTATCTGTCCGCTATTCAAGCATCTCAATTAGCTAGCCGTAGTATAATCAACAACCGGGTGCTTGCTGCTCTCATTTAGAAAAATTAGGCTTCACTTTTCTTTACTTTTCTCTAGACAGATAATTCCCCCTCTTACAAACTCGAAATTCTAATAATACACGAAATAATAAGAGTACCCATCTGGAATTAAATTCAGGCTTGTTTTAAGGTACACTCAAAAACATATAGCAATTTATTAGAACGTCACTCCGAGTGAGTAATCACGATCCATTCACGAATGGAAAATATTCTGTGTACGTAAGAAAATTGCTGGGAAACCTGTTTATTTTTAAATTTCGACGAAAAGACGGCAAATGGTGGAGAGTGTATTTTATTAATTTTCTTTTTTGTTTGTAAGATGTCTTTAATAATGGTTCGGTATTCTTATCTAAAAATAAATCTGTTTTCTGGGTATTTTTTTTTTGTAAATAAAGCCATTTTATTTAATTAAGAAGCCAACAATAGTAATTCAGTTTATTTCGTTAACCGAGTTAAAAAAATTCTAATTCGGATGGAATATTTTACCTGATTTACAAAAAAAAAGTTAGGGTGTATTTAAATTTTATTATTAACTAGCTGTCGCCCGCGGCTTCGCCCGCGTGAGTTTCGCTTAGAAGAAAAATCTCTCTTGGAGTTCTTCATCAGATGTTCCATAAACATAAATTTTTATACGTCAGTAGAAAATGCTCATCAGGTTGAACGACTTTTGCTAAGGCGCCATTTTCATATATGATATAGTGTAGCTGGTCTCTTGGAGTTATTCATCAGATGTTCCAGATCTTAAATTTTTATACGTCATCAGAAAATGCTCATCAGGTTGAACGACTTTTGTTAAGGCACCATTTCCATAATTCTTATAGTTTAGCTGTTCTGTTAAGGTTCTTCATCAGGTGTTCCAGTTTTCAAAATCAATTATAGCCTATATGTTGCCCAGGCTTAATAGCTATACAACAAAAAAAGTTTCATTCAAATCCGTCCAGTAGTTTTTGCGTGAAACGCGTACATACATACAGACAGACAGACAGACAGACAGACAGACAGACAGACAGACAGACAGACAAGAAATTCCAAAAAAATATTTTTGCTTTCTATTATTCTTTTTAGGTCTCCCTCTATCCATTTCAGTCAAAAATACTAAATGTACAGACAAAATATTTTTACTGTTTTATTATATGTATATACTAGCTGTTACCCGCGGCTTCGCCCGCGGCGAAAAAGGATTAATCATTATCCCGCCCCTGTGAAACTGTTGCATGAGTGCGAGTTAGTACTTTATTCACGATGGAGCGAGTTGAAAAATAGGTAAAATAGCAAATAAGCAAAATTACAAACTCATAGGAAAATACCGTTTATACACTCGCATATATATGTGTGCATGTTAGTAAGGCTGCTTGTGTGTCGTGATTTTCAATCAAAATGGCGCGAAAATTTCATCGTTACCGCGCATAGAAATATATATTGATAAAGATAAAATAACGTGCCAATTTTCACTCGAGGGATTTTGTAACGGCGGACAGATTATTACTAAATTTATTATTATGTCGCTGTTTTTACAATACAGATTATTATAAGAACACCACAATATAAAGGATTTCTATAAATAAACTCTCATTGACATCTCATAGAATTATCATCGAAAGGAATACAGAGAGGGCTCCTATAATGGCGGATCAAATCGGCCGCAAAGTAGAATTAGTATGAATTGGACCAATCGCGAACTGGACCAACCGCGAATTGGTGAACTGGACAAAATCCGAATTGGACCAATCGCGCCTAAAGGACTTATTTTCTGCCTTCAAGTATTTCCGGGCAGTAATAAAAAATAAAACCTGAACCTAACTTCTTTTCCGCCCTCAAAGTCTTTCAGGGTGGTCATAAAGAGTAACTTGAACCTAACTTATTTTCTGCCTTCAAGTCTTTCCGGGCGGTAATAAAAAAAATAACCTAAACCTAACTTCGTTTCCGCCCTCACAGTCTTTCCAGGCGGTCTTAAAAAAAATAACCTAAACCTAACTACTATTATATGATCTTAGCTTCTCAATATACAAAGTTTAACACTTAAAACATTTACAATTTCGGAAACATTGTTTATTTTTAGACCAACCGCGAATTGGACCAACTGCGAATTGAACCAACCGCGAATTGGACCAACCGCGAATTTGTCCAACCGCGAATTGGAATTTTTTTGGAACTTTGAACCAATCGCGCCTAAACCGTGTCAATGATGTCTACAGCGAAGTGCTGGGCGGGGTGGGGTGTGCTATTTGAAATGAGTGCGGGGCGGTGAGTGACCGATACGTACGTTAGTACTACTTTCTATTCTGTGGCGATACCGTTTTCGATACACTATATGGTATACATAAACATTTATAAAAATATTACTCGAAAGAACATTCTTCGAGAAAAATATTGAATGAACTTATCCGCGGTAAAGTGCCATCTCGTGGCAGACCGTGAGAACTAAATGTAAGTATTTAACTAAAGCGCCGTCTAATGGCAAATTAGATGTAATGGAAAAAATGTACTTTACCTCATACGGCTATGTTGCGCGCCCCGCCTCCGCACGCAATATACATCACAACAAACTCACTGATGTTCCTTCACACACATAATATGTATATAGAAGTTTAAGCAGAGTGCCATTAGTCCGTGAACTCAGCAGCGGTCCGCACACCACGACGTATCCGGGTATACTGCCGGCCGGTGCAACGGCCAATTTATATGGCAAGTAGTGGGGAGGCTGTCGTAACGTCACTTTGACGTAACGTCATTTTGACATGACGTCAACTTTGTCAAATAATAGATGGCGTTACTATAATTGGTATCCCATGCCCACGGGAACCATTTTTTCCAGGATAAAAAGTAGCCTATGTGCTATTCCAGGTCATTATCTACGGCCCATTTTATATGGAAGTAGTGGGGAGGCTGTCGTAACGTCACTTTGACATAACGTCATTTTGACATGACGTCTATTATGTCAAATAATAGATGGCGTTACCATAATTGGTATCCCATGCCCACGGGAACCATTTTTTCCGGGATAAAAAGTAGCCTATGTGCTATTCCAAGTCATTATCTACTTCTGTACCAAATTTCATCGAAATCCATCCAGTAGATTTTGCGTGATTGAGTAACAAACATCCTCACAAACTCACAAATTCACAAACTCACATCCAAACTTTAGCATTTATAATATTAGTATGGATTTCTGTTTAGTACCTACCTACACACTTGAAAGCTAATTCAGTGTGTAAGATTAAAAAAAAAATGACAGACATTCATAAGTTTTTTTATATAAATTATATTTCAAAAGATAAAAATTGTTTTTCTGTGTATAACAGAAAGAGACATCTAGGTATCTCACTATTTTTAAAAATATGCATATATTTTGTTACGTCAGCTCCGGTAAAAGACACAAGATACGTTGAAAACACGACATCCCTTTCACAGTCGCGTAAAAAGTTTCATTTCGAGCTTCTTGATACTCCAGATCCTTTTGTACAAAAGAACACTGTAACGAGGAAAATATGATTGGGATGAAAAATTACGTTTGTTAGCGTTACGAAGGGAGGAGTTACGACTTCGGTGCGTTCTTAACTTGGTAGCATAATACGCGTTGTTTTTTTTACCGAAACTTGGCAAATAAATCGCAACAAGGAAAGCTATTACTTTTGCGGCTTTGAATGCTTTTTGAAGTTGTTACGATATGATCGCGGGTTATTTTATTATAAAAAAGTTAATCGTCTCTGTCTGTATAATAAATTTACAGGGTTAGGTTTCTCTGTAACTGATTGTACACATGTAGGTATTCAATTTTAGATCTTATCTCTTTAGTCGTATTTCCTCATGACTGAGGGTCGTAGTCATTATATGGAATGAAACACACACAACGACTCTCTTGGCAATGTTATTGGAGTGGTTTGCCATCGCCTTCTCCATTTCACACACTATCTGATAATCATCAACCAGAGTGCAAGGTTTCCTCACGATGTTTTCCTTCACCGGAAGCAAGTGGTGGTCGATGAAAACTAACATAGGTACATGAGTCAGATTGGTATAAAAACTCACGTAGCACGGGCAGGATTCGAACCTGGGAACTTTGCAGCCACAGGCGGATGCCTTAACCACTCGGCCACCACCACCGCTTCATCTTATCACATTATCTTTTTTAAAGACCGATATTGCTAGTGACTGTAAGATCATATGTCTTATGGGTAAAACGACTAAATTTAGCATTAATTTTATAAATTGATCATAATTAGGTACGTATTTTATGATTTGTACATACAGAATACGGTTCTTTATCTTTAAAATCAAGATACGATATGAGGAAAATAAAACCAAGAAATACTTGAAACGGGCATTGAATATTAAATATTATTGCATAGGTACGGTCTTATTTAAATTATCATATTCTGCTTGGATACAAGAAAAAACAAAATTTATGATTCATAAAATTCTCTCAGTAATAAAAAATGTGTCCAATATCGGCATAATTAAATATTTCGTGTCATGAATTCGTAATATTGCACGATGAGAATAATGTTAAAATGTTTTGTGTTCTTTTTACTCGAAAACATAATACTCCTCTTTCTAGGCGAAAGAGGAAGTATTATGTTTTCATGGTTCATGTATATAATGTGTGTTCCTTTATTCAACCATAATTCCTAAATGCCTTGCCAGACATGTGTAAGGTATCTTTAGATTTCTTACTTTATCACGGACTGCAGTTATGATCCAATCCTGAGTTTTTTTGTTTGTTTGTTCGTTCGTTCATCCGTAACTTCGTTCGTTCGTTCGTAATCTTCCTGAAATTTCGCATACACGTACTTAGAAGTACTGAAAAGGACATAGGGTACCTTTCATCCCGGGAAAAGCACTGTTCCTGTGGGAAATTCACGCGGGCGAAGCCGCTGACAAAAGCTATCCTAACCAATATTATAAATGCGAAAGTGAGTTTGTTTGTTGGTTTGTTTGTTGGTTTGTTTGTTGGTTTGTTTGTTGGTTTGTTTGTTTGTTTGTTACCTCTTCCCGCTTTATCTACTGAACCAATCTTCCTGAAATTTTGCATGCACATAGCTGGAAGTACGGAGAAGAACATACGGTACCTTTCATCCCGGGAAAAAGCACTGTTCCCGTGGGAAATTCACGCCTAGTAATTAATATTTCTAAAATACTCCTTGTTTTTTTATATCTCTACGCCTATATTTATTATTCCTACTTCTGTGACTCCCTCATATAGCCTATTGAAATTAAAGCGTCCCACCATTGAGTCTATAAAATAATATGACATTAACATAATACAGTTATGTGAGTAGCAAAAGTTATCTCATGAGAAGGAGCGAGTCTTCGGATGATATATGGAATAAGTTTAAGGAAAACACCGCGATGATATGGAATTCTTATACCGACGACCTTTTTACATGTGATCGCGAACTTTCTGTGCGAGAATAATAGTAAATACGTTTGATCTAACTTTTACTTGGTTTGTCATGGCTATATCGCAAAATATCCTTTTTATTAAATTGCCAATTATTTATCTTTGGCCATATCATCAGATTGGTTTACGCCAGATCAATAATGAGAAATCATTATTTCAGGATGTTTATAGGTAGTTCATTTCCGGAAATGGACAATTTTACGATATATGATAAGATCGTAAAAAGATTACTTACATTCCTTGCTTTATGTAATTACCGTTAAAGGTGAAACTTCAAGCCACCTCCTTCTGGAGTGCCATGGCGTTGCATTTACAAGAGAAGAGTTCCTGGGGAATCCAGGGGGCATGAGGGAAGCCTGCCGTACACCGTCGGCAGTTCTTTGCTTTATGGAGGGGCTGGGCTGGTTCGAGCGAAGTTCCGGCTCAATCTCCTCACGCAAAAAGGGCCCAAATTGGAGGCTTGATTGCGGCAAACAGTCCTAGTAAGAAGTAAAAAAAGTAAAAAAGTAAAAAAAGTAAAAAGTCTTTTATTTGCCTGAATTAATTCCTTACAGTAAGGTAGGTATTTTAAGTACAAATATTTATGTTTATGTGTATATAAATAAGAGGACACAAAACTAGCAAGTAGTGAAGGCGGCCAGTCCATCCTCCATCCGGGAGCTCACCCCCGAACTAGACATAGGTCTGTATCTCGGGTGATGAACAACCGATCGGTTGATGGAAAGAGCGCAGTACATTTTTTTAAAGTCTAGTACATAGGTCGTGATATGTACCTACCCACACTATACTTCCGACAGGCTACTAGAATTAAAGAAAGAGGCTTTGCTTAGGCCCAGCTAGTCTAATCTGTGATTGGGCCTAAGACTATATTTAGAATTTGACATGATTATACATAACAAAAATTCAAGATAAAATTAGTATTGGTGCCTATTACATTTTATGTATTTTAGCGGTGAGCGAGAATAGAATAAATGTGTACGTATGTTTGTGTTGTGTATCATGGGAGTACTGGTATATATGTATGGATGAATGAAAGTGAGGCTTAAGATGTATGTATGTTGTTATATAGTATATAAATAAATAAGTAGATATAAATAGATAGATAATCACACAGTGGAAATAAACACGTTTTATGGCGTTTTATAAAGTTAAGTATCATGTATTTTTTATTTTATTTTTTTTTTGCAGTTGTTTAAGGTAGGAGGGATTCTGTTTCATCATAGTTTAGACGTTTTAACCAGTTTTGGACAATTGTTTTACATTTATATTTTGTGCAGGGATATATATTTAAGGATTTATTTATTTGATTGTAAAGAGCGCAACTAAGTACTCTGAAGTTACGTTTGGCCAGTATTGTTCTGTGAGCTAAGGTTGGACAGACCGTGTACTTCACTCGTTTGTGCTTGCGTAAATTTTGATCGAACCCGATCAGGCGGTGTTTTTTGAGAATTATCTGGAGAACAAAGAGCTGCCTGACTGTTAGGACAGAAGTGTCAGAGTAAAGTTGGAAGGTCGGATAACGATATGGCTTACGGGTCATAACTTTAAGAACAGCACGTTGTGATCTCTCCAGTGGGAGTAGTGTTGTCTTGGCAGCACCACCCCAGACTGCAATGCAATAAGTCAAAAGAGACTGACACAAAGCTAAATATGTCATTTTGATTGTTGGGAAGTCAGCTGCATATCTCAGATTTTTGAAGATATAAATAAGTTTCCTAGTACGGGAAGTGAGCGTTTTAATATGTTGTTGCCAATTAAGTGCTTGGTCAAGGTGAATTCCGAGATATTTTGTGTGTGTGACTCTAGTGATGACAAGACAAGAACAGTTCGGGGTGGGGCTGGGGCAGTTATGCGCTTTCAGAACAAAGTTATTGGAACAGGGTCGCGAAGGAGCTCTCAGGCCAAATGCAATATAATTAGTTTTAGCTAGGTTCAAAGTCAATATATTATTTCTAAGGCATGTCATTACTTCCGTTAGTGCAGTTTCTGCGTGAGTGTAGACTTCAGGCCATTTCTGCCCATGAATAAGAAGTGCAGTATCGTCTGCATACGAGATAATGCGACAGTTAGGTATTTTTAGTTCGCAGATTTCATTAATATAAATGGTGAAGAGGGTGGGGCCAAGAATACTACCTTGTGGTACGCCAAATGATATTAACGCCTCTTCGCTCACATAGTTACCAATCTTAGTGATTTGTGTTCGGTTAGTGAGATAATCTCGAAAGAGTTCGAGTGCAATGCCTCTAATACCTATTGCTTCTAATTTGCGTATTAGTCTAGGGATACAGACCGTGTCAAAAGCCTTTGACAGATCCAGAAAAATAACTAAACATTTCGATTTTTCATCTAAATGTTTTACTATGTCATCCACCAAAGCTGATACGGCATCCTCTGTGGACTTGCCCTCTCGAAAACCATACTGGTTATCAGAAATGATTTTCTTCTGTTTTAAATATTTCGTAAGACGAGAAGTAAGTACTATTTAAAGCGCGCTTTGAATATTTTTTTATTTTGTAAAGTTAGGAGGAACACTTGAATCTTGTATCTTAATATCCTGTCCATCTGGGTAGGTACGGGAAGCTGAAAGCTTAAGGAAATGTATCATTTACGTACATGGGTGGCTTCGGAAGTCACGTTTAAGACGTGTATTCTGATTGTGATCTACCATCCGACAAATAAATAACGCGGTTTAAAATCTCTGCCAGTGCGCATTCAAATAACTTAATTAAACTTATAGGAGAAAAAATGATTGAAATATCCAATTCACATCAATCAATCTCGTATATAAAATACTTTCGTTACTGACTGAGTGACTGACAGACAAAGCACAGCCAAAATTACTGGGCGTTGGAAGCTGAAACTTGGCATGAAGGTTTCTTAGGGAGTGTAGGGGAGCACTAAGAAAAGATTTTCCGAAATTACCACAGGAAAAAAGACCAGGGCCCAAGTAAAATTAAAGAAAAAATCTTAAAACTGACCCAAGTTTAAGTAAGACAGCGAGAAAAAGGAATGAAGACACTTTTATCATTATTCCTTGTGATAAATCGCCTGTCTTATATAAGCGTCTGTATCCGAATTATTTAATGTCTCTTTTTTAAAACAAATTGAGATGTAATATAATAGTCATAAACATTTTATACGAAGAAAGATCAACTTTGTCAAAGTAACCACATTTCACGCATGAAGAAATGAATGCTTATTTCATTCAAATTCACGATATACGTGGAAGTTGAAAACAAGATTTATTTATGACATATTTTTCTTATCGAGTGTGTAATAGATAATACTGGTGTCAGATTTTTTTCAGGTCGCCTCATCAGGCGACCTGAGAAAAATCGCATTCGCAAAGTGCCTTCGCAAAAGGTTTCAAATTTTACTTCTTTCCACAGTGAGTCCGAGATCCAGCTCACCGCACCTCTCGGTTTGCCTCCTGCTGTATCTTGCGAACCGCTAAGGTATGGAATTCCCTCCCCGCGTCGCTGTTTCCTGACAAATTTAATTTAGGGGTTTTCAAGGCAATAGTGAATAGGCATTTTTTGAGGTTGCGTGTACCACCCTAGACCTCATCTATGCTTCCCATCAGGCAAGATTGAGGTCAAACGCATTCAAAACTCTAATAATAAAAAAAAGAGATCCGAAAGTACTTCAAACCTCGGGTTTTTTTGTACTTACCCCAATGCCTTACTCACCAGCATTGGGAAATTTGAAAAGGACTGCATGACCTTCAGAATATCACATGTTGAGAAGTGCCTATAGTCCTTCAGTGCCAGATATGCTGATCCTAGGAGAACCAGTCGCTTATTTGCCATCAAGTAATAATATCACAGAATGTGTTTTTACAGTATAGATGAGTAACCACCCAGGGTAAAACCCGAGACTGGGTTAAAACCCAATTATTATTCACTCCAATGTATGGACTGAATCTTTTTAAGTTTTAACCCAATCTTGGGTCTCAGCCCGGGTGGTTACTCATCTATATTCTACAGTAACTTCTGAGAGAAATTCTTTGAACTGTTTCCACTTTCATTGCAACCAACCAAAATGAATTTCAAGCATAACCTATACCATTATCATGCATTGCATAGAATTTAACCATACATATCACATTATGCAGCGGCCATAGCGAGCTGCAGTCACATGTAGATTCAAATAACAACGTACGAAACAACGGTAATCTGCGAAATTGTACATCCATACAATAGGAAGTATCTCGTATGGTGCAAACGACAGTTCAAGTTAGCAGTACAATTTGAAATGATTAGATTGCATAACAAACTATTATGAGTTAGACAGGAATCAAGGATTGTTGTTGAGAGTGACAAAGAAGAGAGGTGTGAAACAGATAGTCTCAAGATAATCGAATTAGATGACGATAAAAATTATATACGACACGACAACTTTATGAAATACCTGATTGAAGGAAAAGTTGAAGCGATGAGAGGGAGAGGAAAGCCAAGAAGGGCATTTATAGAGGAAATTAAAGAGATGGTAGAGGTCGTGTCGTATAGAGAGGTCGAATCGATGGCAGAAGATAGGCATATATGGAAATTACTCCACCGACAAGAACGAAGTTCTTCAATTTATTGATTGACGATAAAAATTATATTTAAATCAGACAGAAAAATTGTTGGATATTTTAAATGGTATGACAATTTCATCAAAAATATGATAAAAAGGAAAGCTAAGAGGTCAAACAGAATGCTATGAATATAAATCCTAACTAATAAGAAAGTTTGTTTGTTTATTTTTTTGTTTGTTTATTAACTCGTCACGCTTTAACTACTAAAGTAATCCTACTGAAATTTCGCATACACGTAGTTAGAAGTACTGAGAAGGACATAGGGTACTTTTCATCTCGGAAAAAAGCACTGTTCCCGTGGTAAATTCACGCGGGCGAAGCCGTGGGCAAAAACAATAAAAAAAATACTATTATTCGCTCATGTGCAAATGTCTCAATGAGAATTGAAACAAATAACATCCGATATTCAAGATTACGTCTATACTTTTTGCAAATTGAAATCTCGTTTCAGATTTGTCTAAAACATAGTACAAATTTCTACGTAAAAGTGCCTTGTAAGCTTCGAAATAGTCTTCCCCGTTCGTCACTTAAACCACCGCAAAATTTAATCCGCAGCCTCCCACTGCGAAGCAAAATAGCCGAGATATTTCATAACTACGAATCTAACCCGATCCGGTGATACAAAACTACTCTTTATTCCCCATAACATAGAGCAGATATTCCTGTGACCATGCAAGTGATATACAATAAATATTGTCTATGACATCGCTAGCTTGCACTAATGAGTTTTGACGTTTAACCTCTGCCTTTCAAGAGATCAAAGAATTGTCATGTAAGCTACTTGGACTAATTAAAGCTTCAGTCGTCTTTAGCCAGAAAGACTTTGAAAGACTTTTATGCTTGCTTTTATGCTTGCTTTCTTTTTCTTTCTTGCAAGTCACTTTCTAAGTAGCCACATGGCCACTTCTTCTTCTTAGCGAGTCGAAATGTTATATTTATAACTTCCCTTACTAGTACGTGGCAACGCCAATCGTCCTATCGTTGGCCTCGCAAAGGTCCTTCATGGCGCATGAGTTGGGGCAATAGAGGACCGGCCAAGGTATGAGAATTGTTAAAAATATGTAATTTTAAAATAGAATAGATATAATTAAACACATTATGTGACTTTTTAGCACGAGTTTATGCTCCAGAGCTTTTAATAGAGTTCAAACTTTTAAGGAAAGTCCATTTTCTACGCGTGACGTCATATGAATGTACGGTTAGTTAGGGTCGTTTTGGTATCGTCCAAACATCGCTCAAAAATGTGAATTGATTTTTGTTATATTTTGAGAAAAACTTTGGTTACGGATGTGATTCTTTTACGGATGACTCTATTAATGTGAAATATTTCAAAGAAGCATCAAAAAAAAAGTTGTTCGTTCCCCTAATCGGACATGGCAGGAGGTGAACCATAGATTACACAGCTCCGCCATCGCACATAATATTTTTCCGAGAAACCCCACCTGACGCGGTTTTCACGGCAACACCAGCTCGAAGTCTATTTAAAGTCCTCCAGACTGCCCAGGGGAGATCTTCACTTGGTGGTGGTGGTGGTGTAAGTAACCCTTTTTGGTATATTTGTTAAATTAATGAGCGATTTTCTGACAGCAAAATTAAGAAAAAAAAATCAGTATAATAAAGTCTCAACAGATAGCGTTTTATGAAAGCCGAGTCGTAATAATGGCTGAACCTATATGGTGCGCTTTTTCTTGTCAACCAGAGGCAGAAAAAAAATCACTTAACAATTTGACAGTTACACAAATCACAATATTTACATATACTTTTTAGTTGTATTTTTTTACTAAGTTTTTTTTTTTTTAAATGCCAATCCCGTGATTTTTTTGCTTTTTGTATGGAACTTTTTCTCTCACCTTTTACTAAGCGCCATCTATGAAGTCACCTGGAACTATTTTTTTATTATACATATATTATATATAATTTGTGTCTCGGAAAATTTCTCATTGAAATGGATTAAAATTGGAAGAATTTATTTAGAGAAGATACAGACAGTGACAGATAAAAAAATGAAAGAGCGGAAACTATGACATTGACGTAGTAGTTTTACAGTGTTGCCATACACAAAATATTATGTCTTTAACAGGTGGTGGTGTTGGTGGGTGGAACACTTATCCTACTTCCTACTAATATTATAAATGCGAAAGTTTGGATGTGAGTTTGTGAGGATGTTTGTTACTCAATCACGCAAAATCTACTGGATGGATTTCGATAAAATTTGGTATACGGGTAGAAAAATACCGGAAATAGCACATAGGGTACTCTTTATCCCGAAATTCCCACGGGAACGAAGCCCCGGGACGCAGCTAGTATTATTAAATGATGGTGCCAAATGATTTAGGACCCCTGCCTTTCTGAACATGTATAAATATTGTGACTAAGGCTTACGATATTAAAAATTTGGCCTTTATATATTTATAAATATATCGTGGGATATTTGTTATATAAAAAAAAAACAATCAAACATTTCAATATTATGTATTATGAAAGAAAAATATTTTTTTATACAAGGCTAATTTCGTACTTTAGAAACACAAAAATACTGTACTTCAGGGTTTACTGCTGTTGAAATAAAGCTTTTTTACGACCGAAACCTTTTCATCGTAAAATGACGATTATATTCATTGGAATAAGGTCTAAATTGCAATGTTGCATAGGTCCGAACCAAATGGCATTAGAATTGGCTATGCCTATAGCATTGTTATACCAAGAGGGGTAAGATTGAAAACTCGTTATGCAAACTAACTTGGAAACATCACAAGTTGACCGATTGTTAGTATTGGAACTATCGGCGCGGGTTCTATAGATTTGTTTATATTCTACTAGCTTTTGCCCGCGGCTTCGCCCGCGTGAATTTCCCACGGGAACAGTGCTTTTTCCCGGGATAAAAAGTAGCCTATGTGCTATTCCAGGTCATTATCTACCTCTGTACCAAATTTCATCGAAATCCGTCCAGTAGATTTTGCGTGATTGAGTAACAAACATCCTCACAAACTCACAAACTCACAAATTCACAAACTCACAAATTCACAAACTCACAAACTCACATTCAAACTTTCGCATTTATAATATTAGTATGGATAAGAGTATTTGAAAAGGTTCTTTGTTGAGTGGTGGAAGTCAGATTTTTGAGGTTTTATTTGCGTTTTTAGAGGCAACCGCTTGGACTTTGTTCGTAGTAAAAAATAATTATATTACTCATAGAAGTGCCGGCTTCCTAGATGAGTGATAGAACGTTGCACATAACGATGTAATGCTGTGCTACAAGGCAAAATTACACGTGACATCGCCGAATCCATACTAATATTATAAATGCGAAAGTTTGGATGTGAGTTTGTGAGTTTGTGAATTTGTGAGTTTGTGAGGATGTTTGTTACTCAATCACGCAAAATCTACTGGACGGATTTCGATGAAATTTGGTACAGAGATAGATAATGACCTGGAATAGCACATAGGCTACTTTTTATCCCGGGAAAAAGCACTGTTCCCGTGGGAAATTCACGCGGGCGAAGCCGCGGGCAAAAGCTAGTATATTATATAGTAGTAAAGTAATGTTATTCTAAAAAATTCAATAAATATATATATATTTTTTTATTGTTGCTGATTTTGATGCGTGGTCTTCAAATGCGTCATATGCAGCGCGATACGATGCCGTGCTTCACACGACAATGATGAAATTACACGCTACAACTTGTGGATGTATGTATATTCATGTGGCCTATGTCGGCGGCGTTGTGGCGTGTAATATTAACTTATAGCATGGCATCACATTACACCGCATTGTCGCATTTGAAGCCCACGTAGGACCACGGATGCTAGAAATGTATTATGCTTCGACGAGCAATGTAGCCGTCCGAACTCGTAGCATTGTAGTTAAGATGCTACGAAGCACTATTCGTAGTATACAAATATTATTTTGCGCGGGGCAGACGTACGTATTTGCTACGAAGATGTAGCTACGAGACTACGATGGTCGCTACGACGACGGACGAGCAATGTAGCCTATGGACGATAATGTAGCCGGCCGAAGTTGTAGCATCCTAGCTTCGTCGAATCCTACGAAGCCCAATTCGTAGCACGAATATTATATGCTTACGTAACACACCGCACGTATAGGCTACGAAATTATTGCTACGAGGCTACGGTGGTCTACGAGCTACGGCAAGTGCCGCGTCATGTAATATATTATCTTCACTCAATTTTATTATATATCAAAGATCTGACAAATAAAATGGATTTACGTTTATTTATTTGTTATAAATACCTAATATAAATTGATATATTACTATTAACTTTGACTCAAATCGGTTTTATCTTTTGCAAAAATATTATTTTTGCTGAACATTTATTTGACAATGTTTCTTACATGCCTGGAAGAAAACCTGTACGTACAATATTTCTAATTAAACTTGTTTTAAGTCCTGTGTAAAAAGAAAACATGTTTCAAAAATCTCTTCTCTGAAAATGTCGATTCTTAGAAAAACTAAAAATAACATTTTTATAAACAAAAGAAACCTTTTTATACTCTAATTACTGATATTGATTTATTGAAATATTACAGATGATTTTGTTGAATTAATTTTAATCCGCTTTTTGTATTTAGTACCACAATTAATCTACACGTATAGATCAGATTGCATGTAATTATAATGATATCGTTAACATAATATATTTATTTATTTATTTTCGTAAACCGCATTTATTATAATACATTAAATAGCTAGGTCAACCTAGGTACCAAATAAAAGATAAAGGTACGTTTACACAAACCATACTTTTTGTGCTCCAAACAGTTTCAGATGTTTCGGATCTTCGATTTTTATACGTCTACAGAAAATGCTCATCAGATTATTCAAGTTTTGCTAAGGTGCCATTTATGTTATAGTGTAGCTGGTCTCTTGGAGTTATTCATCAGATGTTCCAGATCTTCAATTTTTATACGTCAGCAGAAAATGCTCATTAGGTTGAACGATTTTAGCTAAGGCGCCATTTCCATATAAGTATGTTATAGTGTAGCTGGTCTCTTGCAGTTATTCATCAGATGTTCCAGATCTTCATATTTTATACGTCAGCAGAAAATGCTCATCAGGTTGAAGGACTTTTGTTAAGGCACCATTTCCATATTTCTTATGGTTTAGCTGTTCTGTTATGGTTCTTCATCAGGTGTTCCAGTTTTCAAAATCAATTATAGCCTATATGTTGCCCAGACTTAATAGCTATATAACAAAAATAGTTTCATTCAAATCCGTCCAGTAGTTTTTGCGCGAAACGCGTACATACATACAGACAGACAGACAGACAGAAAGACAAGAAATTCCCAAAAAATGTTTTTGCTTTCTATTGTTCTTTTTAGGTCTCCCTCTATCCATTTCAGTCAAAAATATTAAATGTACAGACAAAATATTTTTACTGTTTTATTATTATACCCACGACCCCTTTATGCTGTTAAATAAGCGTGAAGTAGAAATCACCAAAATTGCGCAGCGCCATCTATTGAAAATATGTGAGAAAGTTAATTTCAGCTTACATTTCATCATTTTATCTGAACGGCTTAATCTATTGATTTTTCCTTGGCACAATCAGTAGATGACCGGTATAAATTTGCAAATGAATTTATTCGCATTCTTCCGAGTAAGAAATTAATTCTAGAAAACAAATGACGAAAACATGAAAATATTATTGTTAGTGGCAGGATTCGATCCAGCTACTTTCTTGCGATATAAAAATATAGCAGACCAAAATATTTACAAAAAATTTAGAATTCTAAAAACTAATACAAAACGCAAAAAAAATGGAAAAAAAGGTATCAAATCTGGCAGGGCTTTACGAAGGCGTACTTAAAAATGTATATAATTATATGCTTACGTAACACACCGCACGTATAGGCTACGAAATTATTGCTACGAGGCTACGGTGGTCTACGAGCTACGGCAAGTGCCGCGTCATGTAATATATTATCTTCACTCAATTTTATTATATATCAAAGATCTGACAAATAAAATGGATTTACGTTTATTTATTTGTTATAAATACCTAATATAAATTGATATATTACTATTAACTTTGACTCAAATCGGTTTTATCTTTTGCAAAAATATTATTTTTGCTGAACATTTATTTGACAATGTTTCTTACATGCCTGGAAGAAAACCTGTACGTACAATATTTCTAATTAAACTTGTTTTAAGTCCTGTGTAAAAAGAAAACATGTTTCAAAAATCTCTTCTCTGAAAATGTCGATTCTTAGAAAAACTAAAAATAACATTTTTATAAACAAAAGAAACCTTTTTATACTCTAATTACTGATATTGATTTATTGAAATATTACAGATGATTTTGTTGAATTAATTTTAATCCGCTTTTTGTATTTAGTACCACAATTAATCTACACGTATAGATCAGATTGCATGTAATTATAATGATATCGTTAACATAATATATTTATTTATTTATTTTCGTAAACCGCATTTATTATAATAAAATACATTAAATAGCTAGGTCAACCTAGGTACCAAATAAAAGATAAAGGTACGTTTACTCAAACCATACTTACTAAAAACAAATTGTACAGAAGGTACCCTCGAGCAACAAGGACTTCTGTGTTGGTACCCATTGGATAGTGGCTACTGTCAAATTTATTACTTACTAGCCCGCGGCTTCGCCCGCGTGAGTTTCGCTTAGACGAAAAATCTTTTTGTGTTCCAAACAGTTTCAGATGTTTCGGATCTTCGATTTTTATACGTCTACAGAAAATGCTCATCAGATTATTCAAGTTTTGCTAAGGTGCCATTTATGTTATAGTGTAGCTGGTCTCTTGGAGTTATTCATCAGATGTTCCAGATCTTCAATTTTTATACGTCAGCAGAAAATGCTCATTAGGTTGAACGATTTTAGCTAAGGCGCCATTTCCATATAAGTATGTTATAGTGTAGCTGGTCTCTTGCAGTTATTCATCAGATGTTCCAGATCTTCATATTTTATACGTCAGCAGAAAATGCTCATCAGGTTGAAGGACTTTTGTTAAGGCACCATTTCCATATTTCTTATGGTTTAGCTGTTCTGTTATGGTTCTTCATCAGGTGTTCCAGTTTTCAAAATCAATTATAGCCTATATGTTGCCCAGACTTAATAGCTATATAACAAAAATAGTTTCATTCAAATCCGTCCAGTAGTTTTTGCGCGAAACGCGTACATACATACAGACAGACAGACAGACAGAAAGACAAGAAATTCCAAAAAAATGTTTTTGCTTTCTATTGTTCTTTTTAAGTGTAAAATACTAAATGTACAGACAAAATATTTTTACTGTTTTATTATATGTATAGATTATGTTTTCTACGTACATATATACATAGACTCACGCCTTTATTCCTTACGGGGTAGACAGAGCCAAGAGTCGTGAGACTCGAAGGCCACGCTTACCTGGATAGTATTATGTTTTCAATTTTCAAATAATAATAAGATGTAATTTTATCAATAACATCATTGGGACCTATTTATTTATAAAGTACTAGCTGTCGCCCGCGGCTTCGCCCGCGTGAGTTTCGCTTAGATAAAAAATCTCTCTTGGAGCTTTTCATCAGATGTTCTAGATCTTCAATTTTTATACGTCAGCAGAAAATGCTCATCAGGTTGAACGACTTTTAATAAGGCGCCATTTCCATATATGTTATAGTGTAGCTGGTCTCTTGGAGTTCTTCATCAGATGTTCCAGATCTTCAATTTTTGTACGTCATCAGAAAATGCATTTCCATATTTCTTATAGTTTAGCAGTTCTGTTAAGGTTCTTCATCAGGTGTTCCAGTTTTCAAAATAAATTATAGCCTATATGTTGCCCAGGCTTAATAGCTATACAACAAAAAAAGTTTCATTCAAATCCGTCCGGTAGTTTTTGCGTGAAACGCGTACATACATACAGACAGACAGACAGACAGACGGACAGACAGACAGACAGACAAGAAATTCCAAAAAAATATTTTTGCTTTCTATTATTCTTTTTAGGTGTCCCTCTATCCATTTCAGTCAAAAATATTAAATGTACAGACAAAATATTTTTACTGTTTTATTATATGTATAGATTTAAAGACAAAATAAACTTATGTAGCTGCCTTTTTAGGTTGCTTTTGCTTTAGATAAAGATTTTTGTGACTTCATTATTTACTTTTAAATTCGAGTTAAAAGAGTAAACGAACAAAGTCCACGTTAAAGAATAGACCAAAAAGTATTTTCGCATTTTAAAAACAGCACTAAAGAAAGCTGTTTGCAATTCTCTTTCATATTCCACGAAAATGTAGTTGCAACTATTAAGCGGGAACATTTTTACAGTCAAAACAAAACCTAAAATAAACTGCTCTGACCCACTTTATCTAAAAGTGTTGTAGATAATAACGCGGTCCACATATTCGTAAATATAATACACGTAACAATGTATTTACTTTGAGCTTGAACTTAGTACAAGAAGCTCTGGAATTAAATTTTGCTCCAGAATGTCGGCAAGCGGCACGAAATATGGCCAGCCGAGTTCTAGAATTATCTGGAATTTACTAGACGAAACCGGTTCAAGCCGGTATATCGTACACCGAAGCGGTTTTTCGCCCGGGGCCATCATAGTTTTTGCCTTATTGTAAAATCCCGGTATGATTCCAATTGGAATTTTTGAAGACGGAATGACGTTCAATTTTCAAATTGAATATTCATAGACGTTTGGCGATAATTCTGGCAGCTCGCATTAATTCCTATACTCATGAGAATTTCGAAAAAATATGATGTTTAATTTAAATTCATCGAGACAATTTTGCGAAAAAGGAACATTTGAAATGCTTTTAAGATAATGCCAATTTGTACTGAATATTCGAGTTGCTTATGAATATTTTCCTTTGAAATCCTCGATATATGAGACGGCGGAGTCGTGTAGCCAGTAACATTTCAACATTTTAAATTTTCAAAAATAAAGAGCTTTGTTCGTTTTGAGCTTTGTTTAGTGCATTATAGAAATGTATGCCTTTCTGAAAAAGTTATGCCTATTTTAAGCATGTTTAAAAGAAATAATTTACAAAACATTATTTTCTTAAAAACATTTATTCCTAACTAGGTATAGTATAAAAATCTTTGCTTCGTCCTCGTTAAAATGGCTTAGCGTAGGAAAACAAACTTGTTTTTAAGTCCCTTTTATTACAAATAAAAAACAAAGCAAAACGGCTACACGAAATTACGCGTAATTTAAAGTTTATGCGAAAAAGTAATTCATTTCGGGCACAAGTAGGTAATGACTGAAATTTTCCGGTTCTGGACAAAGATGTTCATTGGACAGAGATAAATACTTTTTGGAATTCTTGTGCAGCGTTTAATTATTTACTTCACATTCGCCCCATATTCTATGCCTGTTTTGCCCCAAATGATATCTATTTCCGGTTTACTCCACATTTTCTCCACAAGTTTCGCCCCACATAAATAATTCCGCATTTGCCCCATATTTTATGCCTGTTTTCCCCCAAAAAATCTCCCCATATTACAAATCGATTTTGTTCCGGATTTTTACGTCTGATTCGCCTCGCATATCTTTAAAACAGATTATGTGGACAGCAAATAACAATTGTACTGTACTTCAAAGTACCTTTTGTAAAGTGGGGCGAAAAATATATTTTATACGAAAACCGAAAGTTTTTGAATGTAGGGCAATATCGTAGGGCGAATGAGGAATAAAACCAGGGACTAGAAAATCGGGAGTCTGAATTGTGTGTAATTTGGTTCGTTCTTACTAAAGTTTGCTAAGAAACGATTAAATCTAGGTAGTGAGTATTTTTAGACAATTTTTACTTTTCATGTCTATTTTTTTTTTTTTTAATTTTCCTTACTTACAATATTTAAGTGTCATATCGTGAAATGGGGCGGAAGTGTATAACAGGAAGCTCTCTCTAGGTGCTTCGCCGTTCAGAAAAGTGGTAGTTCAAAATCTTTCTCTCTGGAATATTCCAAACAACAATTTTATGTTCTCAAACTCAATTAACTCCGAATTCCCAAGAAATGTCCTTTGAATCTCAAAATAAACTAATTTCCTTTATGATTAAAAATAAACGATCTGAGCATTCAAAATGTTCGAGGAAACATGAGAGGATCCTTCGAAAGAATCAAAAGAAACGCGTAAATTAAATTCCGCGTGTGTGAACACGAGGCAGTGGCGAAAATTCGAAAGCATTTTAACCCCCTTACGCAAAACGAGAGGTGTAATAAGTTTGTTGTATCTGTTCATCTGTATGTCCGTCTGTGTCATCGTAGCTCCCATACCACTTAATTCCATAGAGCCGATTTAGATCTAGTTTTTGTTTTTGAAAGATTATATTTATATATTTATATACGTAGGAGAACTAAAGTAACCGACATAGCCCGCAGAATCGCGAAACTTAAGTGGCAGTGGGCGGGGCACATAGCTCGTAGAACAGATAGCCGTTGGGGCAGAAAAGTTCTCGAGTGGCGACCACGAACCGGAAAACGTAGTGTTGGCAGGCCTCCACTCGGTGGACCGACGACCTGGTGAAGGTCGCGGGATGCGCATGGATGCGGGCAGCGCAGGACCGGTCGTTATGGAAATCCTTGGGGGAGGCCTTTGTCCAGCAGTGGACGTCTTTCGGCTGAGAGAGAGAGAGAGAGATATATTTATATGGTTATGGTTAATTAAATCGAGAAAGTTATTTAACGTGATTCATGATAATTGGTTCAGCCATTTAAGAGTAATCTAAACTGTTGCATTTATAACAATACTAGCTTTTACCTGCGACTTCGCTCGCGTGAATTTCCCAAAGGAACAGTGCTATTTCCAGGAATGAAAGGTACCTTATGTCCTTCTCCGTACTTCTAACTATGTGTATGCATAATTTCAGGAAGATTGATTCAGTAGATGAAGCGTGAAGAAGTAACAAACAAACAAACTCACCTTCGTATTTATAATATAAGTTAGGACTAGGATGATTTATATAGCTTCAATAGCTTCTTCGAATTCCGCAAAATTATTTTGACGTAACGACTAGGTACTGTAATGTACGGTTTGTCTGAAAAAAAGATTTAAATTTACTTCATACATGTATCATTGTACCTGTCTGCGAACAGTAAAATAAAATGATACCTACAATGGATTTACAGTAAAGTTACGGTAAAGTCACGGATGTCATCAAACGTATTGCGAAGCTTAAGTGGCAATGGGCTGGCCATGTCGCCAGGAAAGAAGGTTCATGGTGCAAAGCTCTGGCGGAGTGGAGACCGTGGGGCGAAACACGCCCACAGGGAAGACCGCGGATGATGTTAAAAGAACAGCAGGTGTGAAGTGGATAGAGATTGCCTAAGACCGGGAGAACTGGCATAAGATGAAGGAGGCCTACACCCATAGGGTTGGAAAGGGCTGAAGAGAGAATAATATCATCAAAATTGGGTTGAGCCTTTGGGAAATCGATCAAGTACCTAATAAATTAAACAAATTGTTACACTCCACCAAAATGGCAAGTCAAACGTGGCACGTCGTTAAATAATACAGAATTCTAATGAATGTGTCGTATCAAGTAATTTACACTCGCGCGTAGGCACACATAAATGTACCAGGTGGTACAAACCTTGTCTTAGAAATTAATTAAGCATGGTACATACTTGATAAGTTGCAAACATGTCTACGCTGTATTTGCTTGAATAACTTATGTATACAAATATATATTCTAATAATTTTATTTCTTACTGGCGCCCCGCCCCGGCTTCACATACACATAAATTGTAGCCAACGTCGCTCAGGTATAATGTAGCTTTCTATTGGTGAAAGTATTTTTGAAATCGGTTCAGCAGTTTCGAAGATTAGCCCCTACAAAAAAAAAAAAATTGAAAAATTGAATTCAAAGTCAAAGTCAAATCATTTATTTTGTGAACATAGGTTTACTTATAGAGGTGTTATACACTTAAAATGAGTTCCTCTAGGTCCAGCCATAAGACATACAAAATTTAAAAAAGTAATTAATTTACAACGTAATAGATACAAATTACAATATTATTCAGAAATTATGTAATTAAATTAATTGAAATTATCATTTAGGTATTCACTAACAGAATAATATGCTTTTTCAATCAGTTTTTGAATCATCCCGTAAAGTCTTGAACTTACGTTGGTGCTAACTCAATCTGTGTGATTTGTCCGTATATATTTATTTATATTATTTGAGGCAAAAAGGGCAGGTTTCAGTCAATTTTGCCAGGGACACGGTAAAATATCGGTTATTCCGTTGAAGGGCTCGCGAGGCCTACTGTTCTAACAGAACCACTAGTATTAGTATGAAGTATGACTGTAGCTGCGCTCCTGTGGAAATTTTGGGAATAGTAGATTTTACAACAAGTGCACAAAACGAACCATTTTTATCCGAGACTTTTAGCAGCCCGAGCCGAAGGCGAGGGCTGATAGTAATGTCGAGGATAAAAATCGTTTTGTGGACGAGTTATAAACTCTGCTTTTCACTTCGATTGCGAGGAAATAAAACAGAAAACGCACGAAAAAACAAGAGCTGTTTCCCGCCGCTTCATTTTTTTTACATCTTACGACATTGATATTAGGCTTCGGCTGCAGACCTATACAGCCTACTATTAAATTAATTTTGCAATAATAATTTTCTTATATTAATTAAATAATTTTAATATTATTTATGTCTTAAAAAACACATAAGGCAAATAAATTAAAGTAAAAATTATAAAATAACAAATTCTATCTATGAACTTTTTATTGTGTTTGGCTGTATGGCTCATTATCTTTGCCTTAATATAGATACATTTATGAGTAGATACGTTAATGCCCTTGTGCACAAAATTCGATTTTGTGCAGCCTATATCCTGCACAAATAAGCACTTTCTGAGCATGAGAAGTGAAAAAGTAAGTTATGTGATATTCCTGGTATTTTTCTACTTGAGTAGGTACCAAATTTAATTGAAATTCCTCCAGTAGATTTTGCGTGATGGAGTAAAAAACATTCAAACACACAAACACCCGAACTTGCGCATTTATGTCATTAGCAGTAGTGAACCAAGTATTTGTGGGGCCAAAGTGTTGGCTCTCATCTTAATAAATCAGCCTCCTTTGGCTTGGAAGCCTTCAGGCCTTATGAAATCTCTTTGTACCTTTTTAATCTAAAAGTCAGATTTCTGAGTCTATGGAGATCTATTTAATTCATTATTGTTAGAATTTGAAATTGATTAAAGTATATAAAATGATAATTATTTGTTTAAATTTACTTTTTCAAATTAATTACCATATAAGGGTTAAATCGCGAGCGAAAAGCAAATATTTCTAATATCCCATATGTATAGGACCTTTACAATCGCGTAACTGCAAGTCAGTCCCAACCCTTACGTTTACGATTTTATAATTGAAGCTGAGAATCGAGCTCCATATAAATTGGATTATACAGAATGTGTTTAATTTAATGTCGGAAATACCAAATTGCCAGCGTGTTTGTAAGCATTCCCAGATGTTTTTCACAGTCTTGGGGTTTCTGTGTCAAATTTGGACGGAAAAGCTTGTATTTCGGTGAAATATGTTTTAATTAATATTCGCGATATTCAAGCTTCCTTGTATCTCGAAATAGAAAATAATATATCGCAAATTCACGTCGGTAATTACTCGTGACATAGTTTTCCACGATATAATTAGTTTATTACATAGTAACTTACTTAAAGTCAGTGTTTTTAAGGCTTCAAATATTTATGATGTTCATACGTTATGTATGTATATGTTGGGATTCATGTTCTCGGAAACCTTGAAAGTATTTAAATTAGATACTTTTGAACAGAGTAAACAGAATTTACTTTTGAATTTAAATTTTATGTGATCCAGTTTACTTACTTCTTACAATATCACCAGGAAATGTATTTTCTATAATCTAAGTGATCATAAAAAATGTACACTAGGTACCTAATTAAAGTAAATATTGATAGAAGAGTGACTATTAAATTTTCTGGATACCTACTTGTGTTGCTGGCTATACAACAAACTTCCAAAGTAATGATCTAAAATTATTCCTTGAAAACTTTGCTCAAAGGAAGGTTTCATAAAAATAAATCCCAAAAGGAGACAAACTTGTACCACTTGTACCCAAACCGCAGTACTTTAAAGTTTCCAAGTAAACTCATGCAAACCACAGTAAGTATAAAATCGCCGACTAAGGATGGAAAACCACAGAGCGATTAGTACCAGGTACTCTTTCTGCTATTTGTTGTTACTTTGTACAAAACAGCTCAAAAAAAGACGTGTAAAGTTTTTAGGATTCATGTATATTTGCCAACAAATTAACGCAAATCTGGGAAGCCGCTACTAATAGCGAGGTAACTTGGATTATTTTCATAAGAATAATTGACAAAGTGTATTATGCAGGTTTCCTCACGAAGTTTTCTTTCAAAAAGTGGTGGTGTGCGAAAACATACATGAGTATAGAAAGTAATGAGACACAAGTAAGATTTGAACCTAGGACCTTTCCACAGTATGTGTTCTGCCGTACCACCACACTACTACCATCGCTTTATCATTTTAGTATAATGTGCAAATTACTAAAACCTTTAAAGATGTGTCTTTATGGAATCATTTAGGAAGAGAATCATAGTTAATTTAAAAAAGAAATACAAAATTTACCCTTGAAAAGAAAATAAAAGACCTAAGCAAACTACCTATCAACAGACAATTTTAACGAGCCATCAAGAGTCAATCTTGGGGTTTGTTTCACCTGCCTTCAGCCCAGCTGTCTTCAGTCCAATTGGCTAATGGGATTCTTAATTAATGGCCCGAAACTGAATAATTGAACTCGGGGCATTTTCCATTAAAAAGCAGTACAGAAAATGTGTACCTTCTTTTTAGTCAGTAGACATGCCCAAGGTAGAAAATATCTTCTCTTCACGCTTTATCTACTAAACCAATCTTTCTGAAATTTCGCATACACATAGATGAAAAAACTGAGAAGAACATAGGGTTCCTTTCATCTCGGGAAAAAGTACTGTTCCCGTGGAAAATTCATTTACAAATAGTTTTAGAAAATGTTAAAACTTAGTCCACTACAACTATTGTATAATGTAAATTATTACCTATGCAAAATGCACCATAATACACAGATGACTTCGCCCATCCACACTAATGTATACGGTCGTGTTGTAAGCGAATATTGCCAACTTGCATATTGCGAAGTTGTGTAGCGTCGTCGGAATACGGAATCACGGATTTTGTGTGACGCTCCAGAAACTCTGGTGCCTGATAATAGGACGCAAGTGCTGAGCTGCTTAATTTTTAACTACAGGATGATTCAAAACACATATATATTTTTTAAAGTAGTGTATTTTCTGACCAAGCAGTGTACCTACATACATACATAAATATACATGTTGTGCGCAGAGATTCCGGACAAACGAAGTGGCGGGAAGAATTCTGTACCGGAACTTTACCGGGAAAAAACCACCGGTAAAATTAAGCACCGAAAAAGGTCTCGACACGGCACCACGTTTGTCCGACTAGAACCTAACTTAAGCTATACGCAGACTGCTACCACCATAGTTTATAACGGGAACTACAGAACCCTGTATATTAAACCTAACTTAATAACTACAATCACCCACAAACTCAAGGGTCCACTTACCAAACTTAATCTTCCTGCTCTTCGGATCCAATCTTGAGTGTCTTCGGAAAGGGGGGATCCCTAATCACCCTACCTAACCCATGAGATCTCAATTCCCCAGAACAAATAATTAGATTTCTTCCCGAAGGTTGACTCGACAACAGGTAGATGTGAGCGACCAGCCACGTTTCACATCTCACAGGAAAAAGTCACAATAACGGGTTACACAAACACAAACTTAATAGTTATTTAACAAAAAGGAAATTCACAATTATAGCTCAAACTAATTAACAATCAAAAGACGCGGGACCTCTCCGCGTATTAAAATCAAACCGATATAGCACAGGACAATGGCGGTCGACCGCGACGCCATTCACGAGCAGTGTGAGAACCCCGCGGCCGCCTAGCGGCAGCAATGCGAAACACCCGCGTTTCGTTCCAAGCAATTATATTACAAACATCCCCCCGTCCCGGTCTGAGAAGCAGACCGCTAGCTTACTCTACGGGAAGGCGGGCGAGAGAGGTCACACCTCTCCTTAAAATCGAACCGTCGACCAACACCTCAGCCACACGCGGAGTGCCATCTCCGCCAAGAATCAAACGTAATATGCGAGCTCGTCGCCAAAGCAATGAGGGCAAATTTGCCTCTTTTAACAATACTAAATCACCCTCCCTGGGAGGCTCAGTCCTGTCTGTCCACTTCACTCTTTGCTGCAGCAAATGCAAATATTCAAGCGACCAGCGACGCCAAAAGTCCTGGCTCATTTGCTGCAACATTTGAAAACGCGACAACCGATATACGCGTTCGTCCTTCCACGGGTATTCGGGCAGGGCATTCAAAGGCCCTCCCACCAAAAAATGACCAGGGGTGAGAGCTTCCAAGTCATTTGGATCTGGAGATAGCGGACAGAGAGGACGAGAGTTGAGGACCGCCTCAACTTTACAAAACACTGTGGCCAGCTCTTCAAAAGTTAGAGCCGTTTCTCCGATAATGCGGCGGAGGTGGGTCTTTGCGGATTTCACAGCCGCTTCAAAAATCCCTCCCCAATGGGGGCAACTTGGGGGACTAAACTTCCAGGTTATTCCCCTTTGGGCAGCAATTTGACTTAAACTAGTACAATTTTTATCAATAAACACAGAAACATCCTTAAGATAATTTACAGTTCCCTTATAGTTTGTGCCATTATCAGACCTAATAAGGGAAGTTAGACCTCGACGCGAAACAAAGCGATCCAACGCGGCGACGAAGGCCTCCGTAGTCAGAGCCGATACCACCTCCAAATGGACAGCCTTGGTGGCCAAACAAACAAATACACACAAATAGCCCTTCACAATACGGGCATTACGAAAGGGAGAAGCCTTGATCGAAAAGGGACCGGCAAAATCGGTTCCAACGCCGTCAAACGGTCTCGAAGGTCGGATTCGATCAGCGGGCAAATCACCCATCTGTGGTTGCATCGTGGATGCCTTCAACCTATAACATGCAATACATCGAAACAGAACACTACGGATTGCTCTTCGGGCAGACAAAATCCAAAATTCGCGTTGCAAAATAGCCAGCAAAGCATTGCACCCAGCATGGGCGTTACGAATGTGTCGATCAGACACCAAAAGCTGCACCAAGGGTCCGCCCTTGGGCAACAACAGAGGATGGCGAGTCTCATATGGAAGATCCGCCTTCCGGAGCCTGCCTCCAACCCGAAGAAGCCCATCCGAGTCGATGTACGGGTTCAAACGAGCGACCGCGCCCTTCAACTTAGCGCGTGCGTCGCGCAAAATATGAAGCTCTGACTCAAACCGTCCGGTCTGCACGACACGGACCCAATGCAACAATGCGCTCCGGCGCTCTTCTGCACCTGCAATCGGCTCCAACCGCTTTGCCTGTGGGTTTCTACAATTATGTATGAAACGCTTAATCCAACTGGTAACACCCAGAAGCTTATCCAAACTGCTATACCGAGCAAGTAGCCAATCCGGCTCCGACGTCGTCTCAGCGACTACAGCATGTACACGAAGCCCAGTCAAACTCAAAGAAGTAACATCTGTCTGACAGACAGGCCAAGATGTTTCTGATCCCATCAGCCACTCTGGACCCCACCAGAGCGGGTGTGACACCAATTCTGGTGCCGTACAACCTCGGGAAGCACAGTCCGCTGGGTTAAGCTCTCCCGGCACATGTCTCCATGTTATATCAATTCCAATATTTTGAATTTGGGAAACCCTGTTTCCAACAAAAACCTCCAAGGTATGTGGGGCCGCGCGCAACCATGCAAGCGCGACCTAGCTATCCGACCAGGCGAAGATGTCTCGTATCTCGACCGTGGCCGCCAGCTCACTGGCAACGTGATGCAACAATTTAGAGAGAAGGTGAGCTCCACTCAACTCAAGCTTGGGAATAGTCAGCCTAGTCCTGATGGGGGCGACCTTGCTCTTCCCTAACAAAAGCGAGACATTGACCCGGCCATCGGCGTCAACTGTCCGCATATAGACTGACGCGGCGTAGCCTTGCTCCGACTCGTCACAAAAGCCATGCAGGCTGGCTCGATATTTCCCGGGGGGCAATATTCGACGAGGCAAGGCAATCCGATTGACTTCCTTAATCGATGAAAACAACTCGAGCCAATCATCCAATGGAGGACCAAACAGCGGCTCGTCCCACGAGACGCCCAAAGTCCAAAGTCTCTGAAGAAGACACTTCGCAGAGAATATTACTGGACTGATCCAACCGCTTGGATCAAACATACGAGCTATTACTGACAACACCGTTCTCTTAGTCCAGACCTTTGGTATTTCCAAGTCCACTTGGAATGTAAAAATATCGGTTAGCGGCTGGTACTGCATGCCCAGCACCGCTATCCTGTTGGGATCATCTACATCCTCAAACAGGTGAGGGTTCTGTTGGTGATCCTCCGGGATCCCTTCTAGAACTCTAGGCTCATTGGACAACCACTTACGTAGCTCGTAGCCACCCGTTTTCAATATTTCAATCAATTCATCCCGCAGTAGGAGGGCCTCCTCAATACTTTGGGCTCCGGTGCACACGTCATCGACATACAAGTCACGTGACAGCACGGAAGCCCCACGGGGAAAGCGGATCCGGTCCCGCTCTGCCAATTCAAGCAATGATCTGATGGCGATATAGGGACTAGATTTCAAACCATACGTGTTTGTGTTGAGTTCATACACCGTCACAGGATCCTCAGGGCGCTCACGCCAGAGTATCAACTGGAATCGCCTGTCCTCAGGATGTATGACTATCTGGCGGAACATCATCCGGATGTCCGCGCCAAAAACCACTTGATGTCTTCTAAAGTTCAAGATGATGTCAATTATGTCCCTATGCAATTTGGGACCTGAATGCAAACATAGATTCAACGAAACTCCGTTCGAAGTGGGTGCGGACCCATCAAAGACAGTCCGCAACTTGCCCGTTGAGGCCTTCACCACCGCGTGGTGGGGCAAAAAATAATGCTCAGTTGAGCTCGAATCAACTCGAGCCGGAGACATGTGACCCAAATCCTCGTACTCGCGCATAAATTCAATATATTTATCGCGAAGTACGTGGTCACGCTGCATACGTCGCTCCATGGACAGCAGTCGTTTCTGCGCAAGCGCCCTACTTTGCCCTAGGCTAGGACGTGTAGCAACAAATGGTAATCTAGTTACAAACCGACCGGAGGGCAACCTCTCCGTGGTTGATCGAAAGAAGGCTTCGCACTCAGCGTGTTCCGGATCCATCCTGGAACTCATAGGTGGCTCCTCCACCTCCCAAAATCTTTGCATGGTCTTGGCCAAGGACGCTGATGCGACGACCGGTGGCTCCTCCACGGTGCTATTATCAAACACAGGGCCCATCAGGGCGAAACCAAAGATAGTAGACACTGCCATCAGTGAAGACGAACCCAGAGCTCTCTGGGTACCCAACAAAATCCAACCCAATACGTCCGAGCCCAGGAGCAAGTCCACTGGGCCGGGATGAAAAACAAAGGGGTCGGCCAAATCCAGACCCGAAACCAAAGACAACACACCCGGCGGTATGTCTGTCGAGGGGTGCCAACCCGCAATGGTATCCATTACCATAGCCGAAGTCGTGATCCTCATTGTGGAGGACTTCAGCGAAGAAAAGGTGACAAGTGTCTGGCCCGTCAGACACTTCACTTGTATGCCACCAACTCCAAGAAGTGGCACAGGCGAGTCTTCCACGACTAAACCTAACTGGTGTGCCACTCGAGTGGTAACCAAACTGCTTTGAGCCCCTGAGTCCAACAGAGCTCTCAAATTCCTGGCTTCCCCCCCACGACCCCATACGCGGACCACCGCGGTAGGGAGCAGAACCGTCCGCGGCTCTGTCCCAGCAAGGGAGCAAGCTAGTTACGGGCTCCCCACTCTCTCCAAACCAGGGGGGCGCCACTGACCCGGATAGTATGGCGGGCGAGTGCACATCCCTACCTGAGGGGGGGCATAGCCCGCGGCCCTGCCATACCTATAGTATGGCGGGTGGTACTCCAGCCGTGGGTACTCGTGCAGCGGCGGGGAAAACTAATAATTAATAGTTATTTAACAAAAAGGAAATTCACAATTATAGCTCAAATTAACAATCAAAAGACGCGGGACCTCTCCGCGTATTAAAATCAAACCGATATAGCACAGGACAATGGCGGTCGACCGCGACGCCATTCACGAGCAGTGTGTTCTCACACTGCTCGTGCCGCGGGGTTCTCCCCGCGGCCGCCTAGCGGCAGCAATGCGAAACACCCGCGTTTCGTTCCAAGCAATTATATTACAAACACATGTTATCACGCCTTTTTCCCTTTTTTTAAGCAGTGTACTTGTACGTATAATTATAATATTTCTTATTTGAGCTGAACATCATTATTTTTCTTTTTTCACAGTTCATTTGGATTTTTTTTTCATTCATTTTTGTAAGTCTTTATGGGCTGTAAAATATATGAATATTCAATTCGACTGTCAGATCTAGAGGTTATTTAAATTGTAGGTGGGTGCATTCCAGTGAAGCGTAATAAAGACTATCTAAACTAAAATGTAAGTAAATAAGAAGAATTGAATTAATCATGATATAGCAAAAATACAGCCAGTATCGCTAGAGCATAGTTTAGCAGCTTTGGAAAAAAAAACACCATCAAAAGACCATAATAACTGGTCTGTAGTAGTAGAAGGGATCAACATCATGGTGGTTGGTATGCATTGAAGAAGGCAATTGGGACAAAAGAAAAAGGGCCATCTAGCTATAAAGGAGTACATAGTTTGAATAATCCGGTGAAGGAAAACATCGTGAGGAAACCTACACTCTGGTTGATGGTCTACTGGAAGAAATTTCTATAGAAATAAGTAGAACCTTTGTACTTAGTTTTCCTATGTTTTATGTTTCCTTTGTATGTGTTTGTTGTGTACAAAAATTAATAAATAAATAAATAAATAAATGATTATCAGCCCGTGTGTGAAATGGAGAAGGCAATGGCAAACCACTCCATTAAAATTGCCAAGAGAGTCGTCGTGTGTGTTTCATTTCATATAATGAGCACGACTCTCAGTCATGAGGAAATACGACTAAAGAGAGAGAGAGTTTGAATAATCTATATATTGAAAGAATCTAAATAAACTTTAGTAATCACATCCACACACACATCACATCCACGTGGACCGACGACCTGGTGAAGGTCGCGGGTTGCGCATGGATGCGGGCAGCGCAGGACCGGTCGTTGTGAAAATTCTTGGGGGAGGCCTTTGTCCTCGTACGTGTGGACGTCTTTCGGCTGAGATAGATAGATAGAATCACATCCAACAAAAAGAAACATGAACATATGAACAAATTCTGAATATATTCTTACATTTTCTTACTGTACTCGTATTTACCGAAAGCAAATAGCACATAATAATGTACGTGAAAAATACTACGCAGATATTAGAAACCCGACCCATTCTAGGGGTCCGAAAGGTACGGTTCAATGTAATTTAGCTGTAACACAATTTTCTACTATTGTAAGGAGCTTAGGTCCACAGGTGGACTCTTAAGTATATATTAGGAATTGTCTCTGAACCGTATTTCTGAGCGGAGTCCAATTTAAAGTGCATAATCAGTTGTTATTGCTTTATATTTATTGTTTGTTTTAGATATGTACTTAGTTCTTTTGCAATGAGAAATTTGACAAGGTACCGAAGAGTTATAGGTGGTTTATTTTGCGTGAAAATACGTAAAGTTATATATATAGTCTGTAAATTTTTGATGGTTTTCTAAAAGATTTTTAATAGTTTTGTCTCTTATTTATATTAATTTTTATCAAGCTGTTACTTGCGGACGACATAGTTAATTTAATTCATCATTGTTTTAATTTTTTAATAGTTTGTTAAGGCCCTAGGTGCCCGATGTGCTTTTGTTTTTATAGGCAAAGCATGACTACGTAGTACTTCTGTGGCATGACGCAAAGTATCCCGCACCCCCGCTGTATAGAGACGCGCGCTCAGAGACAACGCGAAATGGGCGAATGATCTTTGTTATTCACATTAGTATGAAAAATGTTGCTTGATTTGCATGAGATTTTTATGTCAAAATATTCCCAAACGTTAATGCCATTTCGAAGCAGTAGCGAGTAGTAAGATATACATGCAATTCTGTTATTATTATTTTTCATATAGTTTTTTTTACGTTACGAAAAACATAATTGAAGCAAATGTTACTCAAGACCTGATAGTACACATATATTTTTTCAGATTTTTTTGGCTAACCACAGCTGAGCATTAGTCTTTACAAAATCACCATTTCACAGACTATGGCAATTGAAGCGCTTTAAAGGAAAGTTTCAGATAAACTTAACGACTACATAATCTGTTACAGATCGGATAACAAAGTATAAGATAAGAGGAAAGGAATATTAAGAATGACGAACAAAAAAATATGTTCAACGTTTAGAAAAGTACGGGTTTGGGTCTCACAAACAGATTAAAAATTAACAGAATTTGATACACGAAGGCAAAAATGCAAAATATTTTCTCGTAAAATGAACAGGAATAAAATAGATGGAAAGGGTTGTGTAAGGAGGAAATAAGCAACATTCCCTTCGTACAAACATATTTGAATAACTTAACTTTGAGGAAATTTGTGAGAGATTGGCGAATAATTTAAATTGATATACAAATAAACGGTTCATCGGTTTTAAATAATATGAGTAATTGTTTTTCAGAGTTTATAGTTAGAAACATTTGGTAGTTGCTTGAAAATTAAGTAACTATTATTTCTGTTACGACATTGTTGTTAGAGTTTATGCGTATTAGGTAATTTACGTGTCTTTTTGGATGAATGAAATTCATCCAGCCAAATTGTAATGAAGAACTAACAAACAAATTTACTTACACATAGGTACCTACTTTCTTTTTTTATAACAGTAGGATTACATAGTATTGAGTCAAATATTTGCAGTGGACGTCTTTCGGCTGAGAGAGAGAGAGAGTGTCAACTATTGGATGGTTGCTCCGCTGCTAGTGCGGAAAATTCTGGGGCCTACAAAACATTATGGCGCCTGTACACACTTGCGCGAGGGTCCTCGCTATCCCTCGCACGAACCTCTCGCACGAGGAGCGCTACACGAATGTCACCCTGTACATTCTTGATTAATTCAGTTACGACGAGCGGCGGCGAGGAGATGGACGCACTCCAAGTTACAGCAGCTGCAGCGCTATTAGCTATTATAATTATATGTACATTTATGAAACGAAAAAGATTAAAAAGAAATGGCGTAAACGGAGGTGGTGGATGATTATTGATGAGGTGGATGATGATGGTTTTTCAACATCTTCGGCCCCTGATCCAGATCTTAGAGACGTATTAATTTCTCTTTTAATCGACCTAAATGTGGCCATCAATGAATTCTTTTTTTTTAAATTCATCTATCGAAAACCCAGTTTCCTCAGATATCGAGCCCACGCATCGTAAACTTTACGTTTGTCTTTGTGGTATTTGTGCGTGGGCTCCCATAAAATAGGCTCGCTTTGATATATTTCTACAAAATTTAATTCTTTCTCCTGGTTCCACATATTTAATTGGTTGCGATTACGCACGACTTAACACCACGACGTCTTGAGGTAGAATGAACGAAGCACGAGTGTACAGGGATGCACTCGTCTCCCCTCGCGAGGGAAGGCGAGGCCCTTTGACTCGCGACAAAAAGCCGACACGAGGACGAGGGCGCGCGAGGCGAGGCGAGGGAAGGCGAGGATAGGCGAAGTATCCTGTACATTCTTATCCTCGCCATGGCTCGCGCTCCCTCGTTGAGTGTGTACATTCGCCATTAGGATGGAAATCGGAGTGCCAGGAAGGACCTATAAATTGAAGATCTAGTATCCGAACCAAATATTATGGAAGAGGTCAAAGCAGCCAGACTTCGCTGGCTCGGACATGTAGAGAGAATGGGTGAGGATCGTGCCATCAAGACAGCAGACTTGGGTCGATTGAGGGGCTCGACCAGTCGGGCGCCCTAGGAACTGCTGGAGCGATGAGGTTCTGAAAGACCTACAGAGCCTCAGAGCTGACAACTGGCGAGAGCTGGTGCAAGACCGCAAAAAATGGCGTCATCTTGTGTCGGAATCCAAGAACTATTTAGGGTCACTGCGCCGCAGTAGGTAGTAAGATTGTTACGAAGAAGAAGCGACCTCATATGACAAAATCAGAACGAAACATCATATCTATTAATAATGAATTCCTATAAAAATATCCACGTACGGGGAAAAGCAATTAATTGAACTGAATAATACCATTGAAACATATTCAAAATCATCAGAATTGGCCAAAGAGAAACAATTATTGGCAATTTATTAAAAATTTAATATGACAAAGGCCGAATTTTTGTACACAATCGAAACAACTATACTACTGTATTCACACATAATGGAGTGCAATTTTATTTTAATATTATAAAAAAAAAACATTTTTTTTTGCTGTCTATAGTAGATCACGTTACCCTGCATAGAGGCGAGTTTACAATGAATTCGGTTGGGTTGATGTGCTGTTTACAGTACAAGCTTTTATTACGTAATTGATTGTCCGAAATCAAAGTGCTTGTTTAAATGAAATCAAAGGAATCTCAACTATGTATAGTTTTAAAGACAGAAATGGGAAGTTTTTGGCCAGCAGCAGGACTAAATAGATAAATTAAAAAAAAACTTAGATGAATATAGCTCAAAGTCAAAATTTTTTATTGAAACTTACCTTCAAAGAAGGCTTTTTTTCACGTCGATAACTAATTATTTAATCATAATTTATTATGTCTCAAAGCTACAAACTACTAGATTCTACTTATTTACTAAAATAAAGCCAAAATTTTAAACTCGCACCGCAAACTACGATCTTAATATTCCCGCCTTAATTTAGGTAAGGACGGCGACTTATTCAAATCCGCCGAGACACCTTTCCTTTAGACAATTAGGTATGCCTTGCGGACGTGGTGTAAGTTACAAGATTTTGTACCAAACATTAGAAATAACATAATATTATTCTATAAAATACTAGCTACGCCTAAGGGCTTCGCATTGTGGGAATTTCAAGATGAAAATATTAATTAATAAATTTACAAATAATGAAATATAAAAACCCTGAATTAGAGGCAGCACTTTTACGTTTTATATTGCAACATTATTGAAGATTCGAGTTGTTAAAATAACAGGATTTAGTAGCAATAGTTTCTTACAAAATTATTTCCAAATAATTAATCCGCCACCATTAGTGATGTGCCGTTCTCGAAATGTTCAAAGAACAAGCGGAAAAATATCTTGGAAATATTCTCGAGAACGGAAAACGGTGCCCTTCCCAGAAATAAAATACTGGATCCGCCCTTGATTGAAAGTCAAACTTTGACAGGAGAAATGACAGATACGTTTTTAAATTAGTTGCCAGTATAAGAAATTAGTTCTATTGCTTTTCCCCAACATGGCGAGGGTTTTTATATTCCTGGTCAGACTTTAATAGAAATAAAATTATTAAATAAAAGCAGTACTACTTACACAATTTTTCAAACAGAATATTTGGCGAATGGTCAGCATTTACGTAAGCCAACTCGGTCAAGTGCCAAAGATTTATCGCATGATAATAAAATACTTACGAATCTCAGACCGATACTTTTATTTCTTTACCTGAAACAGACAAGGAAAATATTAATATCTCAGGAAAAAACTGGTAGTAACATTGGTAGTAACAGGGGCAATAAAGGAAAATAAGAACCACTAGACTCTTCTTATTATAAGCTTTTTCCCGGGATGAAAGTTAATCTATGTCCTTTATGTGTATGCGAAATTTCAGGAAGATTGGTTCAGTAGATAAAGTGTGAAGAGATAACAAACAAACAAATAAATAACAAACTCACCACGATCAAGTTTAAAAAGATATAATTGCATCAGATGGTAAAGGACTGTCATCTGTAACCTATTAGACCTCACTCCTAAGTATTAGGAATTCTATACAATCCTAATCAAAAAAAGTTTTAGTCATTTTCGCTCACACCGAAACCGCAGGGGTACTAAAATTAAAAGATGTGACCGCGTTTGTTCCTACAAACGATTAAACCCATAATTAATTTGGTAGCATTGTAATGAAGAAATGCCTACCGTTTTCGAGGATAGCGACTGGAAAAATTAAATGAACGAAATAGAAGGAAAATGATTTCTATTTATAAAACAAGATGGAGTTTTAAATAAAGTTAAACTACTATTCAGACAGACAATTTTTTTTTCTAGCCTGATGATATCCACTGCTGGGCAAAGGCCTTCCTTTTCTCCTTCCACAATTCTCTGTTGAGTGAAGCCCGTTTCCACTCCCGCAGATTACTTTCGATGTCATCTCGCCATCTCATTCGCGGTCTTCCCTTAGCCATACATATGCCCCTCTGCATGATACCCATAGGATAGCATCTATTTGGCTACATGTGACAAACATGTCCATTTCCAGCCCAGTTCCACTTTAGCTTGGCTGACTTGGCGCCTACGTCAACAAAAAAAAAATTATTCTTATTATATCTTAAAATAATCATATTCCAGCCAGGAGCAGAGCCAGTTCCAGCCAGGAGCAGAGCCAGATAGTTAAAAGTAAAAATAAATTAATAAAATTAAATTAAAACCTCGCCCAAATTTATAGCCTCATAAATGAAGTATCTCATCAAATTGGTGAAATAAAAATTAATCATCTTGGATTTCGATCATTGCATTGAGCCAAATGGTAAAACTTTTTTAAAAAAGTGACACAATTAAGAATTGTCATTGTTCGTCTAAAAAAATCTACAAAACTCAGTCTTTATCTCGAGTCGAGAAGCTTGTCTCAGTAGAAAACATTCTGTAACTAAATTTTTATGTAAATATCGTCACAAAAGATATTTTTCTCAAGAAACTCTTTCAATCTACTTAAAACATACTTGGAACTCGAACACGTTACTCCATTAGCCCATTGTATTCACTACAGAGACTGATAAAGGAACTTTTTTCCGGTAAAAAGGAGACCGGATTTCTTCGTTCTAATAGTCGGAATAAATTTGATAAAACTTTGCTTTCTTTTTGGAGGAATGTCCAAGATTTTTGCACAGTATTGTTTCTGATAAGTTCTTCCATTTCTTCTGCTATCGTAATTCTTTCGTATTTTGCATTTTTTACTTAGGGTTATTGGTCCATTTTATGATTTTCATCAACGAAAGCATGTTTTTTTTTAACATTTGCCATATAAGATAATTATACGACCTATGACTTAATCTGACGCTGGTTTTAACTTGATATGCTGCTTGAATCTGATATATTAGTAGTAATTATCTCCATTCCATCAGAGAGCCCACTATTCAGCTAAGCGTGGCCTTCGAATCTGTCGACTCTTGGCTTTGTCTACCCCGTAAGGGATAAAGACGTGACTCTATGTATGTATGTATGTAATTATCACACAAACGAAGTCGCGGGCAAAAGGCAATAAGAAATAAAGAGATAAAATATTTTCATCATGCGTTTCTATTTCGTATTTACCCCGTATGGGATAAAGACTTGAATATATGTATGTAAGTTTCTATTTCGTGACTTTGCCGCTTGGGTATATGTTTTTAGTACAAACTTCTCTTTGTTGGCTCTCTGGAGAAATAACATTGATAAGAAATACTAGTAGGACAGAATACTTGGAGTAGCACAGATTAGTTTTAACATTAAGTATTAGGCGCGCCGCGGGCCTCCGCTCCCGAGAGAATTTCAGTATAAAAAGTGCCCTATTTGCTATTCCCGATATTTTCTACCCGTGTGAAAATTTTCATCAAAATTCTTCCAGTAAGATCTCGTGTCATTAAAAAATAAACATCTAAACACACAAAAATCCAAATTATCACATTTAAAAATTAGGTTATATGTGACAAAATGTAGAACTATTTTAGACCGCCAAAACACACAGAAAATTTAAAAAGTAATTTAAATAAAAATGTCTGTCTTTCGTCTTTTCTTCCAGTTCTTATCGAAACCTCTCAAATCATCCGACCATTCCGTTCTTGGTCTTCCTTTTTTCTTGTATCCGACAGAGTTAAGGGGAGGAAACTAGGTAAGACATTTGTCCAGTAGGACATAGATAGCTAAGAATAAAAAAGTGCGAATCGGGCTCTCAAGGGTAGGGCTCTGTAAACCACATAACCTTTATTAATAATATTATATGGTATACAAGCCTCATGATCAGGCAGGCAAATCAATAGGCGATTGCGATTATAGGATTCGGAAGTTATTGAGAGTTTGGCTCTGCCATTGAGAAGATTTTAAAAGACCGTTTCGTTCTAGGCACAGGCATTGGCCCTGAACGCAATCGGACAACCAGACGCACTGCGGGCTATCATCCCTTCCTAGTTTATATTCCCCCCGCACGCACCAAGCGCTTTTCATCATCATTCCTAATGCGCACAGTGAAGCATTGGAACTCCCTGCCTGCGTCTGTGTTCCCGAGCACGTACAACCTGACTCTCTTCAAAACCAGAATGAATAGGCTGCTTCTGGGTAAGCTCGCTACATCGTAGACCTCATCTCTGTCCTCGGGCAAGATTGTGGTCAAGACCAAACCCATATTTATTAAAAAAAAAAAGATTTTTGAGCTAAAGACATCTACTTTAATGTTAGTACTAAAAGCGATTAAAATTTCGTAAGAAAGACTGGAAAACAGATAGTTTCACCAGTAATTGTAAGTGTCTCTTCGGTGTAGCGGTGAAGCAAGCTCATTGGAAGTTTGCTCAGGAGTCTCTGGTTCAAAACTCTTCAAAACTAAGTAAAAGACTATTTGCGGATTTAGGGGGCACGGGGTCACGTGTCCCCCAGACTGCTTTTTTGTGTACCTACTGTGGAGGGAGATTCCATGACAGTGAATATCAAATTAAGAAATAACAGAAACGTGCCCCTCCCAGACTGTTGTGTACCTACTGTGGAGAGAAAATTCCATAACAGAGCATATCAAAAAAAGAAAGAACAGAATTTTTCTGCCCATCTGGTTTATTTATTGATTTTTTGCAAATCTGGGCCTGCAGTGGCTAGTCTTTAGGATTCGTTTCAAGGCGGACGGCAATAGCATCGGATTTCGATTTGTTGCACCCCCCCCCCCCCCAACAGGCACGTTCCTTGTGCCCCCCCCCCCAGAAAAAAATCCTTTTTTTTTTTTATAACATAGGGCGGCAAACGAGTAAGCGGGTCACCTGATGGTAAGCGATCACCGCTGCCCATGGACTACTGCAACACCAGGGGTATCACAAGAGTGTTGCCGGCCTTTCAAGAAGATGTAGACTCGTTTTTTGAAGGTTCCAATGTCGTATCGGTTCGGGAATACCGCCGCAGGAAGTTGGTTCCACAGTGTGGCTAAATTGATTCGATAAGTAGAAATTAGAGTACACTATCAATCACCACATTGGATCGAATACTTATTGAAAGCATTCGCCGTTAATAAGCGTTGCTACAGACGATTTAGACAATAGGAACAATGCACAAACCACTTACCATGTAGGCAGGCTTCGAGCACGATTCCTCACGAATAGTTCTTCCTTTAGACACCTGGCCGGCCAGCCACACACGATTATAAAGTTCCAAAAAAACTGTTGAGCACTTGAAGTTTTATTAAAAATAATTGAGTAAAAGGGCTGTAATGTTTGGTGCGCGCGCGCCTTCGCTTTCACGTACAGACACGGAGAGATTTTTACTGGTTCTGCCACCAGCCTTCTGCTACCAGCCTATGGCGTTGATCTCTCAGACACCGGTAGGATCTGCGCATGCGCCAGCGGAAGTCCGGGCGCCCCATTGGCTAAATAGAACTGCAGCACAGCGAATTGTGATGATTGATGAGTGCATCGGTAAGGCGCGCGAAATTCAAATTGAAAGGTAAACAAGATTTGCGTTGAAAACGGAACATTCCGCCCACCAAAATACCAATAGGATTTTCCCAGAGTAAGAATAAGAAACGGTAATTAACGATAAATATGTTTAAGTTATTATTCTAAACTTAAAAGCTAACAAATGATAAGTTGAAACGATTATACGGAGGGTAGAGGACATAGCTTGACCAAAGGTCTCTTAAGCGAGTGATCCCTGGCTGTTCTAACGGTTGCGACTCGAACTACCCCATCAGGGCCAGGATGCAAGGAAACAACTCGTCCTAATGCCCATTGAAGAGGAGGCCGATTGTCCTCTTTTATAAGTACGATTGAGTTTACAATTAACGGTGTTGAGTCCGTGGTCCATTTTGCTCGCTGAGTTAACCCATGTAAATATTCATTTTTCCAGCGTTTCCAAAATTGTTGTTGAAAAGATTGGATAAGTTGCCATCGAGTTAGTCGATTGATTTTTACGTCCTTGTAGTCGGAGTCAGGAACTGCTGTAAGAGGTTCCAGCGTTAAAAAATGACCGGGCGTAAGAACGTTCAAATCGTTGGGATCCGAGCTCAATGGACACAAAGGCCGCGAATTTAAAATTGATTCGATCTGAGCGAAGAGTGTGGTAAGCTCTTCAAACGTTAAGACCTGATCGCCAACAATACGGTACAAATGACTCTTTGCGGCTTTGATTTGGATTTCCCACACCCCTCCAAAGTGGGGAGCAGAAGGTACGTTACGTTTAAAATCTATTTTCCGCATGAGAGGCTTGTTCGATACATGACGCTAGTTGTGAACTTGCACCAACGAAATTCGTACCGCAGTCAGAGTGAATAACATTGCAGCGGCCGCGACGAGAAACGAAGCGACGCAATGCCGCGATGAAGCCGTCAGTCGATAAAGTAGAAACCACCTCAAGGTGCACTGCTTTTGTGCTCAAGCATACGAATAAACACAAGTACGCTTTATCGATTTTAGCACCACGATGAAGCCCGAGCTTAATTCGAAAAGGCCCTCCTAGATCGACACCTACGACAGAGAAGGGTTTTGCCTGATTGACACGAAAGGCCGGAAGGTCGCTCATAAAGGGTTGCAAAGGTTTCGGTTTAAGACGGTAGCATCTTATGCATCTTGAAAGATGATGACGTACAGCATGCTTTGCCGCAAGTATCCAAAACTGTTGTAAAATCAGATAGTTGGTTGTGTTCAAACCGGGATGAAAATTGTTTCGATGAATAGATTCGATTACAGCTGATGTAAGAACACTCTTTTTGGGCAATAATGCGGGATACTTATGTTCGAAGTCAAGATCGGAGCGCGATAGGCGCCCGCCTACTCTGAGTATACCCTGCTCGTCCAAAAACGGGTTTAGTTTACGAAAACTGCGAGGTAACTGTATCTTTGATTGTAATTTGGATATGACATCCAAAAAACAACGATGTTGGAAATGTTTGACGATAATTAGTAACGCACGATGACGCTCAGCGTCCGTTACGAAAAGATTATCTGATCGCGGAACAGTGTTACGCATGTTATTACAAAACCTGCGAACGTAAGCGATAATGCGACAGATTTTATCTAAAGAAGAATATTTTTCGAATAGCCGATCAATTATAGACGTGTGATTAACGCTTTCGATTTGATCCGAAACGAGAACCGTGGTGCGACGCTGCTCAGAGAGCACCGCATTGTCATCGTTTGAACGATTTTTCGATGTATCGATTGGCCACTCAGACTGTGGTTGAGACAACCATTCTGGGCCCGCCCACCATAGGGCATTGTTTAGCAAATCGTGAGGCAATTGCCCACGCGAACAAACATCTGCAGGATTTGTGACAGATGGTACGTGCCTCCAGCACTCGGTCGGTACGATATCTTGAATGTGACTTACGCGGTTTGCAACGAATGTCACCCAGCGAGAAGAAGGAGCTCGCAACCAGGATAAGGTAACGGTGGAATCACACCACAGATAAGTGTCATGGACAGGAATCCGCAGCGTGTCCTTGACAAATTTGATAAGGTCTGTAAGCAAAACTGCACCACACAGCTCTAAGCGAGGTAACGATTGACGTTTTAAAGGAGCTACACGAGCCTTTGCACATACGAGAAAGACGCGAACGGGGCCGTCAGACTCGATAACACGCAGGTATATAACGGCGCCATATGCTGCTTCGGAGCTGTCACAAAATCCATGCAGTTGATATGATTGAGCGCTATCGGTAGCGTATTTACGTGGAATTTTAAGATTCCTAACTTGAGGAAGCTGTTCAGAGAACTTTTCCCATTGAGAGATAATTTCCGGTGGGGGCTTATCATCCCATGAAAGACCTAGAATCCAAAGCTTTTGAATAAGACATTTGGCATGAATTGTCAAAGGAGATAGAAAACCCAGAGGATCGAAAATTCTGGCAACCTCACTCAAAATCGTTCGCTTGGTGCACGGTTGATTAGATGGATTAACGGTAAAGACGAACGAATCCGAAGCAGGCTCCCACTTAAGGCCCAGAACCTTGATAGTTGTGTCTTCAGTTTCGGTAAAAGTGATTGCTTCTGAAAGACACGCCTCCGCGGGAAGATCGCTAAGTAGCTCGGGTCGGTTACTCACCCATTTTCGGAGCTCAAACGAGCCAAGACCGAAAAGAGCGATGAGTTGAGTTTTGATTTCTCTGGCGTCCTTCAGCGATGAGCTTCCGGATATGACGTCATCAACGTATATGTCGGAAGTTAAAACGGTTTTGGCCTTTGGGTACTTGTGACCCTCATCGTTGGCCAGTTGCTGAATAGAGCGGCACGCCAGGAATGGAGCGGAAGACACTCCGTACGTTACGGTATTTAATACGTACTCTTGAAGAGGCTCATCTGGGTGAGCTCGCCAGAGAATACGTTGATAATCACGATGTTGAGGAGCTAGGTTGATTTGACGGTACATTTGGCGCACGTCTGCCATGAAGACAATTGCGTGCTCACGGAAATGAAGAAGGATCTCTACGATATTTGATTGTAGCTTCGGTCCCGTCAGCAGCGAGTCGTTTAGCGATTTGGAAGTTGCATCTTTAGCCGAGGCGTCGAATACAACGCGAAGCTTCGTTGTAGCGCTGTCGGGACGTAGCACACAATGGTGCGGTATATAATACTTGCCTTGACCCATTTGCTTGGCAGGTACCAGAGTCATGTGACCACTGTCGATATAGTCAGTCATGAACTCCACGTATTGTTGGTTTAAATTGTGATCGCGATACAGACGCCTTTCAATGGCATGAAAGCGTCGTAAGGCTATCTCTCGAGAACCTTCAAAGACTGGCTCCTCGTCGTCCTTGAAGGGGAGACAAACTACATATCTACCTGTCTCGTCACGGTAGTGATTACTGAGAAAACTATTTTCACAGCGTTGCTCTTCTGGGGTCAATCGGGAAGATTGTGGAACGTTATCGATTTCCCAGAAACGTTGAACAATTTTGTTTAAACTATCGTCTACGGTAGAAGGGGCTACTCCTAGTAGACTGGACGATGCGAGTCTGGACTTCCCAAGAAGAAGCCAGCCGAAGACTGAGTTGAAAGCTCGCGGTTGAGAGGCGTTACCCTTCAGACGTTGTTCGAGAAGTGACTCAGCAAAGACGTCGGCACCTAACAAGACGTCGATCGGACCGAGGATGTCAAAACCAGGATCAGCTAGCGGTAGTGTTTTGACCTCCTCCCATCCTTTCGTATTTAGCCTTGCTATCGGTTGATCTCCGCAAATGCTCGGTATGACGAGCATTCCCAGACGAAACTTTACGTTATAGTTGGTGCCAATGTCGCATGTAACAAAGCCACTGACTGAGGCAGGGCTGCCCCCTAACCCATAAACGTTGATATTACCAGTTATAGGTTTTAGATTTAATCGTCGAGCGGCGTGAGCCGTGAGAAAATTGTTTTGACTGCCGGTGTCAAATAACGCGCGAAATGTATGAAATTCACCAGAAGCATCACGAATCTGGACTAGAGCTGTTGCCAGTAACACGGTTGTGGTTACGGTTGGATCAGACTGAGTCAACGAATCCTTAGCCACTAAGGTCGCCGAGCTTGCCGCCGGCTCCTTATGTAGCAAAGTGTGGTGTTTACGTCTACATTGTCGACATGAAAACATTGATGTGCACTCTCGCACTGAATGGGATGCGTTAAGACAATTGTAGCACCATTTCTTTTCAGTGGCCACAGCCATGCGCTCATCTATTGATTTTGCCAAAAAATCACTACAGGCCGAGATGTGATGTTCATTACGACAGTAGGCACATTTACGAATCGGAGTGCTCGAATTATGAGCAGGTTTCGCTTGTTGTTTATCACCAACATTTTTATGAGTAGTGACGGTGGGAGCGACAAGCGAATGCGTGACGTTATGTCGCTTGAACTTCTGTGAAGTTCCCGGTGTGTCCTTTGGAACGTTAGCGGTTTTATTGGTAACATTCGAAAAGTGCGTGTCGCGAATTAATGCTTCACCTTTAGAGTGTAAAAATGCCCTTAAATGGTTATACTGTGGAAGCTCAATATCGGTATGTTTTTCCTCAAACTCGCGTCTTAATTTGGTATCGAGTTTGGCCAGAACATTATAACAAAGAACAAAATCCCATTTATCGGTAGGTAATTTTAAAGTTTTTAAAATTGTTAAGTTCTCATCGATCGTGTCTAAGGCGCGTCGAAAATCTTGAGCGTTCGAAGTCTTTAAACTAACGTCCAAGATATCACGCCAGCACGTAAACGCTAATTCGCGTTTATCTTCATAACGGGACTTGAGAGCCTCGTACGCACTTAAATAATGTTCACTTGCAACAGGAAAAGTTCTAATGAACGATAAAGCATCACCACTTAAAACTGACACGAGATAGTGAAATTTCTCAATATTACATAAGGAGGTAGAATCATGTATCAACGCGTTATAAGTTGCAATGAACTCAGGCCATTCCTTGATAGCACCGGAAAAAGTTGGCAACGAAATTTTTGGTAACCGCATATTTCCACTGTGCGAACCGGTCAATGAATTATGTTTCGAAGTGTCAGCTTGTTGAGATGAACGTTGTTCAAATTTTCGTTGAATTGCCAACACTTGAAAATACAATTCGTCAAATCGATCCTGAAGTTCATCGTCCTCCTCATCGGCATCATCCTTAAGAAGGTCCAAAATAATAAAATGGGAGTCATGAAAACTATCAGCAATCGTTTTTATTTCATGACAATATGAAAGAAATAACCCTACTTGTGATTCATCGGTATTGGCTAAGGTACCTACTTCCAAAGCCTTCGTTAAGCGATTATATGCTATAGTTCGTTTACGTCGCAAACTGGGCAAATTATTAATAGTGTACGTATTTTCGATACCCTTTTTAATAGTAGGTTTAGATTTACGCCTTGATAGTAAAGACATAATTAATATCAAAACAATAAAAACTGATAGCAACAAATATTCGGATTCGATAAAAAAGTTTAGTTGCGAACGTCTTCAGCGAGACCGCGTTCACAAGAATCGACGAGAATCACTGGGGCGGTATTACACGACAACAGGTAATATTGTCACCTCGGTCACCTGAGTTTTAAATTGAAATAAATTAAATTGATAAGGATGAATTAAATGAGCGTTAGGAACACTAAAAACGGTTTGCGATATTCGTTAATGTACGGTAAATAAAAAATAAAAATCAGTTTTTTGTAAAAACAAAAAACTATGATTTTTAACCTAAAACGGTAATAATGAAAATGTGAACGCACCAAAATTCGTTGAAAATATGATACGATAAACGATACAACGTCACGATAAAAAATATTTCGTAATTTGAAACGAAATAACTTTTCGATAAATAAATATCAAGAGGAAACGTTGAACGGTTGGAAAAAAGTAGTCGAGTTATAACGAACTATCAACATAAAATTATGAGAAGGTGGATTTGCAATATTGTATTATTGCGAACGGTAAAACGGTAGATAATTTTATGCTAATAAGTATAAAACGACAAAAGAATTTATTTTCAACAAATATTCTAGAAACTGATGGAAGCCATCTTAAATCGATAATCGGTAGGTAAGGTACTCAACAAAACAAAATGGAACAAAGACTTGTTTTCCGATTAGTAATTGAAACAAAATGTTATGTTTATTCGTTTTAGCTGTACTAGTAAGTATAATAAGCGTGGAATACGGTAAATGAAGTAGCAATTACTAAATCGAATTGGTATTTGGCGGCAGACTGAAGGTAGGTATCCAAAGTTCCCGGGTTTCGGCACCAAAAAATGTGGCTAAATTGATTCGATAAGTAGAAATTAGAGTACACTATCAATCACCACATTGGATCGAATACTTATTGAAAGCATTCGCCGTTAATAAGCGTTGCTACAGACGATTTAGACAATAGGAACAATGCACAAACCACTTACCATGTAGGCAGGCTTCGAGCACGATTCCTCACGAATAGTTCTTCCTTTAGACACCTGGCCGGCCAGCCACACACGATTATAAAGTTCCAAAAAAACTGTTGAGCACTTGAAGTTTTATTAAAAATAATTGAGTAAAAGGGCTGTAATGTTTGGTGCGCGCGCGCCTTCGCTTTCACGTACAGACACGGAGAGATTTTTACTGGTTCTGCCACCAGCCTTCTGCTACCAGCCTATGGCGTTGATCTCTCAGACACCGGTAGGATCTGCGCATGCGCCAGCGGAAGTCCGGGCGCCCCATTGGCTAAATAGAACTGCAGCACAGCGAATTGTGATGATTGATGAGTGCATCGGTAAGGCGCGCGAAATTCAAATTGAAAGGTAAACAAGATTTGCGTTGAAAACGGAACACACAGTTTGGTCGTACGTGGCACGAAGTGTCTTTTAAAACGTACGGTGGTTGACAGCCAGTCATCCAGATGGTATGGATGAAATTTCAGCCTGTGACGGATGGTACGGTGGTGAAATTCTGCGGCAGGTATTACGTCGAACAATTCATCAGAGCACTCCCCATGATACATTCGGTAAAGAATGCACAAGGATGCGACATCCCTACGCAGAGCCAGAGGATCGAGACGGCTGACGAGATTCTCGTCATCGACGATGCGAATCGCACGACGTTGAACGCGGTCTAAAGGGAGAAGTTGGTATTGAGGTGCCCCAGCCCACAGATGGGAACAGTATTCCTTATGCGGCCTAACTTGTGCCTTGTATAGCTGAAGGCGATGCGCCGATGTGAAATACCGCCTTGCTCTGCCTAGGACACCCAGTTTTTTGGAGGCCAACTTAGCCTTTTCCTTAAGATGACCGCGAAATTGAACGTCGCACGAAATCTCGACGCCTAGAATTTCGATCTTCGGCCGCGTATCTAGTGAAGCGCCCTGGAACGAAGGAGATACGACGAAGGGGCTTTTTTCGCGGTGAACGCACAAACTTGTGTTTTTTGGGGTTAAATTGGACCAAGTTGCAGTGACCCCAATTTGAAACCTGGTGTAATGAAGTTTCAACTTCAGACACAAGTTTTGTTCGACACTCGGAGACGCGCGCCCGAGAAATGTTAGCTTGACCGGTATAAGAGGTGTCCACCGTGCTATCATCCGCATAACAATGAATGCTGCTGGATTGAAGCATATCATTGATATGCAAAAGAAAGAGCGTCGGGGACAGAACACAGCCTTGAGGGACACCAGCATTCACGGGCTTGTATTCGGAGCATGAACCGTCAACAACGACTTTAATGCTGCGCCCTGTGAGGAAACTGGTAACCCATTGGCATAATTTCTCGGGCAACCCGTAGGAAGGAAGCTTCGATAGAAGGGCTTTGTGCCAGACCCGATCGAAGGCTTTCGCCATGTCCAAACTGGCCGTCAGGGCTTCCCCCTTACTCTCAACCGTTTTCGCCCATTTATGGGTCAGGAATACCAAAAGATCGCCAGCAGACCGTCCATGACGAAATCCGTACTGGCGATCGCTTATAAGCTGGTGCTCCTCGAGGTACAACAGGAGCTGGCGGTTTATAATGGACTCCATTATTTTGGAGAGCAAGGAGGTAATGGCAATGGGCCTGTAATTGCCAGGGTCAGAGCGATCACCTTTTTTGGGTATTGGGTGGACTAAAGCAATCTTCCATGCAGACGGGACGACGCCTAAAGAGTAGGAGTGTCGAAAAAGACGCGTCAAGACCGGAGCCAACTCAGGAGCGCAAGTTTTGAGCACAACGGCAGGGATTCCATCGGGTCCATTAGACTTGTGGACTTCGAGGGAGAGAAGTGATTTGCGAACAGTTTTTGAGTAAACCGGATGTCCGGCATAGTACTCGCGCAACGTGGTATAGTCGGAGGAGGCTTCCCACCGTCGTCCAAAGTAGAGTTAGATGCAAAAAAGGTGCCCAGGAGATCGGCTTTCTCTCTTGCATCATGGACCAACGTGTCATTTGCCGTGCGCAATGGTGGAAAGGATGGCTGACAAAAATTGCCCTGGACAGCTTTGGCAAGAGACCAAAATGAGCGTGTACCCGAGGGTAGTTTGGCCAGCTTCTCACCAATTCGTCCGATGTGTTTCGCCTTTGCCGTAGCCACAGTTTTTTAAAGATCTAGAGGCAAAGTTATACTCCCTTTTAAGGACATTCGCATCAGGATCCTTAGCTGCCATCGCGTTGGACCAGGACTGAAAACTTGCTTGCTTTTGGCAAAACGCTTCTTTGCAAGAGCGGTCAAACCAAGGCTGAGACTTGCCACCGACGGGCACAACAGAACTTGGGACGAAAAGTTCCATGCCCTGCGATATCACATCAGCAACAGAGTCGGCAACGGCAGAAGCATCCCGAAGCGAGAAGCAAATTTCGCCCCAGGGGTAGGATAAAAAGAAGGTCCGCATCCCATCCCAATCTGCTGACTTGAAGTGCCAGACACGGCGACAGCCGGCGGAACGAGGCCGTAATTTGCACGTGGATGGCACCATGCTCCGGATTAGGCAATGGTCTGATGAGCCAATAGGGGCACCAACAGATACTACATAGCCATCCGGATGGGAAGTCAGCAGGAGATCAAGCCGTGAGGGCGTATGGCCTTCCACATCAGGTATGCGTGTGGGGGCTGAAACCATCTGAGACAGACTATAGGCCGCGGCAAAGGCGTGAACAGATCTACCCGCATGATCGGTTTTTCCCGATTGGAGCCATTCTATATGGTGGGCGTTAAAGTCCCCAAGAATTATTATTTCCGCGGATGGAATCTGTCGCAGCACATAGTCCGTTGCAGTGCCAATATGCTCCATGAGTCGGTCAGTTTCGGCATCACCACTATGGGACCTGTAGAGGCAAGCGTAGACGCGAGGGTGGTCGTCGCAATCAACTCGAAGCCATAGAGTGGACAAGTCTTTGCCTTCAAGATTGCATAGACGGCGAACACAGACATCGTCCCTGACAAATACGCATACGCCAGCGTGTGGCACGAATTTGTGCTCGATTTTATAGCCGGGATAATGTAGGTATGACGTATCCGCTGGAGACGATATCTGGGTTTCCGTCAAAAAGAATAAGGCAGGCTTTTCTGCCTCCAGATGGTAGTGGACAGAGTTGAGGTTTGAGTGAATACCCCTGATATTGCACAGATGGACATGGTGTGCATGGGGGGGTGCCGTAGCCTTATCTTGAGCAATGACGAGCGGGATTTTGCCCTCCCCAGAGTACGTAGGGCAGCCCAAGCAAGAATGCTCAGGGAGGGATTCTCCTGTACGTAACGTACCGGTACCCTCCTGGGATACTCTACTATTAAATTCCGCTGCCATGTTGAGGGGGTGGGGGGAAGGGGTGGGCCTCCGGTTCTCTCACTCACCGAACGAAGCATAGAAGTGTTAAGGCAACTACTCAAACGTCGATTTTCTGTGAGAGGGTGGTACTTCCCCGGACGAGCCGGCCCATTCAAGCTACTAGCAAAGATTTGGCCAGTAGCGTGGCTCTACCACACGAGAATCCTGGATCCGCCGTTGTAAAAGACAGTGACAATATTGAACTTAGTTTAATTCCTCGCTAACTTTCCGCTTTGTACAGAACACTATTATGCTTCTACCTACTGCACACTAATTAAACTCCAAAATGGCTATGAAATAACACGGGACATTGGTCGGTGAGGTGAGCGGTGTTCGATGGTCAAAGGATGCTTGGGATCTTTTGGAAACATACGGGAGTGAATAAGTTAAGAATTTTGTAATTTAACTAACCAAATAAGATTATTTTTTTCGTTTTTCCGATGACATTTATTTTTTTACGTTTCGTTATGAATGAAGGTTTCCAGGATTAAGTATGTATTTTATTACGAGCTAGCTTTTTTCCGCGGCTTTGCCTTGTAAGTTTTTTTACGAGAACAGTGCTGTAAGTCCTTTTCAGAACTTCTAACTATGTGTTCACGAAATTTAAGGAAGATCAGTTCAGTAGATAAAGCGTTAAGAGGTAACAAACAAACAAATATACAAATAAATAAATAAACATGGCTTAGATGACTGTATAATAAATCAATGCAAGTTAAATTGATTTTGTGTCTCCGATTAAGCTTAAAATGATGATATTCGATGAAGTTTGGATGTGAGATTGTGAGTTTGTGAATGTTTGTTACCCAATCACGCAAAACTTAGAAAATAATAAAAATTATCTGCGAGTAAGTGCCCGTATGTTACGTTACTTAGTATTCACTGGGGCTACCTCTAAAGCCAATGAAACTAGATTACGGCTTTATCTAATATGCTTCACTTACTACAAGATATTTCAATAGTCTGAAATTAATACGGCTGCTTAGTTCTATTGCTGATAAATTAAACAACTATGTATTGTGTATTAGTTTTAGTCAATCGTAGAGCTAAAGAGATAATCGTGTTATTTATTGATTTGTTAATGTCTTTTGTATGTGACTTTGCTTTGTATATTACTAAATCACGGAAAAAGTATGATATTCTGTAATAATAATATTTGTTTAATTAACAGAATCCTAACTAACATTATAAATGCGAAAGTGAGTTTGTTTGTTTATTTGTTTGTTTGTTACCTCTTCACGCTTCATCTACTGAACCAATCTTCCTGAAATTTTGCATACACATAGTTAGAAGTACGAAGAAGGACATAGGGTACCTTTCATCCCGGGAAAAAGCACTGTTCTCTTGGGAAATTCATGCGGGCGAACCGCGGGTAGAAGCTAGTTTGGAATAAATTAACTAAAAAAAAATATCATTATTTTTAAAAATGACGTCATCCCGTGTCGGTGGCCAAGATCCACTTCGGGTCGCTGCGCCGCAGTAGTAAGACTTGAATGAAGCCAACGATAGGGCGGTGGAAGTTGCCAAATACCTACTGGTCGAAAAAAATCTCTCTCTCTCTCAGCCGAAAGACGTCCACTGCTGGACAAAGGCCTCCCCCAAGGATTTCCATAACGACCGGTCCTGCGCTGCCCGCATCACCAGGTCGTCGGTCGAAAAAAATCTAATCTGTGTCACTTCGACTCGAGATAATGATGATGATGAGTAACAAGTAAGTAAGTATCATTATTTTTGGATTATATGCCAAATAGGCCTGTGGCTAGTCATAATTATGATTTTACTGCACTCTTCTTGAAAGGCCGGCAACACTCTTGTGATACACCTGGGGGCCGATTCTACCAATCGTAGATGTCGTGTCTTAATTGTGTCTCAAGATCCAAAGAAATTTAACTAAAGCGACAAGATCTCTGTAAGATTTCTATGCATTATTACGATTTCTTTGGCTTTTGAGACACAACTGAGGCACGATATAGTACTAATGATTTTGATACGGATACTCACGCGTCTTGTTAGCCGGATTTGTCGACTAGTTTCGACTTTATACGGAAGTAATTTTCAAGGCGAGTAAAAAAAAAATAAAATCATTATGACTATTTCTCACGTAAGTATTAATCAAATCACGATATAGTACGTTTGTAACTTGTAGATTCACGGGCCTGGTATTGCATTTGTCCATGGGCAGCGGTGATCGCTTACCATCAGGTAACCCGCTTGCTCGTTTGAATCACTTTGTTATAAAAAATGGGAAAGTAAAAGGGTTAGCAATGCAAAGAGTAAAATGACTCCATCGAGAAAAGCCTATCTGTGAAATTTGATATGATCCGCAAACCGCATGACACGTAGAGTAGGATTTGACACTTAAAATTGAATGTGACTTCGAAGTGACCAGTACAGTTGATCGAAAAAAATAAAAGCAAGATTTTTTAAATTCCGTCTTCCAAAGAATATTGCTGGTCTAAGGGGAACTAAGTATATAAATAGTTGGAACAAACAAACCAACTGTCTGTCTGTACAACGAAGTTTTTGTCGTGCCTGTCTTAAACTATTTTCTGCAATGCTGAAACTTTAAACAAAAATGCTCAGTGCCGGTTTATTTTGAAGTTATTCAGCGTTTTGAACCACAAAGGAAGTACGGAACTCTTGTAACATTGTTTCTAATCTTTTTCTTATTGAGTTGTTAGGTCAATCAATCCGCATGCCCTGGTGAAAGAGAGATATGAATGAAAGTGAAAGATGGATAAATGCCTATTGTAAAGAGAGGTGTTTTTTTGCAACCAACCTAAAATAAGTTGGAGTCATTTGAAAAATTCGAACGATTTTCTTACGTATAATCAGATGTTTGAATATTATTAGGAACCGAAAACTGAAATTCTAGCAAAAAACTTTGAATTATGTATATACTTACACACAGGCAGGTCCGCATATTTATTAATTTAAATATGGCAAAGTATGATCCTACCATATAAGATAAAAAATGATATCAAAAGTATCTTCCTCAACTTTATGGATCGCAAATCGTCAAGAAGAATATAAAAAACAAAAAAAAAATACCTACTACATAAAAAAATAGTTACCGTTAAAACCTTAAAAAATGAAAATACCGTCGCAATGAATGCTCGTACTTGTGACATAAGTGCTCGCGTGCAGGTAGAAAACATTTCAACTATTTTCACATAAAAGTGCATTAAACGCTACCATTAAATTTGCCCGCGCTGAATGCACGAATACGTGGGATTGGTGTAATGAGACTGTTATAATTCTGGTTGTTATTTGAGAACCTGAGCGAAGGTATTATGTTTATTTATATCCTCCTCCGCGTGTTGCTCCAATAGAACTAAATAATTGTATCTTATATTCGTTTATTAAAAAACTAGCTGTCGCCCGCGGCAGTTTCGCTTAGATGATAAATCTCTCTTGGAGCTTTTCACCAGACGTTCCAGATCTTCAATTTTTATACGCGAGCAGAAAATGCTCATCAGGTTGAACGACTTTTACTAAGGCGCCATTTCCATATATGTTATAGTGTAGCTGTTCTCTTGCAGTTCTTCATCAGATGTTCCAGATCATTAATTTTTATACGTCATCAGAAAATGCTCATCAGGTTGAACGACTTTTGTTAAGGCACCATTTCCATATTTCTTATAGTTTAGCTGTTCTATTAAGGTTCTTCATCAGGTGTTCCAGTTTTCAGAATAAATTATAGCCTAAATATTGCCCAGGTTTAATAGCTAAACAACAAAAAAGTTTTACTCAAATCGGTTCAGTCCTTACGGAGATTAGCGTGATCATACATACAGGCAGACAGACAAAAAATTAATAAAAATTTTTTTTGCTTTCTATTATTCTTTTTAAGTGTCCTTCTATCCATTTCAGCCAAAAATACAAAATGTACAGACAAAATATTTTTACTGTCTTATTATATGTATAGATAAAAAAAAGCTCACACTACAGAAATCTGAGTACCTAATTGAAACTCTAAAACAAAAACAAAGAATTTAGATTTTTTTTTTCTAGCCTATCGAGATGTTCCATCCACAGCTTGGCAAAAGCCATCTGTTTCTCTTTCTACAATTCTCTGGTCGAGTCGAGAGAAGCCCTCTTCTACTCCCGCAAATAACTTAAACTATTTTGACAGGTAAAATATTAATTTTGGGTGTATAAAATTTGTAGTCTGCGAGTTTGACTTGATTCATATCACGCGTGGAAATACGTAGGTAACAATAATAAAAAATATACTTATATTAACATTATGATATAGGGACAGATTTATTCAAAGCCTAGATGCATGAAATTCACTTTCCGTATTAAAATAATCGGCTTTTGTACTGAAAGCTTTTCAAAATGTTCATACTATACATGTTGAGAAATATTGGCTTTCATGTATGATACAAAAAACACAAAGTGCCTTTTAATGATGACTGCTAACTTTAAAGCTTTTTCTCATTGAAAACATATTTATTCTTATTATTTAATCAAAATCCATCCAGTAGATTTTGCGTGATTGAGTAACAAACATTCAAACACACTCACAAATTCACATCCAAACTTTCGCATTTATAATATTAGTAGGAACTAGAATTGCGTCTCCTAACTTTTCCTTCCAAGTAATCAAGTGATGTCTAATATACTTTAATAAAACAAAAAAATATCCAGCAATATGTTTAGCCCATTATTGTTCGTGGAAATATGCTCACTTATGATATGAAACAAAAGAATATGTGGAGTAATATCCTGGATGCTGGCAATATAGGATCACCGTGGTTATTAAATTCATTTGGCCTCACTTCACAGTACTCGTAAAGCATATTGCGTCAAACTCATATGTATTCACGTATTTATCACAGTGAAAAATATTCCTCGATTCACGTACGGAATATTTTTGGGGTATTTTTCGCGTTTTGGTCTAGATATGTTTTATATTGGACTTTAATCAGTAATAGTGAAGAAAATTATATATTTTCGGCTCTTTAAATCTAGTATACATATTTATAAGGAACCAGTTTATTACAATTTATTGACTATTCGCATCGAAATAAAATAAAATAAAAAACGCTCAGAAGCGTTGGACATACAGCTTTAAACTAGCTTTTGCCCGCGGCTTCGCCCGCGTGAATTTCCTACGGGAACAGTGCTTTTTCCTGGGATGAAAAGTACCCTACGTCCTTCTCAGTACTTCCAACTATGTGTATGCGAAATTTCAAGAAGATTGTTTCAATAGCAAAAGCGTGAAGAGGTAACAAACAAACAAACAATCAAACGTTAATCAGGATTAGGATGGAAAAAACAGTTCGAATATAAAAATTATTTGTATAAATTTCGTCCAAGCGAAGTCCGCCCATCTAGTGTATACAGGGTGTTTTTTAAATCATTGGCATCCTTTCTACTGGTGAAAGTACTCATGAACATGAGCAACTTTTTGTATGGGACCGACTCAATCCGATGGAAAAAAAATCTGCTGTTCCATACTATTTTCCAATACCTACTCACCCGAAATGTATGGAACAGCTGATTTTTTTTTTCCATCGGATTGAGTCGGTCCCATACAAAAAGTTGCTCATGTTCATGAGTACTTTCACCAGTAGAAAGGATGCCAATGATTTAAAAAACATCCTGTATAAAGAGGTCGACAAAATAAACAGTAACTTCAATGAATGATTGTTCAAGTCCTTTGTGAATAAATTATTGTTAATAGCTAATGAAAGACTGGATTGCTGGCTGTAATTGGTAGTTTAGCTTTATTTTATACTAGCCGTGCCGCGGGGCTTCGCTCCCATGGGAATTTCGGGATAAAATGTACCTTATATGCTATTTCCGGTATTTTTCTACCCGTATACCAAATTTCAGCGAAATCCGTATTATTGATTTTGCGTGATTGAGTAACAAACATCCTCACAAATTCACAAACTCACATCCAAACTTTCGCATTTATAATATTAGTAGGAAGTAGTATAATTAAAACATTGGCAAAGGACAGAAAAAAATATCTCTAAAAAGTTAGCTAAGGATGAGAAGGAGTTATTTAAATACTGCAATATAATGAGTGTCTATGATAAAATTCAATACCAAATTTTAACTGAATCATGTCAAAAATTTTGTTTAGTAGAAAGAATACGACCTGCGCACTTAAGAAAACTTTGTTATTTAAATAAATACAATCTTCCAGAATATAATAATCTGTATGGGACAAGATTACCTAATTACATGATACCAAATTATCTTAATAAACTTCCATCTGATCTACAGGAGTTGTATAAACTTAACTTTAAAAAATTTAAACTTAAATTAAAAAAATTCTTTGTTCCTAAGTATAATAGCGACTCACCGAACACAGATAAATCCTGCGAGGTTTCCGCAGTTCGGTAAATATTTCGACGGTCCCAATTAACATAGTCGGATCTGCGAAATGACTAGTTTACAGGAAAGACGATCAAAGTTTGCCAAATAAGTTTTTGTGTATAACTTTGTCATTTTGTGGAATATTGTTGTGAAATTTGGAATATTTTATTATCTTTATTTACCCTTAAAATGTGTATGAACAGATATAGAAATTTAACACTAGAAATAGCAGAAATGACAGTTGCTACGTTTTTAACCGATACCTAACAAATACTATCTGTAGGATGTACCACATACGACTGTTTTGCCTGGACACGTGTCACAGTCGTTTGTCGGAAGAGCCACTTCCGATTGTTTTGTCTGGACTCGAATCACTGCAATTTGTCGAAAGTGCCACATGCGACTGATTTTTCTGGTCGTACGTCACTTTCGCTTGTCGTATGTGTTGTTAATAACTATAAACTCGAATCAGCTGATCGGTCAACCTGTATGGGATGCCAAAATTATTTTTCATATTGCGATATAAGTTTCTTGGAGAAAGTTGTTTAGTATCATTGTTCCGTTTTCAACGTAAACTTCGTTTACTTTTCAATTCGAATTTCGCGCGCGTTATCGACGCACTTGTCAATCATCATGATTCGTCGTGCTGCAGGCGATTTAGCCAATGGAGCGCCCGGATTACCGCCGGCGCATGTACTATCCTACCGGCGTCTTGGAATACAGCGCCATAGGCTGGTGGCAGAACCAGTAAACTATTCTGAGTCTGGACGTTGAATCGAAGGCGCGCGCGCACCAAACATTACATCTTTTTTACTCAATTATCCTAATCAAACTTCAAGTGCTCAACAGTTTTTTTTTTGGAACTTTATAATCGTGTGTGGCTGGCCGGCCAGGTGTCTAAAGGAAGAACTATTCGTGAGGAATCGTGCTCGAAGCCTGCCTACATGGTAAGTGATCTGTGCATTGTTTCTATTGTCTAAATCGTCTGTAACGCATATTAACGGCGAATGCTCCCAGCATTCGATCCAATGTGGTGATTGACAGTGTACAAGTGCTATTTATCGAGTCAATTTAGCCACATTTTTTGGTGCCGAAACCCGGGAACTTTGGATACCTACCTTCAGTCTGCCGCCAAATACCAATTCGATTTAGTAATTGCTACTTCATTTACCGTATTCCACGCTTATTATACTTACTAGTACAGCTAAAACGAATAAACATAACATTTTGTTTCAATTACTAATCGGAAAACAAGTCTTTGTTCCATTTTGTTTTGTTGAGTACCTTACCTACCGATTATCGATTTAAGATGGCTTCCATCAGTTTCTAGAATATTTGTTGAAAATAAATTCTTTTGTCGTTCTATACTTATTAGCATAAAATTATCTACCGTTTTACCGTTCGCAATAAACAATATTGCAAATCCACCTTCTCATAATTTTATGTTGATAGTTCGTTATAACTCGACTACTTTTTTCCAACCGTTCAACGTTTCCTCTTGATATTTATTTATCGAAAATTTATTTCGTTTCAAATTACGAAATATTTTTATCGTGACGTTGTATCGTTTATCGTATCATATTTTCAACGAATTTTGGTGCGTTCACATTTTCATTATTACCGTTTTAGGTTAAAAATCATAGTTTTTTGTTTTTACAAAAAAAAACTGATTTTTATTTTTTTTATTTACCGTACATTAACGAATATCGCAAACCGTTTTTAGTGTTCCTAACGCTCATTTAATTCATCCTTATCAATTTAATTTATTTCAATTTAAAACTCAGGTGACCGAGGTGACAATATTACCTGTTGTCGTGTAATACCGCCCCAGTGATTCTCGTCGATTCTTGTGAACGCGGTCTCGCTGAAGACGTTCGCAACTAAACTTTTTATCGAATCCGAATATTTGTTGCTATCAGGTTTTATTGTTTTGATATTAATTATGTCTTTACTATCAAGGCGTAAATCTAAACCTACTATTAAAAGGGTATCGAAAATACGTACACTATTAATAATTTGCCCAGTTTGCGACGTAAACGAACTATAGCATATAATCGCTTAACGAAGGCTTTGGAAGTAGGTACCTTAGCCAATACCGATGAATCACAAGTAGGGTTATTTCTTTCATATTGTCATGAAATAAAAACGATTGCTGATAGTTTTCATGACTCCCATTTTATTATTTTGGACCTTCTTAAGGATGATGCCGATGAGGAGGACGATGAACTTCAGGATCGATTTGACGAATTGTATTTTCAAGTGTTGGCAATTCAACGAAAATTTGAACAACGTTCATCTCAACAAGCTGACACTTCGAAACATAATTCATTGACCGGTTCGCACAGTGGAAATATGCGGTTACCAAAAATTTCGTTGCCAACTTTTTCCGGTGCTATCAAGGAATGGCCTGAGTTCATTGCAACTTATAACGCGTTGATACATGATTCTACCTCCTTATGTAATATTGAGAAATTTCACTATCTCGTGTCAGTTTTAAGTGGGGATGCTTTATCGTTCATTAGAACTTTTCCTGTTGCAAGTGAACATTATTTAAGTGCGTACGAGGCTCTCAAGTCCCGTTATGAAGATAAACGCGAATTAGCGTTTACGTGCTGGCGTGATATCTTGGACGTTAGTTTAAAGACTTCGAACGCTCAAGATTTTCGACGCGCCTTAGACACGATCGATGAGAACTTAACAATTTTAAAAACTTTAAAATTACCTACCGATAAATGGGATTTTGTTCTTTGTTATAATGTTCTGGCCAAACTCGATACCAAATTAAGACGCGAGTTTGAGGAAAAACATACCGATATTGAGCTTCCACAGTATAACCATTTAAGGGCATTTTTACACTCTAAAGGTGAAGCATTAATTCGCGACACGCACTTTTCGAATGTTACCAATAAAACCGCTAACGTTTCAAAGGACACACCGGGAACTTCACAGAAGTTCAAGCGACATAACGTCACGCATTCGCTTGTCGCTCCCACCGTCACTACTCATAAAAATGTTGGTGATAAACAACAAGCGAAACCTGCTCACAATTCGAGCACTCCGATTCGTAAATGTGCCTACTGTCGCAATGAACATCACATCTCGGCCTGTAGTGATTTTTTGGCAAAATCAATAGATGAGCGCATGGCTGTGGCCACTGAAAAGAAATGGTGCTACAATTGTCTTAACGCATCCCATTCAGTGCGAGAGTGCACATCAATGTTTTCATGTCGACAATGTAGACGTAAACACCACACTTTGCTACATAAGGAGTCGGCGGCAAGCTCGGCGACCTTAGTGGCTAAGGATTCGTTGACTCAGTCTGATCCAACCGTAACCACAACCGTGTTACTGGCAACAGCTCTAGTCCAGATTCGTGATGCTTCTGGTGAATTTCATACATTTCGCGCGTTATTTGACACCGGCAGTCAAAACAATTTTCTCACGGCTCACGCCGCTCAACGATTAAATCTAAAACCTATAACTGGTAATATCAACGTTTATGGGTTAGGGGGCAGCCCTGCCTCAGTCAGTGGCTTTGTTACATGCGACATTGGCACCAACTGTAACGTAAAGTTTCGTCTGGGAATGCTCGTCATACCGAGCATTTGCGGAGATCAACCGATAGCAAGGCTAAATACGAAAGGATGGGAGGAGGTCAAAACACTACCGCTAGCTGATCCTGGTTTTGACATCCCCGGTCCGATCGACGTCTTGTTAGGTGCCGACGTCTTTGCTGAGTCACTTCTCGAACAACGTCTGAAGGGTAACGCCTCTCAACCGCGAGCTTTCAACTCAGTCTTCGGCTGGCTTCTTCTTGGGAAGTCCAGACTCGCATCGTCCAGTCTACTAGGAGTAGCCCCTTCTACCGTAGACGATAGTTTAAACAAAATTGTTCAACGTTTCTGGGAAATCGATAACGTTCCACAATCTTCCCGATTGACCCCAGAAGAGCAACGCTGTGAAAATAGTTTTCTCAGTAATCACTACCGTGACGAGACAGGTAGATATGTAGTTTGTCTCCCCTTCAAGGACGACGAGGAGCCAGTCTTTGAAGGTTCTCGAGAGATAGCCTTACGACGCTTTCATGCCATTGAAAGGCGTCTGTATCGCGATCACAATTTAAACCAACAATACGTGGAGTTCATGACTGACTATATCGACAGTGGTCACATGACTCTGGTACCTGCCAAGCAAATGGGTCAAGGCAAGTATTATATACCGCACCATTGTGTGCTACGTCCCGACAGCGCTACAACGAAGCTTCGCGTTGTATTCGACGCCTCGGCTAAAGATGCAACTTCCAAATCGCTAAACGACTCGCTGCTGACGGGACCGAAGCTACAATCAAATATCGTAGAGATCCTTCTTCATTTCCGTGAGCACGCAATTGTCTTCATGGCAGACGTGCGCCAAATGTACCGTCAAATCAACCTAGCTCCTCAACATCGTGATTATCAACGTATTCTCTGGCGAGCTCACCCAGATGAGCCTCTTCAAGAGTACGTATTAAATACCGTAACGTACGGAGTGTCTTCCGCTCCATTCCTGGCGTGCCGCTCTATTCAGCAACTGGCCAACGATGAGGGTCACAAGTACCCAAAGGCCAAAACCGTTTTAACTTCCGACATATACGTTGATGACGTCATATCCGGAAGCTCATCGCTGAAGGACGCCAGAGAAATCAAAACTCAACTCATCGCTCTTTTCGGTCTTGGCTCGTTTGAGCTCCGAAAATGGGTGAGTAACCGACCCGAGCTACTTAGCGATCTTCCCGCGGAGGCGTGTCTTTCAGAAGCAATCACTTTTACCGAAACTGAAGACACAACTATCAAGGTTCTGGGCCTTAAGTGGGAGCCTGCTTCGGATTCGTTCGTCTTTACCGTTAATCCATCTAATCAACCGTGCACCAAGCGAACGATTTTGAGTGAGGTTGCTAGAATTTTCGATCCTCTGGGTTTTCTATCTCCTTTGACAATTCATGCCAAATGTCTTATTCAAAAGCTTTGGATTCTAGGTCTTTCATGGGATGATAAGCCCCCACCGGAAATTATCTCTCAATGGGAAAAGTTCTCTGAACAGCTTCCTCAAGTTAGGAATCTTAAAATTCCACGTAAATACGCTACCGATAGCGCTCAATCATATCAACTGCATGGATTTTGTGACAGCTCCGAAGCAGCATATGGCGCCGTTATATACCTGCGTGTTATCGAGTCTGACGGCCCCGTTCGCGTCTTTCTCGTATGTGCAAAGGCTCGTGTAGCTCCTTTAAAACGTCAATCGTTACCTCGCTTAGAGCTGTGTGGTGCAGTTTTGCTTACAGACCTTATCAAATTTGTCAAGGACACGCTGCGGATTCCTGTCCATGACACTTATCTGTGGTGTGATTCCACCGTTACCTTATCCTGGTTGCGAGCTCCTTCTTCTCGCTGGGTGACATTCGTTGCAAACCGCGTAAGTCACATTCAAGATATCGTACCGACCGAGTGCTGGAGGCACGTACCATCTGTCACAAATCCTGCAGATGTTTGTTCGCGTGGGCAATTGCCTCACGATTTGCTAAACAATGCCCTATGGTGGGCGGGCCCAGAATGGTTGTCTCAACCACAGTCTGAGTGGCCAATCGATACATCGAAAAATCGCTCAAACGATGACAATGCGGTGCTCTCTGAGCAGCGTCGCACCACGGTTCTCGTTTCGGATCAAATCGAAAGCGTTAATCACACGTCTATAATTGATCGGCTATTCGAAAAATATTCTTCTTTAGATAAAATCTGTCGCATTATCGCTTACGTTCGCAGGTTTTGTAATAACATGCGTAACACTGTTCCGCGATCAGATAATCTTTTCGTAACGGACGCTGAGCGTCATCGTGCGTTACTAATTATCGTGAAACATTTCCAACAACGTTGTTTTTCGGATGTCATATCCAAATTACAATCAAAGATACAGTTACCTCGTAGTTTTCGTAAACTAAACCCGTTTTTGGACGAGCAGGGTATACTCAGAGTAGGCGGGCGCCTAGCGCACTCCGATCTTGACTTCGAACAGAAGTATCCCGCATTATTGCCCAAAAAGAGTGTTCTTACATCCGCTGTAATCGAATCTATTCATCGAAACAATTTTCATCCCGGTCTGAACACAACCAACTATCTGATCTTACAACAGTTTTGGATACTTGCGGCAAAGCATGCTGTACGTCATCATCTTTCAAGATGCATAAGATGCTACCGTCTTAAACCGAAACCTTTGCAACCCTTTATGAGCGACCTTCCGGCCTTTCGTGTCAATCAGGCAAAACCTTTCTCTGTCGTAGGTGTCGATCTAGGAGGGCCTTTTCGAATTAAGCTCGGGCTTCATCGTGGTGCTAAAATCGATAAAGCGTACTTGTGTTTATTCGTATGCTTGAGTACAAAAGCAGTGCACCTTGAGGTGGTTTCTACTTTATCGACTGACGGCTTCATCGCGGCATTGCGTCGCTTCGTTTCTCGTCGTGGCCGCTGCAATGTTATTCACTCTGACTGCGGTACGAATTTCGTTGGTGCAAGTTCACAACTAGCATCATGTATCGAACAAGCCTCTCATGCGGAAAAAATAGATTTTAAACGTAACGTACCTTCTGCTCCCCACTTCGGAGGGGTGTGGGAAATCCAAATCAAAGCCGCAAAGAGTCATTTGTACCGTATTGTTGGCGATCAGGTCTTAACGTTTGAAGAGCTTACCACACTCTTCGCTCAGATCGAATCAATTTTAAATTCGCGGCCTTTGTGTCCATTGAGCTCGGATCCTAACGATTTGAACGTTCTTACGCCCGGTCATTTTTTAACGCTAGAACCTCTTACAGCAGTTCCTGATTTCGACTACAAGGACGTAAAAATCAATCGACTGAATCGATGGCAACTTATCCAATCTTTTCAACAACAATTTTGGAAACGCTGGAAAAATGAATATTTACATGGGTTAACTCAGCGAGCAAAATGGACCACTGACTCAACACCGTTAACTGTAAACTCAATCGTACTTATAAAAGAGGACAATCGGCCTCCTCTTCAATGGGCATTAGGACGAGTTGTTTCTTTGCATCCTGGCCCTGATGGGGTAGTTAGAGTCGCAACCATTAGAACAGCCAGAGATCACTCGCTTAAGAGACCTTTGGTCAAACTATGTCCTCTACCATCCGTATAATCGTTATAACTTAGCATTTCTTAGCTTTAAGTTTAGGATAGTAACTTAAACATATTTATCGTTAATTACCGTTTCTTATTCTTACTCTGGGAAAATCCCATTGGTATTTTGGTGGGCGGAATGTTCCGTTTTCAACGTAAACTTCGTTTACTTTTCAATTCGAATTTCGCGCGCGTTATCGACGCACTTGTCAATCATCATGATTCGTCGTGCTGCAGGCGATTTAGCCAATGGAGCGCCCGGATTACCGCCGGCGCATGTACTATCCTACCGGCGTCTTGGAATACAGCGCCATAGGCTGGTGGCAGAACCAGTAAACTATTCTGAGTCTGGACGTTGAATCGAAGGCGCGCGCGCACCAAACATTACATCTTTTTTACTCAATTATCCTAATCAAACTTCAAGTGCTCAACAGTTTTTTTTGGAACTTTATAATCGTGTGTGGCTGGCCGGCCAGGTGTCTAAAGGAAGAACTATTCGTGAGGAATCGTGCTCGAAGCCTGCCTACATGGTAAGTGATCTGTGCATTGTTTCTATTGTCTAAATCGTCTGTAACGCATATTAACGGCGAATGCTCCCAGCATTCGATCCAATGTGGTGATTGACAGTGTACAAGTGCTATTTATCGAGTCAATTTAGCCACAATCATGAACTGAATTATATCTTAAAATAGTTTCAGTATATTTTGTTAGACCCTGTTTATTTAGAAACGACTAAATATAGTTACTATAAAAACATACAAAGTTAAAAAATATACTCATTGCACACTTCTTATTTAGTAGTCGTGTTCTTTTTTGTCAGTAGAACTGCAAAATCTCGCAGACAGTAAGCAAATTGGGGGTTTCTTTGATAGTCTCTAAACTATTTTTGGTCCACAGTTCAAAAATATTTGTCTCATATACAGCAGTGACAAATCACGACGACTTGTGGTGCATGCTGAAGTACTGAATAGATGGGCTGAGCATTTCAGTGAGGTCTTAAATCCTAGTCAGGATGTTGATCTTCAGTACATTAGTTCTCTTCCATCTTTACCTATATCTATAGAGCTGGACAATCCTCCATCTTATGAAGATTTTTTTCAAGCTGTTAGCCGACTAAAGAATGGGAAAGCTTCGGGACCCCTGAGGAACACTTTAAGTAAGGTGGTGAGAGCGTCAAGAACAGTCTCTACGAGTTTATTTTGCGGATATGGGAGTCTGGGGTTGTACCCCAGGACTGGAAAGATACCTCCATCTGCAAATTGTACAAGGGAAAAGGTGATTCTCCGACTGTGAATCTTACAGAGGTATTGCTTTGCTAAGCGCAGCTGGAAAGGTTCTGGCGCATATTATAAATCGCAGACTCGGTTTTAGGTCTGTCAGGGGGACGGTTGACGCTATCTTTGTTGTAAAAAAGTTACAGGAGAAAAGAGCAACATCGAGATTTAAATATGTGCTTCGTTAACCTGGAGAAAGCATTCGACCGTGTACCGAGATCTGCCCTTTGGATTGTTCTTGAAAAGGCTGGCTGTCCTGCAAAGTTTGTTACTCTGATCCAGCAATTTCATGACGGCATGATGGCCAGAGTCCAACATGACACGACTTTACAGAGCATTTTCCAGTTACCAGTGGCGTGAAGCAAGGCTGTGTGATGGCTCCTACCCTATTTGCTATTTATTTTGCTGCTGTCCTGGGGGACGCCTCTAATCACAGTGGACGAATTCACCTTGACGTAAGAACAGGTAAGACCGTGTTTGACATATCCCGTTTTAAATCAAAACGAAAGGTACTGGATTTAACTGTCTTAGACATACTTTATGCAGACGATGTCTGCTTAATGGCCGATGATGCTAGCAGTTTGCAGTCGTTCTTGGACCACCTGAATGGGTCGTGTAAAAAGTTTGGCTTGGTTATAAGCGTTTCTAAAACTCAAGTGCTCAAACAGCTGGCCCGTGGTACTGTCAGTAATGATACACCAATATACCTAGGTGGTAAGGCCTTGGAGGAAGCACATCCTTCGGTTATCTGGGCAGTTATATACGTAACGATAATCGTCTTGAGACTGAAATTCCTTCACGCATTGCTAGGGCTGCATCGGCTTTTGGAAAACTACGATCTCGTGTTTGGAATTCACATGACTTAAAACTGCACACAAAGATGGTTGTGTATAGGGCGATAATACTACCTATATTGCTGTATGCTACCGAGACTTGGTGTCTGTACAAAGATGACATAAAACATCTTGACGCCTTTCATATGCGATGCTTGCGCTCAGTTCTTCGAGTTAAGTGGCAGGATTGAATTCCACACACTACTATCCTACAGAAGACTTAAATGATGGGTATAGAATCTCTGCTTATTCAGGGATAATTAAGATAGTGTGGACATCTAGTACGCATGGACGACTCTAGGCTGCCCAAGTATGTTTTCTATTAAGAGCTGCATAAAGGCAAACGCAAAGCTGGAGGTCAATACCTGCGTTACAAAGATGTCCTAAAACGTCACCTTGCTGCATGTGAGATTCCAACAGAACGTTGGGAAGAGCTTGCGAGGCAGAGGCAAGCACGGCGCAGCTCTGTCAAAGAGGCCTTCTACGAAAAACCCGTCTCAAGCCTTCCTACACGTATACATACAACAACCTATGTCAGTTGCACTGTGCGCCATGCAACCGGATCTTCAAAACCAAGTTTGGTTTTGCTAGTCATATCCGTTCCTATCCACGGAGATTACAAGATTCTCAGTGTACGGACACGTCAGGGAGGATATGATGAACAATGTCTTGTTCATCTATTAAGGTATCATAATGATATTCATTTTCATCATTAAATACATCTCCCAATAAATCTTGCAGTTGTACCAACTCATCCTCTATTTTTTTAGTAAAGGGAATTCAGGTGCATCTAAAAAGAAAAATATATATTAAAAAATATTATTTTACAAGGCAATTGTGGCAAATTAAAGATACTTCAAACAGGAAATAATGCAATTTTTTTCTATAAAAACTGCCGGTAATGCCACTTAAAACAAAACACACTATTCAAGATCCCTTTAAAACTGTCGGAAGTGTTACTTACGACATTAGCATTAATTTTATTTCCATGCAAAAATGTCGGATGTGTTACTTACGACATATAAAGAAAATGTATATTCGTAAAAAAATGTAGGATGTGTTACTTATGACAATAGTACTTAAGGTATTACCGTAAAAAAATGTCGGAACTACCACATCCGACATTTTAACAGGGACATACAAATCTTTATACACAAACATTGAAGATAAATACTATTTGTATATTATTTCATAACATAACGTAAAAACACGCTATTTTCAATAGAACTTTACATAGATAACAATGTAACCTCTCCCTTTGCAAAAATCGTTGTGATTTGAATTAATGCCATCTCGTACTTTCCTCTTTTTTCGTGGATTATTATCAGTATTGGAATGCAAAACTGATTGTATAAACCTTTTCGATCGGTTACCTACTTGCCATAGTGAGTGTAACGCAGCAAACGTTAGTTTTTAATAATTTAAGCGAGGAGCGCGCGAATTGATCATCTGTCCGTGCAACATAGCGGGTACTGGCACTACCGACCGTTCGCCCCCTCCCAGCGCCCCGCTAATACTGTCGCAACGTTTCTTCCGACAATATTAAACGGATACTGTAGAAGATATGTCTTTGTTAATTTTAATATTTCGGAAAATTAAAGCAAAAATTAAAAACTGTGAATGTAGTAATAAAATAATGGCGTTTTTTAAAGGATTGGCGCAATAAAATGAAAATGGCAATTTTACAGATCCGACTCTTTTAATTGGGACCGACGATTTGTATGAGTGTTTTTTGTGTTATATTGAATAAATGATTAAAAAAAAAAAAAAAAAACTATATTTTTATATCAAAAAGATAATTACTAAAGGCATTTCGTATTTGTTCATTTTAAGGATAAAGCGAAGGGCTGTTCATTAAACAATTTCCGCTGGATGGCGTTGATAGCAACATTTTCCGTTTTTATTTTTTTGTTGCGTTGTTGCAGTACTTATAGGCAAACATTTTGAATTGGCGAGCGGGAAACATACTCTTTCATTTATTTTATGGCCTACGATTTTATTTCAGTCAACATAATGAAAAAAAAGCTTTAGAATAGAATCTGCCATGAATCTTCGTATCTCTACACTCACTCACACTACGACGAGAGCTTTCAAAATGACATTAAATATGGCGCAAAGCATTGTTATAAATTTAAAAATACGCTACTAGATGGCACTTATTTAAAAAGAGTGTCTAACTACAATAATGCCAATCGGACTGGCTGGCAGCATAAGAAAAAAGAAAAATAAATTTAAAAAATACAAAGAGCGAAAAATAACCTATAATTTCTTCTTGTCATTGTCATATTTTGTAAGAAAGCAAACAAATATATTTATGAGAATTAATACCTATATAGTTCAAGTTCGTATCAATTCGACTCAGAAAGTCAGCAACGAAAAAGTTCTCCAGCGCGTTGCAATGTCTAGACTGTTGTTGCAAACTGTCAAAAAGCGCAAAGTTAAATATTTGGGACACGTTTTACGACACGACAGATATCAGCTGCTTCAACTTATTATGATGGGCAAAATAGAAGGCAAGATACGTTCTGAAAGATACAAAAAATCATGGCTGAGTAATATACGCGAGTGGACCGGAGTCACCAGGGTTGAGGAGCCGTTTTGCATAGCGGCGAACAGAGAAGAGTTTGCGAAACTGACGGCCGCCTCCAGTAACGGAGAGGCACTACAAGAAGAAGAACTTCAAGTTCAATAGTGCAAAATCATATTAGTAATAAACTGTAATTTAATTAGTTCACGAACAACATAATGCAAATACCTATCTACCAATAGTTTCAGCAGTTTGAATTTCACCACTCTTAGATTCCCAACACAAATCTATCAATAGTTCGAACACCCATTTTCTCAAATCAATCTAACTTGATACCATGACTGGTAGCAGGAAATATCACCGCAGACGTCATGGTCATAATGTACTTTTGCCTATTGCATTGTATGACTAGGTTTATATTTTTTTTAAATAAAACTAAATGCTATACCTACACATTTTTGACTTTTATTTTTAGTAATGAAATGATCTTTTCCGAACTATTATTTATTAAAGAAAACAAAAAAAGATTATAGTTATTCCTTTCCCACATAAATTGTTAAATATTGCAGTCATTATTCTGTGCACGATGACTCCTTCATTGCTTGGAACGATGGATGATGATGATACATTCTTCATCACGACAAACCTCCGTTACAGTTTTTGTATTTGTATTACAGAATTATTGTATAAAGAAACACTTGTGCTGTGCATTTCCTGCCACATAATTATTGTCCCTGGACCTTACCTGAAACAAATTGTGATAATAAGTATCTACTAACAGTTTCAATAAATAAATGCCAAACTTTAATTCTTTTACAATGCGGTGATATATACGTGTGTGATATATTTATGTCTTTGCATTTTTAATGTATTATTCAATAAGACTTTAACTTACTTACGTCAAATCGGTATATCGTTTCAAATCTCCAAGCACTCGCTTCCTAGTCTTTGGTGGGCCAAAATATACCTACATGCCTCTGATATATCTTCCTATCAGATCTAGTAGCCAATATTCTTTAATATTATCAATAAATAATAACGTACGTACGTAACGTAACACGACTAGCTGAAAAAATCTATTGCAAAAAAAGAAACTTCCATACAACAATACAACACGGCGCGGCGCGACGGCGTCGTCCGAGATAGATAGATATGTACTTATGTAGTGTAGACTTATATCGATACCACCACGAATATCGATATCTTTTATTATTGATATAAATTATTAATATCGTTTTTAAATATGCAAAAATAAATCTGCAAATAATAAATGCGTATTTTATGCATAAAGTGACGAAAGTAATACACAGGTACCTTTAGTTACATTTTAATTGATAATTTGTTAATACTTATCCGAAGCTGATCGATTAGCTTCCGCACTGCCAACGGTCAATACATACTTAATCACACAATGAAATGTATTTAAATCATGAAAGTAATAAGCACTTATTTAAATAAAATGAAGAAAGTCGGAAAAAAAATAATTAAAATAAATCACAGAGCCAATACCTATCGATACTTCAAAATATCGATAATTCGTGCCCTAGAAGTTATAGGATTAAATTAGACGTTCAGAAAATATGTTGTGAAATTCAAACTAAAAACTAAAAAATAATTTATCAGTAATATTTGTTTACTTTAATACTAAATATAAATGTATGCACAAATTACTATACTTTCTTTTTTGTTAATGAATACTTATATAATACCTACCTAGACCTACTATAATTTATTTTGATAAATGTATTTGCAAAAATAAATTGTTTTAGTTTCAGAACGAACTTATATTGATAGAAAGAAATATCTTTTGTTGTTTTATCATACGTCAATGTTTTGGGTTAACAAAAAAGCAGCGTTGCCATCTTTTCACCTCGCACAGAACGGCAACTACACGCAAGCGAGCTGGCTGGATTTCTGTCTGAGATGAATTTGCACAAATATTTCCAATCCAGTCATATACGTAATGGCAAGCTTGTAATAATAAATCTAGGGTTCAGTACGAATTTTTATGTTTTTTTTTTTAATGGTGAAATTTAAATTTGATAACTGGGACTTTTGGATATGAAGACAGGGATAACTGAATATGACATCTTGACATCTGGATGTGAAGACCTGGGTGTCTGGTCATGTGCATATGAAATGCTGGACAGCTGAATATGAAGACCAAAGCTTTAGGAGATGATCTCATGAACATCTGGAAATGAAGACCTGGACATCACCTGGTGATGTCCAGGTCTTCAGCTCCACATGCCCAGGTCTTCATTTCCAGATGTCCATGAGATCATCTCCTACATATGAATTTGAAGACGTGTGGGAATAAAGAAATTTGAAGACATAAAGTCCAGATTTCCAGGGGATAGGTCCTGGATAGCCTGGATAGATAGCCTGTGTTTATATCCAAAAGTCCCAGTAATCAAATTTAAATTTCACCATAAAAAATCTTTCATAAAAATATGATTGAACCCTAAATTGAATTTAATATTGAAACTTTTTATCTATACATATAATAAAACAGTAAAAATATTTTGTCTGTACATTTAATATTTTTGACTGAAATGGATAGAGGGAGACCTAAAAAGAACAATAGAAAGCAAAAAAAAATTTTTGGAATTTCTTGTCTGTCTGTCTGTCTGTCTGTCTGTCTGTATGTATGTACGCGTTTCACGCAAAAACTACTGGACGGATTTGAATGAAACTTTTTTTGTTGTATAGCTATTAAGCCTGGGCAACATATAGGCTATAATTCATTTTGAAAACTGGCACACCTGATGAAGAACCATAACGGAACAGCTAAACTATAAGTAATATGGAAATGGTGCCTTAACAAAAATCGTTCAACCTGATGAGCATTTTCTGCCGACGGATAAAAATTGAAGATCTGGAACATCTGATGAAAAGCTCTAAGAGACCAGCTACACTATAACATATATGGAAATGGCGCCTTAGCAAAAATCGTTCAACCTGATGAGCATTTTCTGCTGACGTATAAAAATTGAAGATCTGGAACATCTGATAAAAAGCTCCAAGAGAGATTTTTCATCTAAGCGAAACTCACGCGGGCGAAGCCGCGGGCGACAGCTAGTATTTTATAATTTTTTAGCATTTCATGATTTTCTTTTGTTTTTCACGAACAGCCGATGGCGCTGTCAAGGCAAGCAACATCGAGGTAGCATGCATTTAGGTCTCAAAGTGCTTTTATATAAATAGTAGTAGTCAGTAGTTTGTAATAAATCTGCTAGACGTCGCCCCTAAATGTCACAAAATATTACGCACACATAAACAAGAATCTCAATTTTTGTCGTATTTTAAATGGCGTTTTTCTCGTAAATTATTATACATTACTTTGTTAAATTCAACATGAGAGCACAATTACTTCATAAGAATTGGAAATTCGATTTTATTATGAGAATCATTAACGAAGTTTAGAGCATTGCTGTAGAACAAAATGTATGGACAGCCAAAGCTTGGCTTTCACCTTAAATTCTCTGTATTATTTATTGCATAAAGAAAACTTACAGTATTAGAAAGGGGTTTTCCATCGCTTTTCACTTATTTATTTTTTAATCCGGCAAGCAGGGTTTAGATAGAAGATTCTCTCTCTCTCTTTAGTCGTATTTCCTGAGAGTCGTGGTCATTATATGGAATGAAACACACACAACGACGCCTCTCTTGGCAATTTTAATGGAGTGGTTTGCCATTGCCTTCTCCATTTTACACACTATATAGCTGATAATCATCAACCAGAGTGCAGGTTTCCTCACTATGGTTTCCATCACCGAAAACAAGTGGTGGTCGATGAAAACTAACATGAGTCAGATTGGTATACAAACTCACATGAGTTTGTATGGCTACATAGCCAGGGCAGGATTCGAACCTGGGATTTTGCATCCACAGGCGGGCGCCCTATCACTCAGCCACCAACTGTAGACAGACGATTAACTAATAAAAAAAATGACCGCAGTTCTAAACGTCACATAACCTTTGATACGGGATAACCTAAGGAATCTAGGGATACATCACACATATATATCTGGCAAGGCGTTTTAGAATTATGGTGAAATAAATAAACTCACATACATAAACCCTGAAAACATAACACTCCTATTTCGACCAGTCATGTAAAATATTTCTTCTTGAAACATCAGAGAGAACTCATAAGCGATTCTTATATAAACATTTGTTTAATGTATAAAAACAATTGTCTTAAGACCTTTAAGAAATCCAATGTTTATTTGCCAAAAAACAGTACAAAAGATGACACAGAATAATAGTTTCATGTCTTCAGTCTGCAAGCAGACGTGCAAAAAATACAATTAAAATATAAATTCTTAAATTCACTCTCCAAAATGTCACATAAAAAAATTAATGGCAATAAATAATATCAAAAATGTTAATTCATGTCGAGTAATACAAGTGGGTATTGTTTCTAAAACGTTAAATAATTCCATAATTTCGTAAAATATTGTCTTAGGTCCTCCGAGATAGACATCTATAGTAACTGTCATGTAAGTACATATAATAACTGTCACTGGTCGATGTCTGTGAAAAGGAGATATTTAAGAAATGTCATGTATGAGGATTTTCATGTCAGATGCCTTTAGGCGACTTGATAAGAATCTGATACTAGTGATCTTTTTATAATGCTTTCGATGAGAAAGATAGATAGGGTGTATTAAAGACATTTTTTTATTTATTTCCCAAAAAACAAAATACAATATTACAATATTTAATTTTGACCAATCTGCAGTTTAATGAGTCATCTGTTAAAGTACTTTCATATAGAAATAAGATATGGTGAAAAAATTCCATGCGAGCAGGACTTGAACCCGCGACCAGGGGGCCGATTCCACTAATTACAAACGTAAATGTCGTGTTTCAATTGTGTCTCAAGATCCAAGGAAATTAAAATAAAGTGACAAGATCTCTGTAAGACTTCTATGTTTTATTAAGATTTCTTTGGCCTTTGAGACACAACTGACGCACGACATCTACGTTTGTAATTTGTAGAATCAAGGGCCAGGTCTTTATACGACCTTGCTCTTCCAACTGACTGAGCTATCGCATTTCAATCCTGCACATCGAAAATCTTCACCATATCCCATTTCTATTGAAACGCATTAGGCTTGCGTCACCTAACACATATACCAACTTAAAGTACTTTAGTACTAATTGCATCTGCGATGCTCAAAAATCCAAAAATAAATAGAGTCATGTTGTTTATTTATTGTGTCTATCTGTGTATAACAATAACTACTGAATGAAATTTGATGCGTTTTTCGAAAGTTATATTGTTAAAGGCTTAACTTAAAATCTGGCATAGATTTTATCTTGATACGCCGCGCCGTTTACTATAAATTTTTTAGATTTTCTTTAATTCCTCGCGAATGAGGTCACGGGCAATAGATACTGTATAATATACGAAGCCAATTCATTCCAGTGCCGTGGCCCATAAAATTTAATAATAAACCAATTTTAGCCTTTAGGGAAAATAACTCTTTTGGAGCTTGCTAATAAAAAGTGTAGTTATGGGAACCCTTTTAATAAGTCACAAGGCCCTTCCGTGTTTAGTCTTACGATAAAAGTGAAGTTTGGGCCAGTGAATAATTAAGAAGGTGATGCTACTGATCTAATCTAGCTGGAAGGGATAGTGATTTAAATAGATAATCTATACATATAATAAAACAGTAAAAATATTTTGTCTGTACATTTAGTATTTTTGACTGAAATGGATAGAGGGACGCTTAAAAAGAATAATAGAACGCAAAAAAAAATTTTTGGAATTTCATATTTCATATTTATTTATGATCACTCAAATTTGTAACAAGCACACATGTACATATATACACAGTAAGTTTTAATTATAGCTATTAAGCCTGGGCAACATTTAGGCTATAATTTATTTTGAAAACTGGAACACCTGATGAATTTACAATTAAAAGTTAATTACTAAATTTATACAATATTAAAGTGATGCCTTAAACAAAATATATATCATTCATTATACTAATTAGCATTTATATCATGCCATAGTTAAAAATTGAAGATTTGGAACATCTGATGAAGAACTGCAAGAGACCAGCTACACTATAACATATATGGAAATGGCGCCTTAGTAAAAGTCGTTCAACCTGATGAGCATTTTCTGCTCACGTATAAAAATTGAAGATCTAGAACATCTGATGAAAAGCTCCAAGAGAGATTTTTCATCTAAGCGAAACTCACGCGGGCGAAGCCGCGGGCGACAGCTAGTTAGGTAATAAAGGTCAATCAAATATTATTGTTATTATTTTAATTCTAGACACACTTCATACTACATCCATGTTCCATACTACTCTGTTTAGTGTAATGGTTGACTGGTAGAGAATGCCATATGACGTCCAACTTTTGTACATAATTTTTAAGATTTGTGCAATAATTTTTTTAATTAAATGAATAAATTAAAATTCTGTATAGGCTAATTTGCACATAGTTTTAAGATCTTTGGCAAATTATTGTGAATAAATGAATATGATTTAATTAAAATACAAGCAATGATAAATACTTAAAAGTTTATACTTAAATCTTCATTCAAGGAGTTTAAGTTAACAATTGATTGACAATAGATGCAGTACTGCATGCGGTCTCTTTAGGTAATAAACTTTCAGGGAAATAATAATTAATTTACATATTATATTTATGTAGTAAATGGACTTCTAAAAGACCAAGTACTTTTATGAAATATTTCAACCTAATTTGAATAAAACTAATGTGCACTTATTGCTTTAAGTCCACCTATTGTGTCGTACGTTGTATTTGTGCTATAAAGTTTAAACAAATAAATGTGAGGAATAGACATTATGACTTCATTACGGATACTCACGTGTGTCGTTAGCCGGGACCACAGACTAGTTTCGACTTCATACGTAATAACTTACTTTACAAAAAAAATACAGCCGAATACTTCCTCTTTTTTAAGGTCGGTTGAAAATTATCTTAACGCATCCCGGGACTATAGTGTGATTAGATCTCTCAAAAGTTCCACAAGTCGTTTCCAGGTTACTCTAGGTAACTATTCCAGGATGAGCTGTTTAAGATGTCAAACTTGCCGCCATTTGCCTTACTTATGAGCTCTTTCCCGCGTTTGTAACTTTTATTATTTTGAAAAGGGTACACGACGCTTTATCGCAAACTTTTGTTATACGTGCCTTAGTTGTTACCACAGGAAACTAAAAAATATATAAATACCTGGAGTATAGACATGGTATTTTGCCGTAGCCGAACATGAGCTGAATAGGACGCTGAAGTTCCTTTACTCATACTCAATCGAATTGAATTTCCATACAAATTTGAATTTTCAATTATTTTTAGGTAATAATTGAACAGGATAACTATGGAGGATTCCGGCGACTCGGACCCAGGCACAGGAAGCGCACATCATGGGAACGGGGCGTCATTTTATATCTACTACTTACTACAAATGAAACTGTACATCCGTGAAAACTTCAATGTGTGCGTTTTCATAGTCATAGCGTCCCAATCCGCAAACGACCGGGGGAGAAGTGCAGGGGGTCCGGGTAGTTGCCATATTGCCGGAGGGGCAGGGAGCTTCCTTTCTGTACGTAGTACTTATATTATTTCCATGACCCAGGCTCACTCGAGCAGAAGAATACTTCTAAACCATGAAATAGATCTGATCAAGTATTACAGTTGTCATTGCGCAACTTCTTACTGATTAGGTACCTACTAAGTTCCAAATAAAAGTAAAAACAACTACCATAAAAAAAAAACATGGTTTTTTAAAATTGGTATTTCATTTTTGTTTCATGCAACTGGCAGGAAACAATGGGTAACTATACTAACAAATCACTATAAATTCGTTTCCATGCAGCATAAATACTCCAAATAAATTCAATACAACTGAAAATCTGAATTAACTTCAATCGCGTTTTCAGATTCAGAATCTGCAATTCCGGAATGCTTTTAAACGAAATATTTTCCAGTCGTTACAAAGAGGATTAGTCCAGAAATCCCGTTCCTATGTTCAACCCAGTTCGGGATTGGGTTAGACAAATCCCGTCACGTTTTAGTACCTACATAACAAGATAGTATAATAAACTACTTATTTTTAAATCTAAATAGATGTGGCTATTTTGTCATTAGAAGTTATTTTGTCAAAAACAATCAATCGAAACTAATTACCATTGGAATAAAATATGAAATTTCAAATACGTAGTGCTGTATTACTAACGCACTTTGACCAGATTGCGGACCTCCTTAAAAAGGGAGATACTTATTAGGAGCACCCATAACCGGAGAGCATGTATGAAGAGAGTGATGAGTGTAGAGGAAGCAAGAGAGATCTGTAAGGATCGTAGCAAGTGGAAATCGCTAGTCTCTGCCTACCCCCAAGAGAAAAAGGTGTGATAGTAATAATATGTATGTATGTAGGTATTACTTGTTTTTTTTTTTTATTGAGCGTTCAAGGGACAATTATTTTTATATCAAAGATAGCAATAGACACTTCTATTGACTTCATTCCAAATTCTATCGGAATTAATTAAGTATACAAATATACAAGTAAATCTACTCGTATCTTTCTTTCAGTTAAAGTTACAAACGTTTCAGTGTTAACTGTGTAACACAGCGAAAACCACTAATTTGCGTAACCCACATAACAAAACTGAACCGAGGCAAGCTCGCAAGCTTCTAACGCCAACTTTGTAGTGTATTAGTTTATTAATTTCACTAATACTTTAAAAATGCGTAAGTTTAAATGTGAATACGTTAGTTACTCAATCACATCTAATAGCTACCGAACCGTTGAATTTTAATGGAATCTAGACGAAAAGAAATCTAAGATAACATCAAACGAAATCCGCTTAGCGTGAACGTGCTAAAATAATTCGGTTTTCGAAGAAGACTAAAGTGTTCTCGGAAATCCGAAGTTTGTTGACGTGTTCGTTGCGATACTCTTAATAAAATATTCCTGTTTCTACGTGATTTTCCCCCTTTACTATTTAATTATTTACATTTTACAGATTATAAAGAAGTGCTTCCATGCTGATCTGGAAGCGAAGAAAAAACATAGAATATACCAGCTGCGTCTCTTCCCGCTCACTATTCAGCTAAGCCGGGCCGAGTCTCACGACTCTTGGCTGTGTCTACCCCGTAAGGGATAAAGACGTGATTCTATGTATGTATGTACAGAGAAGTACAAAAACCTCCATGTCATGTTGCCGCATAGGCGCTTCAGGCTATTTATGATCTCCTCTCTATTTTGGTGGGCACAGGCTAAATTGGAATAAATTTCTTTAGCTTTGCATTTCGCTTCTAAATTTTCTGTACAGCAAACTTTGTGTCTTACTCCACTTGACCTAGGTATATGCGGTAGTAATTTGCAATGATTTTGTGGTGCCGACTGTACATTACAACAAATGTTAAAATATTCAAAACTGTATGAACACAATGCTTCATAGAATATTATTGGAAAATTAACGTATGAATGAGAACGTTCTGATACCGTACATTTGCATGAAGAATTATTCAATAATGCTAACACATTCCCAAAAATTATTTAGTCTTTATTTGATTTGTAAAGGGAATTTCAAAATTAATCGTAATTCATTTTATATTCTCTTTGTCAACGATAAATAATCTATACATATAATAAAACAGTAAAAATATTTTGTCTGTACATTTAGTATTTTTACACGACTGACCAAAAAAGGAGTGTTATGTTTTCAGGGTTCATGTATGTATGTAAGTATGTATGTATGTATGTAAGTTTCTTTATTCCACCATAAGTCCTGAACGGCTTAACAGATTTTGATGTGAGAGGTATTGTTAGATTCCTTGCATTTCCCCGAGTGACATAGGCTATGTAAGTTGTCAGTCGTGTTTTTTATTTTTTAATAATAAGCTTGTTGACTGAAATGGATAGAGGGACACCTAAAAAGAATAATAGAAAGCAAAAATACATTTTTTTTAATTTCTTGTCTGTCTGTATGTATGTACGCGTTTCACGCAAAAACTACTAGACGGATTTGAATGAAACTTTTTTTTGTTGTATAGCTATTAAGCCTGGGCAACATATAGGCTATAATTGATTTTGAAAACTGGAACACCTGATGAAGAACCATAACAGAACAGCTAAACTATAAGAAATAATATGGAAATGGTACCTTAGCAAAAGTTTATCAATCTGATGAGCATTTTCTGTTGAAGTATAAAAATCGAAGATCAGGATCATCTGATAAATAACTCCAAGAGACCAGCTAATCTATAAAATAAATGAAAATGGGGCCTTAGCAAAAGTTGTTCAACCTAATGAGCATATTCTATTGACGTTTATATAGACAGGACACGAGATAGGACAAAAAGGGACTCGGGGTGGGAGTGGTGGTACACGGGAAATTGTACATAATAAACAGACGAAGATCGTTTATTGAATGAAATATCACTTGATTCATTTTAACACCGCGACTGTACTACGAGTACCTAATATATTCCCGCTAAATTTTTGAGTAGGTATTGGAGTTTAGGTTACTACAGTTTGAAATACAAAAAGATTTTTCATCTAAGCTAAAATCAAGCGGGCGAAGCCGCGGGCAAAAGCTAGTTAATTTCTAAATAATATATAATAATAAATAATAATAAATAAATCGTTTATTTTTCTCTCCAGATTAGGCTAATTAACAATATTTGAGTTGTTAGCGAAAGTACAAGGCAAAGGACCCAATCTAAGTGGAGAGAACTGTAATAGAAAATATATGAATCTATTGGGATTTTAGTTTTAATTAAAATAGTTCATCAACTTTCGTTAGTTTCTAATCCAATATAATATCTGCCAATAAATTTACAAATATTTATGAAACAATTTAATAACTTAGCTCCAAACCAATGACGTATAATAATATAGACTAGACTTGTAATATTTTTTTTTACAAATATTTATAAGCAACACGCTTCCTCAAAAATTTCACAAATATTTATAAGCAACATGCTTCGTCAAAAATTTTCACAAATATTTATAAGCAACATGCTTCGTCAAAAATTTTCACAAATATTTATAAGCAACATGCTTCGTCAAAAATTTTCACAAATATTTATAAGCAACTCGCTTCGTCAAAAATTTTCACAAATATTTATAAGCAACATGCTTCGTCAAAAATTCCATAGAATCCGCTACGCGCTTCGTCAAAACATTTACAGAAACACATCCGCTACAAGCTTCGTCTAGTAAATTAATAGAATTACTATGGACTTTTTATACTACTCTTGGGATATGCTCGATGAGAAAAGAACATTAATCAGAGCAATAGAGACAAGAAGAGGAAAGATGTTTGGCCACCTTATACGACACGACAACGAAATACCTGATTGGAGGAAAAGTTGAAGCGAGGAGAGGGAAAGGAAAGCCAAGAAGGGCATTTATAGACGAAATTAAAGAGAAGGTAGAGGTCGTGTCGTATAGAGAGGTCAAATCGATGGCAGAAGACAGGCATACATGGAAATTACTCCACCGACAAGAACGAAGTTCTTCAATTTATTTATTGTCATAACTCCTACTTGTCATTTAAATGATATTTTTCAGATAAGCTGTGAACGCTGAAAAACGTTTACAGAGCTGTTATTTACCATTGCATTAGCGATTTTCCAAGTCTGGTTATTTATACATCTGTGTTTCAAACATAATTTAATTAAAAACTTCGTCAGATTGCGTTAGAATTGAATGTAAAAGTTCAATATTAGCAATTACAAGTTGTCAAATCGTGCATTGAAACTCATAAAAGAGAAATATTTGAGCGGGAAGAATAAGGGGAGGGGAAGAGGGGGAAACTGATCAGGCATCGGGTGTTTCGAGAAAGTTCCATGTATTGAAATATTGTAGGATTACAAAGGCTTTGTGTGCACCTTCTGATGTTCTGATCTTCGGTTTTATTTTTATATTCTTTGCAAGAGCAACTAAATAAAGAAACAAATATGACAAACAATAGTTTGTACGACCTTCTTGCTAGTAGTTAAATGTCAACTCAGTCTCTATCTCAGAATTAGAAACTACCTTATACAAGAAGCGGTCGAGTGGATACATTACAATGTACTTACTCGACCCCTTATTTTTATTATTTTTTGAGAGTCGAGAGTGAACTAAACGAAATAAAATGTGCTGTTTTATATGAAAATGTATGTCGCTCTGACGCTCATTATAAGACGTATAATGAGCGTCAGAGCGACATACATTCAAATTCGAACGGAAATTAAATTCGAAAGCTTAGAGCTTCAGAGTTCTATGACATACCTTCGCTCCTTATCACAATCCACATTGTGGCTTATGTTAAGGAGCGAAGATATAACGCATTTATAATCCTTATATAGTCTTTAAGATTTCCGCTGCTGGGTAAGGATAGACTAGACATTTGCCATTGCTTGGAAGACCTGTATGGACCTTGTATAGTATGCTCTCAAATGCAGTCCGAATCTGTGAGACAATATGGTCTTTAAGACACGGCAATATGGTCTTTGAAGTATGTACTAAATGATTAATGTCTGTACTTACCATAGACAACCATAGAGCAACTCGGAGTGCGGAAGTCTTTGTTGCTTGAAGAAGCCTGACAAGAAATATAAAAACCCTGAATTAGAGGCAGCACTTATGCATTTTATATTGCAACATTATTGAAAGAAGTAGCGGATCTATAAGGTGGGAGCGCGGGGGCACGAGCCCTCCCCCCGCTCCTCCCCACATCTCCGACTGCTATTTTGCGTATAGGCAGGCCTGCCAGGCAGATTGCCTGTGTAGGCAGGTTCCTTAACAGTACAAATTATCAAATTAAGATTCGAGTTGTTAAAATAACAGGATTTAATAGTAATAGTTTCTTACAAGTTTATTTCCAAACAAATAATCCGCCACCATTAGTGATGTTCCGTTCTCGAAATTTTCAAAGAACAAGCTGAAACTTCCTTAAAAATTTATCGGAAATATTCTCAAGAACGGAAAATGCTGCCCATCCCATAAAAATAAAAATACTGGATCCGCCCTTGATTGAAAGTCATACTTTGACAGGAGAAATGACAGATAGGTTTTTAAATTAGTTGCCAGTGTAAGAAATTAGTTCTATTGCTTTTCCGCAACATGGCGAGGGTTTTTATATTCCTGGTCAGGCTATACTAACTTTGCATCAGTACGCATGGTAGTTATTTCAGAAAATTCATTTTTCATTCAACAAAATTCATATTATTTATAGACCTTTTACATGGAAATTTACTACTTTTAGAAACCAAATCTCAGAAAGGGTTCGTTTACGCATAATCTATAGACCCTAACAAAACAACCGAAAACTGTGAAATATGATTGGAGCTGATAAATTTGGCAAGTTCTTGCATAATATTATTGATTTGAACTATTGTGCCGCCGGTTTCCAGTTATTATCAATAGAAACCGTTTGCTTATGTTTAATTCGCATGTGACACACGGTGGGTTTAATAAAATGATTAATCGACCGAGCGAGCGTAGCGAGCGAAGCGTCTCAGTTTCCACTAGCCGAAAATTCTTTTGTCTGTCCGGATGTTATCGCCTACAGGTCGCATTTCTGAACCGATTCTTATGAAATTTTGTGAGCAAGTTCGGTAATTTTATAGAATTTTTTAGTCGAGCCAGTTTTTCGAAATTTTATAAAATGGCAATAATATATAAAAAAAACCTTATATCTCAGCTATTGAAAAAAAATTCAAAAATGTCATTAGACATTTTTGTTATCCTTATTAAGACGCAACTTTTTGTATGAACAACATAGTGAAATTCAATAAAACCGCTATAAATCCATATATTAAATTCTTATGCGATAGTTCACAAAAAAATCAATAGATGGCGCAGCAAAGCTTTTAATACTCGCAAATTCATTCAAGAGTGACTTGATTTATTGATTAAAATGAGATTGTTTGAATTGCGTGTATTTTTTAAACTGAGTGCGTTTGACCTCTATTTTGCCTGATGAGAAGCATAGATGAGATCTAGGGTGGTACACGCAAACTGAAAAAAAAAAAACTCAAGTATTTATTTGGTTAATGGTATTGTATTGTGGATTGCTTTGCTTGGTGGAATTATCTTGAACACTTGAAATAAATCTGATATCAAAAAACTTCATTGTATGATTAGAATCCTATTAAAAAAAAGTAATATATACGTATATGTATATAATAGATTCGATTTCAAATTGAACTTTCTTTTTTGAACTTTAATTTTGTTGCGCAAATTACATAAATATACATATAACCATTAGGTCAAACCATGCATTTCTGACGACTGACGACCTCCGTGGCCTAACGGTCATCACGCCAGACGGCCACACCAGAGGTCCCGGGTTCGATCCCCGGTCGGGGCAAGATGTAAAATAATCTTTTTCAGATTGACTGATTGATTGATTGGATATTTATCTATACATATATGTTTTTGTTATAAAATATAGTATTGTTAAATTAGCATCCCGTAAAGTCTTGAACTTACTCAATCTGTGTGATTTGTCCGTATATATTTATTATTATTATTTATATTATTTCGAGGCGGAAAAGGCAGGTTTCAGTCAATTTTTTTAGTGGTATTGACCAACCACAAGAACTTTTTACTTTCTTTACAGCATTGGTAGGTTGGTTTCAAAACTCTTCTAAGCCAGGGACACGGTAAAATATCGGTTATTTCGTGGAAGGGCTCGCGAGGTCTACTGTTCTCACAGAACCACTAGTTAATAAACTGAAATATACAGAATTTCGTTTCTGTTTATTTTCATCGAGTGGGTTCACAAACGCCAATTGAATCGAAAAGCGGAGTGGTAGCGTAGCGATTTTAAAATGCCTGACTGCCTATGGACCACATAAATATGACCATTTGGTCAAATTTATATGTTTTTATCAATTTTTCATGCATTTGCATGAACTCTGCCTACCGAATGATAAAACGAAAATTTTTGATTTCTAAAAATGTTATCTGTTTTTATTACAAATCGATGGATGAACAATTCTTGTTTTCAGTTAATATTTTCGGAATTCGTAAAGGTATTGAAAACAACCGGATCCTAAATAAACCTTTAACCATGCCCCTATATGGGTCAGTAGAACCTAAAACCATTCACACAGCTTCCAGCGAAATTATTTTATTTGCATTTTACATTCTTCTGAAAATTTTACTAGTCAATAATTGTGGGTATTTGACTAGTACTTAAACATAAAGCAACACGGACTAGTCCTTCGTTCGTAAAAGATGACTTTAGATACCTACTATTATTATAGTTAAAATAATAATTATGTAAGTACAAAAAATATATATATCTATATAACGTGCATATTACTAGGCTAAAAAGAAAATGACACGACGATGTAAATTAACCTTAGACCCTTCTAAAAAATAAACCTAAGTTTAGCCAGTTAATCTTCAAGTTTATATTCTTTAACCGTAACATATTTGAATAAATAATATTTATTTACTTCACCATATCTAATCACTTTCGTGAAACCCGTGTGTAGCTGTTTGAAATTAAGTTACACGCTTGACTTGTTCGGAGTACATTTAAATAAACGGCATATAGAGTATATGTGTGTAAAATAAAAAGGGTAGAGAAATATAGATTTGTTTATAAAGGAACCCCAATAGGTATAACATAAAATTATCTAGGCTTTAAGTATAAGTTAAGTAAAGTAATAACCCTTTTTAAAATTTTGTGTGGCATTTCACATATAATCTCAGTAGAAATATGTAGTACATTTGTATATTGTATTCTTTTGAAAAACTTACTTGAAAAGTGAAGTCATGCTTGAAAAATGTACCATGCCCGGCACATAACTTGACCTAAGACTTTGAATACGCTGTAACAGATTTTAAGGTGTGAATCTAAATGCGGTAAAAGAGAGGCTATGTGTGTGTAAGCACGGCATCCCAGGAATTATCTGCGCGAAAAGCTGTCATTTCAGTTCAAGTTATGTGCCGGGATCTGTAAGTAAATATAAGAAGAGTCCTATAGTAATTTCTGTACATTCTTTATTTTGTAGAACCGACAGATTAATAATAATATGCGAACAGTTGAGAGTTCTCCGCTCTGAAAGGAATAGTTCAGTTCTGAACTTCGCTTTTGAATGTAGGTGTGAATTTTTGTAGGTACCTCATGAAATATTTATAAGAATAACTTTGACTACAATTCATATTTTCTTGATGAAAACACTCGTTCGAACGGATTTAAGTTTTTTGGAATTCTTCGAACAAAACATCAATTTCTTTGCATAACGATTGCAGGAAAAAAAGAACAGAAATGAAGTTAGTAAGATATAATAAAAACTCCAGTTCAGGTAGCATGGCCTCTGGACCCTACCGTGGTTTGTTTTTATTCACGTTGACTGCTAAATCAGTGGCGGCGACAACGGATTAAGAACCCTCGTGCCTAGCGATAAGTTTCGATTTCGTATGACTTTTATTCAAGAATAAACATTATAAGTATAGGGCCAAATCACACAGATTAAGCTATCTCAAAAGTAAATTTCTTTGTGGTATAGTATACTAGCGCAACAAGACTATATTTCAAAATAAAGATAAACATCCAAGACCCAGAACAATCTCAAACATCCATCCATCTTTACTGTGGATAGAACCCGGTACCACGTGATCACAAGGCAAGGTCATTGGATCACCATTGCACCACGGGGCCAATAAGAATCAAACAAGAGTAAACCTTCTGTACGCTACTACTCACTATTCTGTAGCATCACTAATGGACGTCATTATGCAAGACAGAGCGAACTGTATCCTGAATTTATTGGTCTTACAAATTATAGTTCCGTAGTGGAATGGAAACTTTGGAAGTGACGATAATTTTGTAACACTGTTGTAACATATCGAACTAATTTGCATTCTGTAAAGTTTGGAATATTTATAAGCATTTTTTGATGTAGATACTTATATACATCTATTGGCGCGGTTTGACAGTAAAATTGACTCGAACGCCGTGACGGAAAATGGTGTGACCATCGGGATATCGATGCTCAGATGTATATTAACATGTGCCGGGCAATTTTATTTTCTTTGATGTTTTATTTCTGTTTGTTTGCGTACAAATGCTCATTTCTCCATCTATTTCCAGTCATTCTAGGTACGATATGTCCACTTCTTTATTTGTTTATTTGTGTACAACATCTAAAGTGTCAGCCGTTGAATAATTTCCAATACATAACCATTTAAAGTATCGTTATTTCGTGATGAAAACGCATATTTTTGGGACACAAACCGATATATTTTTTTATGTGGGACTTCTTCTTCTTCTTCTTCTCTCAGCCGAAAGACGTCCACTGCTGGACAAAGGCCTCCCCCAAGGATTTCCACAACGACCGGTCCTGCGCTGCCCGCATCCATGCGCAACCCGCGACCTTCACCAGGTCGTCGGTCCACCGAGTGGGAGGCCTGCCAACACTACGTTTTCCGGTTCGTGGTCGCCACTCGAGAACTTTTCTGCCCCAACGGCTATCTGTTCTGCGAGCTATGTGCCCCGCCCACTGCCACTTAAGTTTGGCGATTCTGCGGGCTATATCGGTTACTTTAGTTCTCCTACGGATCTCCTCATTTCTGATTCGATCACGCAGGGAAACTCCGAGCATAGCGCGCTCCATCGCCCTTTGGGTGACCTTGAGCCTTCTTATGAGGCCCATAGTAAGCGACCACGTCTCTGTTCCGTATGTCATTACTGGCAACACACACTGGTCAAAGACCTTAGTCTTGAGACACTGCGGTATTTTGGACGAGAAGATATCGCGAAGCTTCCCGAACGCTGCCCAGCCGAGTTGGATTCGACGGTTGACCTCTTTCTCGAAGTTGGACTTACCTAACTGAACTGTTTGTCCCAGGTATACGTAATTGTCAACAACTTCGAGTGTAGAGTCTCCAACCTTTAGAGGAGTGGGTGCGACACGGATATTAGACATGATTTTCGTCTTATCCATGTTCATTTTTTGACCCACTTGTTGAGAGGCTCTACAGAGGCCATCGAGCATTGTGCCTAGGTCTTCCAAGGTCTCAGCCATGACTACGATATCGTCAGCGAATCGAAGGTGAGTGAGGTACTCGCCGTTGATATTGATACCGAGTCCGCTCCAGTCCAGAAGCTTGAAGACATCTTCCAGGGCGGCGGTGAACAGTTTCGGAGATATAACGTCTCCCTGTCTCACCCCTCGCTTCAACTGGATAGGTTTCGAGCCTTGATCCTGGAGACGGACCGACATGGTGGCGTTTTCGTACAAACACTTCAGCGCTTCGATATATCGATAGTCAATTTGGCACCGTTGGAGAGACTGTAGCACAGCCCAGGTCTCGATCGAATCGAAGGCTTTCTCGTAGTCCACAAACGCCAAGCATAAGGGCTGATTATACTCCTCAGTCTTCTGTATAATCTGCCGCAGCGTATGTAAGTGGTCTACGGTACTAAAGCCTTTTTGGAAACCGGCTTGTTCGGGAGGCTGGAAGTCGTCGAACCTGCGAGCAAGACGATTCGTAATGACTCTCGAAAACAGTTTGTAGACATGGCTCAGAAGTGAGATAGGCCTATAATTCTTCAATAAGGTTTTGTCGCCTTTTTTGAAGAAAAGCACCACCACACTTCTGTGCCATGCCGTAGGCGTTTGTCCCTCGAGTATGACGGAATCGAATAGCTTCTGAAGAGCTTTTAACACCGGTGTTCCACCTGCTTTCAGAAGCTCAGCCGTGATTCCATCATCACCCGGTGCCTTATTGTTTTTTAACTGTTTGAGAGCCATTCTAATCTCGTATAGGCTGACGTCCGGGATATCTTCGGTGTAGTGTCGGGTCAATCTGGCTCTTGGATCTTTGGCCAGATTACTGACAGGTGCGCGTACGCTGGTGTATAATTGTCCGTAGAACTTCTCAACCTCTTCCAACAGCTCTGGCTTCGACGAAATGATTCTGCCATCCTCAGTCTTCAGCTTGGTCAGTTGGCTTTGACCAACAGACAGATCCCTTGCAAACACTTTTGAGCCCTTATTTCGCTTAATCGCCTCTTCAATACGGTCAGTATTGAATTGGCGTAAATCGCGCGTTAGGGACTTGGAGATCTGTCTGTTTAGACGTCGATACTGAGCAGCATCGTTAGAGGACTGCAGAACCAAGTTTCGTCTTTCTTCCATGAGTTTGTTGGTGAGGTCCGAGATCTTTTGGTTCCTTTTGAACAGCGGGTTTTGAAGGCCTTAGACCCAGCTGTTTGGACAATTTGCACAAACCTGTCATTATAATCGTCCAGATTTTCGCAGTCTCCCAGGCATTCGAAGCGATTCTGCAACTCGAGCTGAAAGCTCTCGGGGTTTTGGAGCTGGATAGGCGCTGGTCGGAGCGTAGACTTCATCAGTCGACACCTTTCGAGTTTTATTCTAAGATTCAATGTGCCTCTTACCAATCGGTGATCGCTTCCTGTTTTTACGGCATTGATCACAGAGACATCATTGAATATGTGCCTCTTCGTCGACAAGATGAAGTCAATCTCATTTTTGTAACGCCATTAGGATGCAACCATGTCCACTTTCGCTGTTTTGGCTTTTTGAAGAAGGAGTTCATCATAAAGAGGCCCTCCTTCTCCATAAAGCCGGCCAACAGATGACCACGTGCATTCCTCGTTCCATATCCAAAATTCCCCACTCTCAGCTCATCATCGCTTCGTTTGCCCAGTTTCGCGTTAAAGTCCCCCATCACAACGGTATAGTGGGCCTGGGAGCTATGTATGGCTCTAGAAATATCCTCATACATAGTCTCTACCTCGTCGTCGGAGCGATATGAGGGCGGTGCGTATACTTGTATTACCTTCAACGAATACCGTTTGGTGATTCTGAGTACAAGGTACGCTACCCTCGCCGAAACACTCTCGAACTGGACCACGTTGTTGACGAGGGACCTGTGGACGATAAACCCGACACCACCCTGGGACAGTTGGTCGCCCTCCCGGAAATAGAGCAGATTTCCGGATTTGAGGATCATGGTGTCCTCCCCCTCTCTTCGGACTTCACATAATCCTACAATATCCCATCGTAACCTGCTCAATTCTTCCTCCAGTTCAGCGAGTTTCTCGTCGGTCCGCAGTGTGCACGTGTTGTAAGTTGCCAGGGCCAAGGGTCGTCGGGGTTGGTAGCCTGGCATCTGCCGGGGATTCTTAGCACCCCCTGCCCCGCCGTTACCGTGACCGCTACCAGAGTCCGGGATAGCGGGGCCGCCGGGGACTAGGGGCCGTGTTGTGGGTGTATCAACCATGGGGGTTTTGCCGTAATCGCCACGCTTGGCAGGCGGGTTGGCGATCGCAGTGTGATGTCATAGTACGCGGAAAGATGCTGCTGCCCATCCTCCGGTGTTTTTGATCCCTTAGTCGCCTCTTACGACACCCACGGGAAGAGATGGGTTGGTGCTATTCTATGGCCACACCACAGGCCCATGTGGGACTAATTAACATCAATGGGCTAAACTAAGAATAAATTCTGAGTGTTCTAAGTTCAATTTCGGACTAAAAACTTCCCAAAAATACAATACCTTTTCTCTCACATCACACAAAATGTGGTAAACATGTTTTTGTAAACAGTCCGTTAATAAATTATATCCTATGGCGACAGCCTTAAATATTTCTAAGTGTATTTACAATAGATTTATGGGACTTTTTGTCAGGTTTTAGGTACTTTTTCCCTAACAAAAGGTAAGTCTGTAAATCATGATATAGTTAGTGAAAGTGTGTTCTCCATTGGTATTATTTAGTCCGAGATATATCAATATGATACTATATAAATGTTTCTATTTTGTTTTACCTCATAGCTGTTCCCCGTGGCTTCACTTGTGTAAACTATATCCCAAAAGCTCCTTCATGACCCACCTCACCTATTGTATTCCTGTGTATGTAAGGCTCAATAATAGCAGCATTATCGATCTATACAAGGTGTAACGGAAAGGGTATTACTATACAAAGTGGAAAGATTCGTTACCATGGGTAAATCCTTTATGTGAAGTTTCAGATTATTTGCAGCACTTTTAAAAAGGAATGTTAATAAAATAAACTGTAAAACGAAATCAATGCCATGTAAACAAACACTGCACATCACTATTCAGGGTATTTCAATGTCAAGGTTGCCTTTGCACTGCTCACATACAAATTATTCCACCTTCTTGGTTACTATGAAAACCTGGTACTTTGAGCACTATCCGCTTTCGACACCTTTTGACGTTTTTTCACCTTTGGTTTTTCAGCAAAGATTTCACAATGAAACCACTCGCCGTCACTTTACACGTGTCGGCGGGAATTTTTCAATTAATTACTTTACTTTAAATTGATTGATTATTGTAAAAAGAACCATTTACAAGTCGCTTTTCAGTGTTTTCGTCATGTTTTTAATTAGAAATCACATAACTCGCATAAATATTTTTCACTTTGACACATAAACAACTCAAGGTAATAGTGACAGTTACGTATTTATTTTTCCATGGTTACGTAATATTAGTGCTGTGTGCCAGTAACATTTTCAGAATGAGGCTAGGTCTCATCTTTTTTCTAGCCAAACACACACCACCTTTTTGATTCTGCCATCCTAGTACAAAATAAATAAATATCCTACATAGAGCAACACGGACCTCCATGAAGTCCGTGTTGCTGATAAATATGATATTTTTCCGAATGAACCTCCCATTATTTCATGGATCCCTCGTATAAAATCAATATTTACCTTTAATTTCTGTCATGTACCATGAAGATAAAATAATTTTTTAAATTTAATTTTTGGCCATACCAGGATCACATATCAGCCTAACAAGGTGCAAGTGTCCCCTTTTTCAGAGTTCATTTAAAAAAAAATCAAAACCTTTTTTTATCTTGTCAGAATGTCTATTCTTCAGACATACAGAAAGTGTTATCATTTGCAAAAAAAGAGTGCGGAACCTATTTCACAAATTCTAATTTATGACAATACCAGGCGCAGAATCAAGGAGGTGTGATTTTATTTTGATAGTGGTAGATGATTGACCTTGAATCCAACATCTGTTTACTGTCATAGTGGTGAATAGTGTTGTGCCAATTCAAATTGAAATATTATGTATATGTATTGTTTTTTTTAAATTAAAAATTAAAACAGAAACATACAAGACTAAAAACATCTGGAACTAGTTTGAAACCATGGTCACAATAGGCTCAATCGATATGGATATAGGTATTCCGTTACACCTTGTATATAGGAACAAATATTGTGTTTTGCGTCTTTATTAATATATTCAATTTTAATTAATAATTATAATTTTAACTTATTTTCCATTCTAATTTTAATTCCAATAATTTTATCAATTTAATTTTTTTTTATTCTTAATATAATAATTTTAATTTATATCGGCATTCGCGGAAGACCAGCGTCGTGGCACATACCACGATCCACGACACATGCTGAGCGAAGACCGTTTTGGTGCATGTTGAATTAATTTTAGTTTATCTTAACAATTGAGTGAACCAAATAAACTATTTTTCTTTCTTTCTTTCTTTATATTCATGGTGCAATAAAGAGTTACTTACTTGCTTACTTACTCACCTTTGGTGAAAGTAGTTTTTGAATTTATCGCAAACAGATAGACGGACAGACGCGGCGGAGGACTGGCTGAGTCGCTAGTTCATCATACACGAAAGATAAAAAGTAGTTTTTTTTTCAATTTTATTCAATAAAAGTCTTGAAAATGTCAAGTACAACAAGAAATTTAATATCTCTGTACAATATCAAGAAAAAACTTGTCTTTCGTGAACTTTGAGATAAAAGACTAGATCAATTTAAGAAATACGATAAATAAACATCCTTAGCTTTTCTAGGAAAACAAATATTCAGATTCATGATTCAACGCTTTTCTGAATAAATGTCTTGAAAATCTTTACTTCCAAGTCTTTACTTATTAATTCAGATTATAATTGCGATAATATATCTGTCTGTCTTTCTGTTATCTACGCTTTTAGGGCGAAATCGCTTTACTAATTTTGATAAAATTTAGTATGGATAGGTATAGGTAAAGTCCAAGGTCAAACAAAGGCTACTTTTTTCAAAATAAACTCAGAAATTGATGCAATGGTGAGTGAAAATGTACTAGAAAAACCTTCAACATATTTTCAACCCTAAGGTGACTGTCAGACAATGCTTAGTCCACCTTCTGTACTGTACTTTTGTATGTGTGTTGTGTACGTACAATAAAGTTTAAATAAATAAATATTTTTTTTGCAGCTAGTAACAATATAAAAATAATTTCTTTCCACGTAACATCACTTTATACTTGTCACGTCAAATACTTACATAATTTAAAGCGTAACTTTGTCCCAAAAGTTACATTTAAAACGCGTACTCATAATAAATCAAGATATGCGTCCCATTTACGTGGAATTGTTATAATCGGTTAAATTCCCCTAATCCACACTGAAACGCCATTTCGTATATTTCATGAATATATTATGCGTTACGAAATCAATCGTGTCTTAACATGATTGATTCCTTTGAAGAGGCATGCTTTGAATATTCACTATGATTTAATGGGTAAGTATAATTTCAAAATGATGATTCGGGGTCATTGAATTTAACTAAGCCACAAACTTTAAAAAGGATGAATTGTATCTTGAATAGGTTGTTACGTCAAAGTCAAAGTCATTTTTTTTTTATTGAAACTTTCCCTTCAAAGAAGGCTCTTTTTCACGTCGATAACTAATAATATTGTCTCAAAGCTACAAACTACTAGCATTTCGGAACGACCACTGCTGAGAAGAAACGCCGAAAGAAACTCATGAAACAGTCTTGGTCACCTAACATGCCAGAGGGGCTATATATTAACTTTATACATACACTTGATTGTGTACAGTCAAAAATAAAATAAAATACTTATAAGAAAAAAATATATAATAAAACTTGCCATGTTTGTGATCAAGTAACCACAATGAATTGGTTAAGAACAAAAAATAAAAATAAAATTCGAATCAGGATCGAAGCAGGATCCCCCTGGCAACACCCGTTCACGAGTTGACGTTTTTTAACCACTTTGCCTTACCATGAATGAACCGGCACAGACTTTTCATTTAGATCTTCAGTTACAAAATATAAACCCGTTATCTATATTTTTATTTTATTTATTTAGTACACATAAAAATTGCAGTCTAAAAAAACCCTTTTATCAATATTTAAAGTAGAATATCAGGATCAACAAGTATATAATTTAATCAAAATTATTTTTCATTATAACACGCGAGCAACGCCGCGGGCGAAATTAAGTGTGCTGTGTCACATCTTGAAATCCAAGTTACAAACATCAATCGGCCGCAATTTCGTCTTAATGCGAGCTTATTAAATTTTAAGTGGTTGTTTAGACATCAAAATTCGACTTTGATGGCGTAACGACATTATTTTCGGGGAGGTATGAATTGCCTAATTAGTTCACGTGAAATTCGCATATGTTACGATTTTCATATAATTATATGAGTAAATAGATGGCACGTGTAAAAGCTTCTAATATACTTTACATTAATAACGTTTCGTTTTAATTATAAGACGTTTTAAGCTTATCATCAATATTTGATGGTACTCGTACTAGGTTGTTATGCCAACCGTACTAAAATATTGTGTAATATTGTAATGTATTTCTAGTCTGTTTACGCAGCCTGTATAATGTACTATTGAAGAAGTCTATATCTCTCTCTCTCAGCCGAAAGACGTCCACTGCTGGACAAAGGCCTCCCCCAAGGATTTCCACAACGACCGGTCCTGCGCTGCCCGCATCCATGCGCATCCCGCGACCTTCACCAGGTCGTCGGTCCACCGAGTGGGAGGCCTGCCAACACTACGTTTTCCGGTTCGTGGTCGCCACTCGAGAACTTTTCAGCCCCAACGGCTATCTGTTCTACGAGCTATGTGCCCCGCCCACTGACACTTAAGTTTCGCGATTCTACGGGCTATGTCGGTTACCTTAGTTCTCTTGCGGATCTCCTCATTTCTGATTCGATCACGCAGGAAAACTCCGAGCATAGCGCGCTCCATCGCCCTTTGAGCCTTCTTATGAGGCCCATTGTACATTGAAGAAGTACGCAAAAAGTATCAAACATTTACTAAATGGGCCGTAGTCGATACCCCAGACCCTATGAATTAAGTATTTATTATGGTCAAAATAAACGCGTATCGACTTGTATCGATAAGTTTCGATCCCATCAGGAAATTATTTTCGCTGTCTGTTTCTCACGTTAGTTTTAATCAAAACGAGTGTTACTTAATCCCGAAATTCCTATGGAACCGAAGTCAAAAAAAGCTAGAGAAAAATGCGTGATATATAATAAAAATAAAAATACCTACGCTATAAAATTAATTAGCTTAATCCTAGCCAATTACATTCGCATAATGAAGAACAGGAATTAAGGGCATTAATCTGAAATTTAATTAATTCAAATCTAACAGACACTGTCGGAATTGTTCTCCCCTGATTAAGAAAAAGCCAGTAAATTGTATTTTCGATGATAGCCCGGTATCGATTGATGAATGCTGTAAGCCATTTAGCGATCTTACACTTATAAATGAAGTAAATTAATTCGTTATAAAAAATATGTCGATAAAAATATGCCAAAGTTTGCATCTTAAAACCGCTAAAATATGCAACAATGTTGATCAACTATTCTCATATAAACTCATGTTAAAATTCGCTGTTGAAGAAAGTTTTCGCTATGAACAAAATATTTAGTAACGTCATATACTTAAAATTACTTAAAGCTTTACCTGCAGCTGTATTTTCTTTGGTTGCAGATAGCATTCGTGGATAATGAATTTCAAAATACGAAGGTTTTTTAAAATTGTTTTTTTTTTAACATAGGGCGGCAAACGAGCAAGCGGGTCACCTGATGGTAAGTAATCACCGCTGCCCAACCACAACACCAGGGGTATCGCAGGAGTGTTGATTTTTACTATCATTCTGCAAACGCTCTTTTGTATCTTACCTCTATATTCCATAGACGTAGAAAGGAAAATCATAAAATGACTGGCTAGTGACAGCTGTCAGTTTATCTAACTTTAAAAAAATATTTTTTTTGTTTCGTTATTGAACTTTATGAGCGGATGATAAATGATAAAGTTAACCATTGCTAGTACTTATATTAATTCTGTGCCATTGCAAAAGTTGCCACTATGGCAGGCACAAAGCGCAGATCTCCTCAAATAACTCCCAACTTGTATTATTTAATTCAAACAGAATTCAAAAGAAGTAAAAAATATCGAGTATTCTCCAAAAGACTAATAAAGCAGAGGATTTAAACGAAAGACAGATGGTATGTGGAAAATCCGTTGTGAATTATTTTGCCGATTGCTATTCGTAAATTGTTTTAGTGTAAATGTATCGTTTGTTAAATTTAATAGTCTGACCTATTTTGGAAAAGTTGTACTCGTACCCATCTGATTTCTTTTAATTTAAATTCCTGTTGAAAATTAGTAATATAAATCCTTTGTGCTATTTTCTCTTTATAATTTAATCAAAATTTATTTTACAGATTTCGCGTGAAGAAACAAACCATCTAAATTAATTTTTATTTTATTCACACTGATTTTCATTCCGAAATTCATATCACGTCATTCTTTTTTAGGTATATAAAATTGTTTCCGATACAAATACCTCGCGAAAGGATTTTTTGCATTAAGACGATAAGCGGCGGACGCTTTTCAGTTAAATCCTCTTAAGACGACTCGATTTACAAGATTATGACACCAGTTTTTTTGCTATCTCTCTATATATAGTCGAATCTGAAGGTCATGGCCATTACGTGGAAGGAAACACGAGAAAGACGAAGAAGAATTCTTGGCAATGTTAAATAGAGCGATTTTCAATTGCCAACTAGAACGCTGGTTTTCTTATAACGATGAAACTACCACGACGAATAGGCATTAATAGGTTTCGAACCTGGAACCTTTCAACTACAAGCATTTTAAATATATACTTGTCGGAATTACACACATCACAACATTAAAATCATCAGAATATGATCATGGGTTCAGGGGGGCCGAGCTCAGAAGTAGATAACCAAAGCGGTAAATACAACAGTACGAGTACTTCAACAATGAGTTCATAAAAAACACATGTGGGTACTAAACTCAGTTCGAATATTAACTGTCAAGATGAGGTTATTTCCAAAATAACATGCACAGCTCTTAATAGACAGGGTAAACAACTCCTATCTCAAGTTTCAGCCCAAAGCATCCAGGGATTCATCGGATATTAACGGATTAAGAAATCATCTAGCACTAACCTCTCATTTAGTCCACGTGTCACGGCTAGGGTCCAACCCTACCCACGGCAAGGAACCGTGCCCCACCACGCACGGATCAATCCATTTCAACCAGTGAGTTCTATAGCTCTCTATAGCTACAGAGAATTCAATAAAACCGGGCGACACGACCGCACCGCACCGCACCACGAATCAGACTGCCTCGCTATAATGTCATAACGATCACACGTTGGATTTATTACAAAGAGGGGTGACACAAGTGACGTTGTCACTTTGACACATTTCCTACGAGTACCGTCTTGAAAACTGTTTTAAACCATTAATTAACTAACAAAATAAACCACAGTTAATTTAATTAATGTAAACGCTCCGACATACTTTATTTTAGCTTTTGCCCGCGGCTTCGCCAGTGGGAATTTCCCATGGAAATAGTGCTTTTTTCCGGGATGAAAGGTACCCTATGTCCTTCTCAGTACTTCTAACTATGTGTAGGTATGCGAAATTTCAGGAAAATTGGTTCAGTAGATAGGGCGTGAAGATGTAACAAACGAACAAAGTTTAAGTTAGGATTATTAATACTATCTAGGTTATATAAAAAGAAGACTGAATAATAATGAAAGTACCTACCAATTTACTAAACTCATGAAAATTCTTATACACATTGACAGGGTTGACAGGAAATTACTTCATAATGTACTTGATAAAGAGTACTTTATTATTACCCTGAATATCTTATATCCAGTGCGAAAATAAACCACGCAATTTTTTTACAAATTCCATGTGTATATTTATATTTGTGAGGCCTCATCCCAGAAAACATTATTTCTGACGTGAAAAGATTCCAAGACAAATACATCCTTACGATACCCAGAAAATGAAGATAGAACGAGTTCAAAACAAATAGGCTCTTGCGTGATTTTTCACCATTTTTTTTATTTATCGCACTCTTTTTAGCATTATAGAACTAGGTTACACCGAAATTGAAGTTTTTGTTAAGGTTAATGTTAAAGTTAACAATATGTTAAAGATAAAAAGTCACCCTGTATAACAACTGTTGTCTCTGTTACACTTATGATACAAATTAATGAAAAAAGAGACATAAAATTAACTGCCAGTATAGGAGCACTATTCATTACGCTATAAAGAACCTCTTCAAAATTTTAAGTTTCTACGATCCCTGGTTTCGACTCTGCGTTAATATGTCAATCAGCGTTATCGAATAGGGTTTTGTTATAGACTTATTTTCTCATCCCGACTTTTACTACCTGTCTAAAGAAAGTACTACCTGCCTTTTTCGAAATAACGCGACCACATTTTATCAATTGTATTTACTTAACTACATATATTGTTACTGACCAATGAGAGGGTATTAATTCCCAAAAATACTTTAATGGTTTAGAAAGCATAAATTTGAACGATCCTTTTTTTTATGCGTCTACCTTCTAAGAATCATGAGTAAAAAAATTAAGAAGTGTTGTCTTAGAAATGAAACTAATTTATTGACAGACCGAGGTTTCGTAGAACTCTTAAAACTCACATCTGTTATCCACTTGTGACCTTGTGTTATCGGACATAGACGTAAAAACATTGTAAGTTATTACGAAAAATTCCAGAATTTTTCAACGAGGATAAAGCTATTCTCTGTTCCTTTTACACATTGCTAAAACAAATATGTTTTGTTTCATGGTTATGAGAGATACGCCCCGGATGACTGCAGAGCCAATGAGAAAGACAGAGCAGGGACGCACACGCATCATCGAGGGTTGATCGCGGGGATGAAAAATGATGCGGAGAGAGGAGAGGCATTTCGTGGAGGATTCGTCGTATCGCGGTGTGTTCGTTTAGACGTATTGGCAGTGAGACGTAATAATTACTTTTTGTGGGAGATTTAAATATTTTGCTTGTTGGGTAGATATGCGATTAGAATTGAATTGGGGTAGGAGTGTGCTGTATATTGGCAAGTCCTAGAAAATAAGTTTTCAGTTTTGTCAAGGTTTGGTTGCAAAAATAAAAAGAAAATAAGTAAATTACAAACCTTTACGAAACACTTAATTTTACCGAACTAAAACTGATCTTGAAGGCTTTGCCTGGTTCATGTAAATAATATTCTCAGTTTTAGTTCCATTTTCCCTTTTGTTGTTTTGATTTCCTGAAAGCTTTTAAGCTAATTAAAGTATAACTAAAAATATGTGTCTGGTAGGGACTGAATATTCATTCTGAATATTCGGCAGCCCGAGGTCTAAGGGTCCTATTTCAATAGAAATTCGACATTTGCACGCAATCTTAAATTCGGATATCTAATGAAATATAGAGTGGAGGGGACACAATTAAAACCATAATAATGCTGTGATTTTATTTCAGCTAGAATTAAGATTGTCTGTGTGTATATTTATTGTTTAAGATCTGTTTAGTATATTCTTTAATTGTGTGTGAGAATCAGAATATAAACACCATTTATTTCTCTTGAGTCTTTTAAATCACCATCCCTCTAATTAGGACATTTTTACTATTTAATTGATCACTCAACATTTCCTTTCATATTATAAATGCTATCATCATCCTAAGTCATAAGGTATGAAATAGTTTCTAATTGGTTCAAAATAGGTTAAGACCCTGATAATTATTAAACTAGTATCCTAAATTAAACTCTTTGCTATTACTCAAATTTAATTGTTTTTACTTGTCCATTCAGGACTTAAAGAAATATAATATTAAATCTATTTCTCAGGGCAGAGTTCTACACCGAAAAGGTGAGGATTCTACAAAGAATTTATTTAATTTGCCAATAACATCAATATTTGTATATCGCGGAGCTGGTGATAGCCGACGTATATTTAACACCAATAAATATTCAATTTATAGAATCAGCGCGTCATACATAACACCGACGCCTTAGATGAACCGGTTTTTCACACCAACCGTCAATCTGACACTGACAATGACAACCGTTCATGACTGACTCAGGGATAATAACAATAGACAATATTCATTTAGGGCGCTAGCTATTTAGCACTCCGACACGGCCATACTGACAATAAGCGCGTTCTCGCGCGTATTCTTTAAAATAATAATCCAGGAACACGTCACATCAAAATCTATGTCAACTCAAATAAAATAATAATAACACTCACTTATCGTGTAAGTACTCAGCTTTTAGTACACAAACGTCTCGTGATGTGAAGCTACCCATGTTGAACACATCTCACGAAAACTGTGACACATTACAGGATAGCGTTGCGATACACGATGTAAGAAGTATGTAACCTTCTGATGTAGTTTACACTGCACAAGAACTCGGAACATGTTGCACCTTTTCAGTGCAGCTGCGATGCGCTGGAACTCGTTGTCAAAAGGACTCAATATCAGAAACATATTGCACATATTGTGCACTGCAAGATATCGGAGTTCGTTACACTTATAGTGCACAATTTCAGAAACTTGTTGCACCTATAGTGCACGATAACAGGAACACGCTGCACTTAGAGTACACCATAACAGGAACACGTTGCAGTCATAGTGCACGACAACAGGAACACGCTGCACTTGTAGTGCACAACAACAGGAACATGTTGCACACATCGTGCACGACAACTGGAACACATTGCACCCATAGTGCACGATAGCTGGTACTCGTTGCACTTAGAGTGCACGATAACTGGAACAAGCTGCACCTATAGTGCACGACAACAGGAACACGCTGCACTTATAGTGCACAACAACAGGAACTCGCTGCACTTATAGTGCACAACAACAGGAACACGCTGCACTTATAGTGCACAATAACAGGAGCACGCTGCACTTATAGTGCACAACAACAGGAACACGCTGCACTTATAGTGCACAATAACAGGAGCACGCTGCACTTATAGTGCACAACAACAGGAACACGCTGCACTTATAGTGCACAACAGCAGGAACACGTTGCACTTATAGTGCACAACAACTGGAACATGTTGCACTTATAGTGCACGATAACGGGAACCAGTTGCACCTTTAGTGCACGATAACGGGAACCAGTTGCACCTGTAGTGCACGATAACTGGAACATGTTGCACTTTTAGTGCACAATAACTGGAACATGTTGCACGTATAGTGCACAATATCTGGAACATGTTGCATGTACAGTGCACAATATCTGAACATGTTGCACGTATAGTGCACAATATCTGGAACATGTTGCACGTATAGTGCACAATATCTGGAACATGTTGCACGTATAGTGCACAATATCTGGAACATGCTGCACGTATAGTGCACAATATCTGGAACACGTTGCACGTACAGTGCACAATATCTGAAACATGCTGCACATACAGTGCACAGTTGCATTGCATGCCATATGCGATGCACAATCGGGAACACGCTGCATAAAGCGCGGAGCATATCAGTACCTTGAATAAAATACAAACTCTTCTGTTCTTTTTTACATTTAATTACTTCATCTTCTTGCTAAAAAGGAAAAACTGCTGAAACAAAATAACCAATCGAATGGTCAAAGTGATTATGAATATAAAATAAAACTGTAGCTCTCAGGTAGTCTTTTATTGAAAGATACAATACACACTAACAATTTCCTTAATTAAATGATTCGAAACTAAAGTTAAATAGTAAAATCATAAACTGCTCGACGAATAACTATAAAAACACAAAATTATTAGATGTATAGCAAATAAATACTCGGTAGAATTTTGCAGAAACTGAAAATAAAGGTCCGCTCGTCCATCCTGCCATTATACGATGATAACATTCTTGAACAACTTGATTAAATAAAGAATGATCTGTGCACCATTCATATTCGGAAAACGAAGCATTATTCATAATTGACCTGCACTTGACATGAATAATAACCATGGACTGTCATGACACACCATGAATCAATTATTGAACAGGACCAATACTACCTGCCAACAGGCGTTCAAACAGCAGACGTCGAACTGACACGTATCTATTCAACACCCCTCTTTTTGCGTCGGAGGTTAAAACTACATAGGGGTTTATATGATTTGGACATTAGTATTAGATGTAATATCACGAAAGTACTTTTTCCGTACCAATGTACATTATCAAACGATAACAGTTTTCAGCATTCTAAAATAAATACATTTATGAAATCAGTCGTTTTGGGAAAAGGTGATTTTGATATTTGTTCATGACGATATCGTTACAAGATAGGAATCGGTCCAAACAGACCGGAAGGATTCGCACGTTTATTCAACCGTCCGGTTAAACACTAGGTACAATTTTAATGTCTCATACTCCTCACCCGTCCAAAAAGAAGGCCGGTGTCTCACCAAAATAGTTGATTATGATAAGAAAAACACAATTTGTAGTTAGTCGATGCAATCCTCCAACCGTATTTAAAAACGCAAAGGCGCAAATCTCAACCAAACGTAAATAGTTCTAATAACTATCCATCGGCATTATATTCAAAACGCGGCACCGAAAATAATGGTAAGCTACGATTCATTTTGCTTTAAGAAACTATTCATTTGCCAATTATAATGGTAAGCAACCTCGGACGTGACCACAACTGGGATGGGTTGCCATCGCAGTCCACCTCAAGAGAAAACCTCTCAAGGCTTTCAGGTTAAGCAACCCTTAGACTGGTCACAACTGGGATGGGTCGCCACCATTCCCACTCGACGATCGCGAAGTTATCATTGGCACCAGCCATACAAATACCTCGAAAACTGCCATTCAAAGACGGCATCAAGACACAGCCACGGCCATGCCCAATATTAAACCGTAATAAATATTGACGCATGAACACACATAACATACAACTAGGATAACAAAACTCAGTATTTGCCCTGAGAATTCTTTCAGAAAGATTCATCTCAGAATGGAGGGCTTACTCTAATCTCAGGAAGTCAGTTTATAAAAATTTCAATTCTATGTTTTTTTTTAAACAACAAAAAAAAATATGAAGTAAACATTTTAAAACAGGCCATAAATAATTTATATTCTATGGTTTTTCATAAGTGTTCAGAAATTTATTTTAAAAATGTGTTAGATCATAGCATGATTTCACTCTGCTAACAGATCGCCGCTCGTGCCCAACGCTCTGATCAAACAGAGCATACCTCCCACGTTCACTGTTACAAATCTCCGTCCCATAACGATAACGCTTCTACAAAGCGCAGGAAAATTAGGAAGATGGTACACATAACATCATACACAATACAATAAAATTAGTTTCATTAACTTCACGCTCATGTCGGCACAAGTTTGGAACAGTGTTGATATTCAAATTTCAAATTCACTTGTTAAGATACATCAATATTTTATTTTATTTTTTACTTCTTGCTCTGTATGACCACATGAGTAGGGAAAGGGAACAGACACAGTAAATATGTTATTTTTCCTTCTTAGATACTTCATTTTTTATTTTATTTTTTTTTTAACTTCACAAACTGGTAACATAACTATTATTCCTTCAACAACATAGATGTCCCATTAGGCTTTGTGTCCATTGTTAAACAATTGTTATCAAAAACTGTGCAAGTACAAGTCAAGCAAGCAGATCAAGTACAACTTTCAAAGCCAAATTGCTCCCAATAGTTTTCAATATACCGCTACAAAAATAAATAACATGGGTTTTTTTTTTTACTTATCGAGTAGATCACAGGTACTAATACTAGCGCGACGTCAGACTCCTCTACAGGTCAAACCTGACCCGATTTCTACCGCCATCCAGCGGCCGCCGTCACACTTTCTTCTCCTTTCTTCTTTTCAGCCTTTCTCTACTAAATAGTTGGTGTAGGCCTCCTTCAAACCTCGCCATCTTTCTCTGTTTTGGGCAGTGAGAGTCCAGTTGCTGCCTGCGATCTTTTTGATGTCGTCTTTCCATCTCATTTGTGGTCTACCCCTGGGGCGCTTTTGATGTATGTAGTCCACAGAATACAAGCAGGACCTGAACCCGGAACCCCCAGTCACAGGCAAGCAATTCAACCACTCAGCCACCTCTGCTTGAACTTATTTTAGGTATCTTTATTATTTATTGGAACGATGAATACCAATTTCATTCATTGGTTTAAAGCTTCCAGAGTACAGCTAAATAGCCACAGTAGAAATTATAAAGCCAATCACTAAAATATTATAAAGGCACTTTACAAGTGATAAATTGTTTAGAATTTTCCACACTTGGAAATTAAATCAAAACCATGTTTAAAGTAATTTGCCTTTCCTTCTAATACAACTTTCTATGCCATACAATTAAATTAGAAATATTACTTTCAGCTGTTCACTATAAACTGGTGATTAATTTGAAAACTAATTTAATTTTTATTCTATTTTGTAGATATGCAATAAACACTTCCTTGTTTATTTCACAAAATAAAAGTATTTTTATTTTTATTTTATTCTGGTACTCAACATACACTCAGCCAAAATTTATTTTCTATTATTATTTAAAATGTTACCCAACAGCAAATAAACCTTGTAATCATTGTTATTATTAGTTCACCAATGGTCAGCGAAGATTGTTTTTATTTTCCAGTAATTCTAGAATTTAGTCATAACAAAATAGCTTATTTAAATTTCAATTAATGTCAACACATCAATTTATCAAACACATTCCATGATCACATAAAATATTTACCTCGGCTTCTCAGTTTTTAATCTGAACATTTAATTATTAGGTACAACAACACAACATTACCATGGACATAAGTGATCAATAGATAGAAACTCACATGTAAACACAGGTATAAATATCATTTTGTCATTTAGAAAATATACTTAAAAGGAAAACACATGTAACACTCGCCTTATCTGGGCTTATGCAATGCATGTGGTCAGCCTTATATCGGCAGAGCGCTTCTTCGCACATTCTCTTTGATTGTTGTTGCTTATAAACTAAGATTTTTGTTAGGAATTGAAAAATTGTATAATAATAACTCACCCACAGGTGCGTACATACATCAATTTTGCTTTGTGGTCTCGTAGTAGGTAACATCTCCCACGGATAAATAAGCAGATCCTGGCACATTGAGCAACAACACGTTTCACAGGGGAATCCGGCGTTAATATAACATACCTACTTAAAATTGAGATCATGGCTACAGGAACACAGAATGCAGTTTCTTGACTTGTGTCATTCCAAAGTAACATTTGGAGGTTACAAGTAAGGCCAAGTAGTTAAAGAAAATGTTGTTTAACGTAAACGCCAACAAGGATCACCAAAGATGATGATGGTATGGTGATGATGATGAGTATTCGCGTTGTTACACGCATTTTTGTTTCACTTTCGCCAAAGGGCTTGCCGGCGTTTTCATGTAAGATGTCACAAAAGGAAAAGTACTTCCCTGAATTGCTGTATTTCTTTTCCAAAGAAGGCTTTGGCTTCATATCCCAGTGCTGCTATCGCGGAGCTGGTGATAGCCGACGTATATTTAACACCAATAAATATTCAATTTATAGAATCAGCGCGTCATACATAACACCGACGCCTTAGATGAACCGGTTTTTCACACCAACCGTCAATCTGACACTGACAATGACAACCGTTCATGACTGACTCAGGGATAATAACAATAGACAATATTCATTTAGGGCGCTAGCTATTTAGCACTCCGACATGTATACGGCTCAAACAAAAGAATAATAAAGGTATCAGCCCAAAAGACTAGCTAGCAACCGCTCCATACAATGGAACGTATATACATTATTGAATACCAACGGTGCGCACCTTCTAATTTCTGATAATACAAAAAAAATAATAATTATAATAAAGTTGGTATTCAGAGATTATATTATCTCAAAGATCACATATGAATGGGCGGGGCACTATCTGCAGATAAGTGGCCCCATATCATACCTGTTACTCTATCGAGTACAATTTATATGGTCTGAAAACAGTACCAATCAATAGGCTTACAAGCCTTTATTTGAACCTGATTCATTGACAATCCTAACTTCATTATTAGTTCACAATATTACTATTTATCAGATTATTGAGATATTTAAATGTATGAGCAACAGACGTGTCAATCAAAGATAGTCTATTGTCATACGATAAAGGCTGTGTCAATTAATCAGCTGTTCTAGAGCAATATATGAGCATTTATGTTATTGAAGAGGGCTTTGATGTAATTATTTCGTAACGTCTCCAGTACGGGGTTTGGCCAAGCCCCAGGAACACGAGGCGACGTGTTCAAACACCCTAGCTTTGCGAGAAAATATTATCATACCTATTTGGCAAAATAGCATTTTTTTGAAAATAAAATACGGACCCCAGGGGTAACCGTTACACGTGGTGACGTGGCCCAGGATTCAGTTTCTGCTACTTCTTTGAATTAGCAACTGGATAAAATTATTTGGTTTACTACTTAAATTTTATATTATATAAAAAAAAAAAAAAAACACAACGTAGATAATTTTATTTTCAAATTATTATTTAGACGATCACAACAGATGAATAATACTCAGATTAATAAAATGCATTAACTGAGCTAAAGCTTAATATACTATTAAATTATTGATGATAAATATATTTTTCCTTATCAGTAGGAATTAGATATAATTTGATTTACAAATTACATTATTCTAACAATTTGAATTCAACAAAATACATATAATCCTAATAAACTAGGAGGGATTTTATTCTTTAATATTAAATTATATTTGGTGATTTTATTCGCATTCTCATACAAACACGTCAACATGTCCAAAAACACAAGATCACGAGGTCGTAAACGGCGCATTAATGAAAATTTATCAAATCAAGGTCAAGCACAAGATGTAGATTTACAGAATTCTATTGTTGATACGATTAAGCAGGTATTCCGCGAAAATCTAGGTGACTTTGCTAGAATTTTATTAGCTGAGACAAATAGGCAACGTTCTTTAAGTAATTTATCTTTATTAGCAGATAACGGGTTAGGCCAAAGTGATTCAGTTGGGCGAACCACTCCAGATACTAGTAGTCTAGGTAATAGAAGCGTAACCGGCGGAAATATAATTGTTCTAAAGCCTGAGGTAGAAAAGCCTATTTTCAAGGGCAATAATGGGGCTAGCACAAACCCTATGCAGTTCCTATGTAAGTTGAAAAAGTACATACGAAGTATTTGTGGAGAAGATAGAGCTTGCGATATAGCTTTAGATTGTATTAAAGGGTCTGCATATAATTCCATAGAAATCTATAGCGATAATTGGAATTCATTTGAAGATTTTGAAAAGGACTTTATTAGGATTTTCTGGAGTCAAACACAGCAGGAAGACGAAAAGTTTAGGTTAATGAATACATATTGGGATGAAGAACAAGGTCTTAATATGAGTGAACACTTTTCTCAACAATTAAGTCCCATTAGTTGGTTGGTTTATATAGGGACATAGGTAAGACAATCGACAGCGGAAAGGTTAGTGAGTCATGACGAAGTACTATCTTATCTTAGCCGGTGAAGTTCAGGTAGAGACACGTGTTCGTTTTTAGAAGTTACTTAGGTTAGTTTATACTTAGTTTAGATTTTTTTTTTTGTACGAATGAAAGACGTTATTACATGAAGGTGAGAAAAAAAAAATGAAAGACGAATATAATGTGGAAAAAAAATAAATAAATAAATAAAATTAATTTGATTAAATATAATGATGAGATGAACGAATAACATTGCAAGCGAAATACAAGAATATAAATATTGACGATAAATAAATTGGAATGATCATAAAGTTTTATTATCTTTAGTTTTGATGAGTTATAAGACAGTATTTTCAGATAGCTATTATTTTCGAAAATTTATAGCAAGGAACGGCGAATAAACTAAGCCTTTGTGTCAACTTTTAATAAACAAGACCTATTCCTACAAACAGACAGTAGCGCAGTTTGTATAGCTGGATGTGTGTATCAGTTATCCTATGGTAATTGGGTTTGGTAATAAGTAGACAATATCGGAGCAGAAATTGTGGGCCATTATATTTACAATCTGTCTAAATTCTAAGCGTATGGAGATAGAAAGTCATAATTGGCACCGATCTTATGAGTCTTATCTTTTAACATTCATGGAAACTTTTCACTTCGAAGGGTACACTATTTTGAACGGTTTGAATATCAGGTACAATACGTAAAAGACAGACAATGCCATATCTGATGTTTTTTCTCGCAACATAAAGGGAGTTAATGTCTTTATTATTTGAAAGATGGCTTGCCGACAATTACAATTGTTTGAGGCAGTAAAAAGGGCGGTTGTTTAAAAACATTTTTTAGAAAATTATGAGAATTGCAGATAGACGATAACAGTCTTCGCTCAATCATAAAATGTTTGCTCGGTCAAGGAGGGACGAATAATAATGAAAACGAAATAAGTTTATAGTTTATTATCGAGTTGGAGCAGTTACGCACAATAATGTTTGTACTTAGTGGACTTAAACGGTCATTCGGTTATGCTTATGTGGTTTATTTATCACGTTACTATGGATGAAAATTAGATAATTAACGAGAATTTGTAAATAGACGCAGTAAGTTAGTTGTATGAGGTAGAATAGTTCGTAATTAGGTTAGTTATAAGTTATTTTAGGAAGATATAGGGTTGTCACTGGGTTCGTAGAAAGTGTTAGGTTATTAGACAGTGTTAGGTTAAATGAGTTAGGTGATTAATTAATTAGGTTATCAGCTTTTAATAGGGTTAGGAAGTTAATTCGTGATAGGCTTAATTTAATAGACAGTTTAATTTAATAGTAAACTAGAGAAAAAAAAAAGGGTAGGTAGGTTTATATATATATACATATAGGTTACTTTTAAGGTTCTTTATCGTAGTTGTTATTTTAAAATAAAGTTCCCAGCTCACATAATATTGGCATTCTATATGAGCCGGAAAAGGAGGGAAATGAGAGGGTATTAATTCCCAAAAATACTTTAATGGTTTAGAAAGCATAAATTTGAACGATCCTTTTTTTTATGCGTCTACCTTCTAAGAATCATGAGTAAAAAAATTAAGAAGTGTTGTCTTAGAAATGAAACTAATTTATTGACAGACCGAGGTTTCGTAGAACTCTTAAAACTCACATCTGTTATCCACTTGTGACCTTGTGTTATCGGACATAGACGTAAAAACATTGTAAGTTATTACGAAAAATTCCAGAATTTTTCAACGAGGATAAAGCTATTCTCTGTTCCTTTTACACATTGCTAAAACAAATATGTTTTGTTTCATGGTTATGAGAGATACGCCCCGGATGACTGCAGAGCCAATGAGAAAGACAGAGCAGGGACGCACACGCATCATCGAGGGTTGATCGCGGGGATGAAAAATGATGCGGAGAGAGGAGAGGCATTTCATGGAGGATTCGTCGTATCGCGGTGTGTTCGTTTAGACGTATTGGCAGTGAGACGTAATAATTACTTTTTGTGGGAGATTTAAATATTTTGCTTGTTGGGTAGATATGCGATTAGAATTGAATTGGGGTAGGAGTGTGCTGTATATTGGCAAGTCCTAGAAAATAAGTTTTCAGTTTTGTCAAGGTTTGGTTGCAAAAATAAAAAGAAAATAAGTAAATTACAAACCTTTACGAAACACTTAATTTTACCGAACTAAAACTGATCTTGAAGGCTTTGCCTGGTTCATGTAAATAATATTCTCAGTTTTAGTTCCATTTTCCCTTTTATTGTTTTGATTTCCTGAAAGCTTTTAAGCTAATTAAAGTATAACTAAAAATATGTGTCTGGTAGGGACTGAATATTCATTCTGAATATTCGGCAGCCCGAGGTCTAAGGGTCCTATTTCAATAGAAATTCGACATTTGCACGCAATCTTAAATTCGGATATCTAATGAAATATAGAGTGGAGGGGACACAATTAAAACCATAATAATGCTGTGATTTTATTTCAGCTAGAATTAAGATTGTCTGTGTGTATATTTATTGTTTAAGATCTGTTTAGTATTTTCTTTAATTGTGTGTGAGAATCAGAATATAAACACCATTTATTTCTCTTGAGTCTTTTAAATCACCATCCCTCTAATTAGGACATTTTTACTATTTAATTGATCACTCAACATTTCCTTTCATATTATAAATGCTATCATCATCCTAAGTCATAAGGTATGAAATAGTTTCTAATTGGTTCAAAATAGGTTAAGACCCTGATAATTATTAAACTAGTATCCTAAATTAAACTCTTTGCTATTACTCAAATTTAATTGTTTTTACTTGTCCATTCAGGACTTAAAGAAATATAATATTAAATCTATTTCTCAGGGCAGAGTTCTACACCGAAAAGGTGAGGATTCTACAAAGAATTTATTTAATTTGCCAATAACATCAATATTTGTATACGGCTCAAACAAAAGAATAATAAAGGTATCAGCCCAAAAGATTAGCTAGCAACCGCTCCATACAATGGAACGTATATACATTATTGAATACCAACGGTGCGCACCTTCTAATTTCTGATAATACAAAAAAAATAATAATTATAATAAAGTTGGTATTCAGAGATTATAATTATATTATCTCAAAGATCACATATGAATGGGCGGGGCACTATCTGCAGATAAGTGGCCCCATATCATACCTGTTACTCTATCGAGTACAATTTATATGGTCTGAAAACAGTACCAATCAATAGGCTTACAAGCCTTTATTTGAACCTGATTCATTGACAATCCTAACTTCATTATTAGTTCACAATATTACTATTTATCAGATTATTGAGATATTTAAATGTATGAGCAACAGACGTGTCAATCAAAGATAGTCTATTGTCATACGATAAAGGCTGTGTCAATTAATCAGCTGTTCTAGAGCAATATATGAGCATTTATGTTATTGAAGAGGGCTTTGATGTAATTATTTCGTAACGTCTCCAGTACGGGGTTTGGCCAAGCCCCAGGAACACGAGGCGACGTGTTCAAACACCCTAGCTTTGCGAGAAAATATTATCATACCTATTTGGCAAAATAGCATTTTAGAAAATAAAATACGGACCCCAGGGGTAACCGTTACACCATGTGATTTCGATCTACAAAACCCCAATTTATTGGGAATTAGGTTGCTGGGAATTATGTAATTAGATATTAAACAAAGAGCAGTATTTCAATAGAATACAATAGAAAATTGTTTTACATTAATTTTGAAATCACTCAATCTGAAATATAAATCAAATTGAATTTGATTGTAATCTATTGAAACAAAATTCTACGAACTAATTAGGAATCATTTTTTAATTCGATAAGTACCTACGGTACCTATGTAAATCGCAACAAGCTGATTATTTAAAAATAAAAACACGACTGACTTACATAGCCTATGTCACTCGGAGGAATGCAAGGAATCTAACAATACCTCTCACATCAAAATCTGTTAAGCCGTTCAGGACTTACGGTGGAATAAAGAAACTTACATACATACAAACATACATGAACCCTGAAAACATAACACTCCTTTTTGGTCAGTCGTGTAAAAAATGGAGTACATAAAAAATGTGTTATGTAAAAATATCATAATTGTTTATTTTTGGGGTAAAAGTTTAAAATAAAAGGACATTGTCATGTTTAGACTTATCCAATAAAACAGTGACAGTATGAGAGATCAGAACATAGTTTCTTAAAGTTACTTTTTTTACATACACATCTTACATATATTATCACGCCTTTTTTTCCGTTACTAATACCCACTTATTACTTTTATTAATTACTTTTTTGTTAGCTCATAATGTCTCACTGCTGAGCACACTCCTTTATCCAGTCTTTACTTTTAAATACTCAATAATAAAATATTTTTAACCTATGTTGCTGGTAAAATAGAACAATTAATATAAAAGTTTATTAACTTCAGTTTTACCAAAAATGATGAAAACATTTAATATATTTTTGAAACTCGCAAACTTCGAGCAACAAGGACTTCCGCGCGCGGGTCCGTGTTGCTCTATGCTCGCAAATGATGTAAACGTTTCATATTTCAAATTTTCACATTTTTGTATCTCTATGTTGTGAATTTTCAAACAGATAATTAAAAAAATCTGTTCGACTGCCATAGTTTGGAATGCTTTGTAACGCGAGATACAATTCACACACTGTATGTGAACACCTGAGTAGCTGATACTGATAGGATAACTGATGCTTCTAGGATGGAAGAAATATTCGAAAAAAATCCTTAAGTTTAAATAACATCCCTTTCTGGGAAATTCATAAGTCCGCCATTGTACGCCTCTCTTTTTGTTTCACTATCTTCAGTATTTTTCTTATATGTTGTGCAATAATGAGTTTACAAATAAACAAACATTTAATTACTTTATATCTGAAAATTCCCGCGAGAACGGAGTCCCTAGGCGTCGATAGTATTCCATAAAAATAGAATAAAGAAGTTTCCTTTTCACCATTCATCTCTAAAGCTGGTTACGAGAAAGCCTAGTCAACGTCCAAATAGAATTTCCTCTGACACCCAAAACAAAATTATAACACAATAAATTCCTGCACAAAAAGACGGGTAACTGTAAACTCCCTGGGCGAAGTGGCCACATGGATATAAAAAAACGGATGTGCCCGATGAAAAAAGTTCATTCATAACTACAATAAATAATGTCATGTTAGATTTTTATTTTCAAATACAATTGTAAATAAATGATAAACAGATTGTGTACACACACACTTAGTAAGTACACAAATAAGTTAAACATAAATAAGTAGTTGGCCCTAATACAAATATTATAGCTGAAAGTTCAGCTAACACTTTAATTTATAAAAAAATTATCAGTATCAGTAGGCATGTCCACAGTTTGCCTATCCATCAAACGAGGGCTCGAGATTGACCACAATAATATAAATAAATATGTATTCGTAGTATTGCCAAATACTTATTTATGTTTAACTTATTTGTGTTGTAGAGATGTGACGACTTAATGAGACAAGTGTTGGTTATAGACTCCTTTATTCAATCCATTACACATCTTATATATATCTTAACCTACTCCTACACTACAGTGTACTTACTAAGTGTGTGTGTGTGTGTCCGACCGGTTTTGGCCATAGCGACCACTTCTACTCCTAGCCGTTATTTTGGTGCTCGTGCGCTCGAAAATGGCACAATGAGGGCACGTAAGTACACCGTCCTTAAGGCTGACACACACCAAACGGTGTCGCAGACGTGCTGCACTGCGTCTTGATTTGTATTATTTGAACGCACGGTGTCGCAGACGCAGCGCGCTGCGTCTGCGTGCGTCTGCGACGCCGTGTTTTCGTTTCGGATCGCGGCTGTCATATTGTTTCAAGATGTCGAACGACGAGGAAGATAGAATTTCAAATGAATTGCTTAACTTGCAACATAATAATCTTTATTTAGTACTTACCATCAATTCCTAATTCCCTTCCAATTTTTTCCCACAACATAGTTTTATATGAACTGTTCTTATAATTTTTGTCCTGTGGATCATTTAAACATTTGTAACTGCGTTCTATATTAATTATCTTTTCGCGTATTTCAAAATCCATGATCACTAGTCACTAAAATCCAAACTAAAATCTGTAAATATTCACAACTGGAGTGCTGCGGCCGGTGTCGCAGATGCACGCAGACGCATAGATCACCGCGGTGTGTTTTCGACTAAAAAATCCTACGAAATACAACGTCAACACGCCCGAGCGAGTGAGCGACGTTGCCGTTCCGCTTATGCGCGACCGCACCGAGGCCATGTTCAGTTTGTATCGCGCGGACTGCCGGCTGACTGATGCACGCAGACGCAACGCAATGCATCTGCGACACCGTCGGTGGGAACCGTCGCGTACAAATTCAAATAATACAAATCAAGACGCAGTGCAGCACGTCTGCGACACCGTTTGGTGTGTGTCAGCCTTTATAGTTGTATATCATGGCAGCAGGTGGGCGGGACTAAGTAGGAAAAAAGAAAAGAAGAAAATGCCAAGTAATATCTTAACAAATACTTGTTGGTAAAACAGCACATCTATAAAACTAGTATCAGCAACACCAAGCGCTGGTATATTATAAATACAAATCGATTTTCAATAATGGATTAGGTATATGCTTTTTAATGACGATGACGAAATAGTAGCCAAGACTGCCGAGAGAGGACTAAATCCACGTCCAATAAGTACTAAGTATCACAGGTGATGCCACATCTAGTACCTTATATCCATATTTCCAACAATACGGGCATTTCCTAAGGAAACGGAAGGCGGCAGAAGGTTCGTGCGTTTGATGTCTCGCAAAACTCCTGGTTAGATCCGTATAAATGTCTGTTACTTTTGTGACATGTTATTGTCAAGAGCGATACTATTTTATATACTGGCTGTTGTTGTGAGCTTTACTCCTGTGAGAATTTGAAGGCGCTTAGAACTTCGAAAAATAAGGCTCATAGTACTATTAGCTATATCTCATATTATGACAAGATTTTCACTAAAAATAGGAGTTTAATCATCATCATCATCATCATCACCGTTTATCTCAGCCACCGTAATGGGTACCTTTGAACCAGGTACTGTCCAGGGTATTTTTGATCAAATTAATTTTAATGGGTAGCTAATAATTTTAATACCTTTATACTATTAGTATACGATATGCAGCATTTATATACACCCTGTAGCAAGATGGGTCGACGATGTAAAGAATGTTGCTGGCAAGAACTGGATTGCGATGGCCCAGGATAGAAAAGGTTGGCGTACACAAAAGGGGGCTTAAACTATTTAAAAATAAAGACACACCATCATAATTTGATTAAAACTAACGTGAGAAATAGTCATAATGATGACTATTTAAATGAAATAGTCATAATCATGACTTCCGTATGAAGTCGAAACTAGTCGGCAAATCCGGCTAACAAGACGCGTGAGTATCCGTATCAAAATCATTATGACACACCATCATACTAATTACAAATTAGACAGAGCCAAGAGTCGTGAGACTTGAAGGTGACGCTTTGCTGAATAGTGGGGTTATTGGTTGAATGGAGATTCAGATGTATAGTGACAGTTCCCTAGTGTAGTAGTTAGTCGTCTATGACAATAGAATCCCGAATTTAAAATCCCTTAATTAACTTTTACAATTTGCGCGGGCAGAAATGCAACTGTCACAATTGAAAATTGAAATTTGTAAAATTCTATTCGATTAAGTGTATGTGAGAGCTAAGCTTAGGAATAACAGAGTCCAATGCCGCTTGTCTCAGGCCAACAAATAATGCGTTTATGACACTTCTATTCGACTGATATTATTGTAGTTTCTGTGGTACTCATATTACGTCATACCTTCCATCCAGAAAAATAGCAAGTCCATTGTGTCGTGTTTGTAAAAGATGCACAAGTTTTGAATAAACGTTGCGCTGGCATGAAGAGTTATGGCAGAAGTTCATTAAAAGGGGAAACATTCGCGACCCAGTTTATTAGGCTTATCCAAACTTCGTAAGTATTATTCAACATTAATACTGCAAGTTTGGTCACTTGAAACATGGACTTCAGTCTGGAAGTTTGTCTAGATTTTGCTGGGAGTTTCGCTGCCTTTGGGAATTTTGGAAAATATTTTCGGAGACATAAATTCTATGCAACTACTATTATATCGCCCTTATTGTTTTGTACAAAATATTCAATATTTTTAACTTTGTCACAGAATTAATATATGACTTTGTTACTATTTTAATATGCATGTATATGTATTGATGATAATAATAAAAAATATCACTTACTTGTGGAAAGTCGTTCAAAGTTTTACGAGTAAAAAGCTTATAACTTCAATTTCAAAGACAGACCTAGATCTTACTGACAGGGTAACACGTGCTTCCCAAAGCACCAAGCACCAAAACCTTTCTAAGCCCCTTATCGGCTAACTTGTCTTTACCCGCGACTTCATCCGCGTGAATTTTCCACGGAAACACTGCTGGTTCCCAGGATGAAAGGTACCCTTGGTTCTTTTCAGTACTATGTGTATGCGAAATTTCAGAAAGATTGGTTCATTCAAGATAATGCGTGAAGAGGACACAAACAAATTCATTTTCGAATTTATAACCAATAATACAAATATTAGTTGGGATAGTTAGAATAACAATTCAACCTTCAAATTTAAAAAAAAGTTTAAAAGTTGAAATCAACAAATTGTGCTTCCCGTAAGATGTGACTCCACGACCTTTCAGTTGACAAGTTGGCAGCCTGAACCACAGACAGTTCTTAGAAAACACAAGCTACGCTCATGTTTTCTTACAAACAAATATAATATTCATTGGCCCGCTACATTTAAATCTCACTCACATAATATACCCGTAATCCTACAATCCTTTCTGCTCGCACAAGCGCAGGAGGTCTAAAAAGGTCACTTTGAAGAATCTATTATTCATTTTCCATTTTCTAAATAGCTAAAATTGAACCTTATAGTGGTCAAATAAGGTTTATTTTAAAATATTTAGGAAATGGAAAATGGATCTTCTGATTTGTCATAGTGTCCTTTTTAGACGCCCAGTTTTCCTCTCCATTTCCATTGCAGCCGGACGTTTTAGTTGAGATTTCCTCGGTCTCACGTACGACTATTTTTATAGAATTTTAAACTTGTCCTCTACGGATTGAACTGAAATCTTGCGAGATACTATATCCCCAGATTCGCAGCTGAAACTTTTCGAATCAACATATTTTTGGGTGCAAATATTTACTTATGTAAAATTAGTTCAGTCGATCATAGCGCATAGTTCTTATTTCGTAACAGGGCGCCTATCCTCCTATTTGTATTTTAAATGTAAAAGTTTGAATGTTTGTGAGTTTGGATGTTTACTTATTACACAATCACGAAAAATAATAATCTATTAGTAGATTTTGCGTGAAAAAAATCATCGATCAATACTTAAATCCATAGATGGGTTCGATGTTTTTTCTTTTATATTATTTGTTACTTTCGAAAAGCAGTCATGTTTTGTATTAGTTACAAGTTTTACCCCCAAATTATCACAAAAATGGAGTCCCGAAGCGCAAATCATCATCACAGTTATAAAAAGTCCACTGCTGAACACTGGCTCTCCCATTTGTGGATTTTTTTTAATGGTATATGCGGATATACCATTAAAAAAACTTGAAAAACTGGACGCAGGCGTCCAGTCTACGAAGCGCAGAGAGTTAATATTTAAAAATTCCCCAAACCCGATAAATAAATTTCAATTAAAAAAGTTTCCACCCTCATAAACACATTACGGAACTCCATCAGCTATTAATATAATAAAATCACTTGAAACTGCAGAGACTTCGGAAATTAATGAACAGGGCAAAACTGCGTTGTCTGCAGTGCATTGGTAATTGAGTTTGGACCATATTAAATTGATGTTATTAATGCCTTTACGCTCAGTTCATTGATATAAAACACCAATATTACCGAAAAACCTTATTATTATCATGCCATACCAATTTAAATACCGAAATACCGGAAAATTGTGAGTTAAAAAAAATATTTGGTGCCTGTGAGACAAATGACAAAACTATGTAGCTATACAAATCTTATATTTACCATTATAATCCATAGTGGAAATTACTTGTAGGGTTACCTGAAAAGAAATGAAAAATTTAATAGTATTATTTATATATACATACATATTATCACGCCTTTTCCCGTGGGGATAGGCAGAGACTAGCGATTTCCACTTGCTACGATCCTTACAGATCTCTCTTGCTTCCTCTATACCCTACACCTCTCTTCATACATGCTCTCCGGTTATGAGTGATCCTAATATCTCCCTTTTTAAGAAGGTCCGCAATCTGGTTGCAGTGCGTCTCCGAGATCCACCCTGACCAACACTTCTGCTTTACGTTAGTGATTGTGGATAACATTATTTTGGATTTGTCAGTCAATCATACCAGAGCGGCTGAACAGATCTGCACTAAATTTAGCACAGAGAGAGATCATGACCTGGAAAAGCTCATACATTTATATCTCGAAATTTCCACGGGAGCGAAGCCCCGAGGTGCAACTAGTATTATATAATTTGATTCATCGTAAACAAAGATCGTTCTAAGAACGATTGAGAGACAAAGTGGAAAGAAATTTTGTCATAAGAAATTACAAAAAACGAAATTTTCAGGGAGGTTTTCTATTACAGAACCTCCCTTTTTGTAGTTTGTAAAATACTTTATTACAATCGGAGTTGTTTCAGTATCGCTGTGACATGTTTCTGGCTTAGAAAACTTGTTATTGTTAGTTTTCTTCGTAATAAATGTTTTTGCTTGGAACGGAACAGTTTGGTATTATGTTGCGTTTTCCGTGTCTTTGTTATGTTCATACTTTTTTGCTCGAGTTTTGCGATTTTTTGTATACATGTAAGTTTTAATTAAAATTAAGTATGTAGTGCCTATAATGTAATCAATTACACGTATTATTTTTATTTTATATTTTAATTATAACGACTGACCAAAAAAGGGGTGTTATGTTTTAGGGTTCATGTATAATGTAAGTATGTATATATTTAGTTTCTTTATTCCACGGATTTTGAAGTGAGAGGTATTTTTAGATTCCTCGCATTCCTCCGAGTGGCATGGGCTATGTGAGTTGTCAGTCGTGATTTTTTTTTAAATAATTAGCTTTTTTTAATCGTACATTTATTCTACCGAGCATACATACATACATACATTCATTTATACTTACTTTCCTACTATAACTTTTAAATGTATTGTGTATGACTAGAACCGAATCTCACGTCTTTTATAACTGCTTTTCTAAATTATCTTTTTTTATTAGATTTCGTTTATAAATAAGTGTCATTAAAAACAATCGAAATACTGGCTCACAAATATTAATTCAATTTCCAAGATAATTTTATCTTGTACTAATATTTCAGTGAACTTTGTAGATAAATTTAGAATCATAACTCATCCAATCAAAAATCGGGCCGTTGATTGTTCTCGACGAACATCCAAAAATAAGTTCCGATTCCCAAAATAGACGACCGCCGCAATCAAGATAATTTCAAAGTTTATTCAAACAAACTTACCGTTTCTATTCAAGTAATGCACAGTTGGAGGCAAATAAACCTGACCCCCTTGGGATAGGATTTGGTGATATAGGTCAGTTTTATCTGCGCCCGACTGTACTTTAAAAGTCTCTTCTCAAAGAGAAAATAACCTGCTAATTATTATAAATGCAAAAGTTAGGATGTGAGTTTCGGAATTCATGAGTTTTTACCCTCCTCTTCTTCTTCAGCCTTCCCATTTCATTTCTCTTGCGCCATTCGTCTCTGTTGTGCACCATGTTACGGGTGAGACCCATCGTCGCCATGTCTAATGTCACCCAATCATGTAAAATCTACTAAATGGAATTTGATAATATTTGGTATACGTAAAGATAAAATTCTGGAAATAGCATTTATATCCCTAAATTTTATATCCCCAAATTCCCGAAGTGAAAATAGACAAAATGTACTGTAATGTTTGCAAGGCTTGAGATGTAGTTTCAAAATCAAAAAGTCTTTATCGAAACTTGGCCTTCAAAGAAGGCTCTTTTTCACGTCAAAACCGAATTATTTAATCATCCATACTTCCATACTAATATTATAAATGCGAAAGTTTGGATGTGAGTTTGTGAGTTTGTGAATTTGTGAGTTTGTGAGTTTGTGAGGATGTTTGTTACTCAATCACGCAAAATCTACTGGACGGATTTCGATGAAATTTGGTACAGAGGTAGATAATGACCTGGAATAGCACATAGGCTACTTTTTATCCCGGGAAAAAGCACTGTTCCAGTGGGAAATTCACGCGGGCGAAGCCGCGGGCAAAAGCTAGTAGTATATAATGTCTGTAGGTCCTACTCTAACCCGTGTGGTTCCCGGGTTAGAATAGGACCACTCCATCTCATTCCATGGATGTCGTAAGAGGCGACTAAGGGAAATGCTTCCGATGGGCAGCAGCGTCGGAAGCTCACAAAGCCAAAAAAAACTGCGCTCGCCAACCCGCCTGCCAAGCGTGGTGAGTATGGCAAATCCCCCCAAAATCTTGGGGGAGACCTTTATCCAGCAGTGGATATTTTGCGGTTGTAATGATGATGACTTTCTGAGAAATGAGTAAAATACAGACAAAATCGTATAATACAGACAAGCCTTTATGCTACAAGATTGAAAACAGTGCATACGACTCAAAGTGTCGATCCCATATCAAATTTCATACAAAATTGCATTGGGATTTGGGTATCACTGTCTTATCTATTTTCGATACCTTAAGGTTTTTAAATAAGTAATGTAATATTTTTGTTATTTTGACAAAGTTTTTTGTTTATAATTTAATCAAAATATAATTATGTAAGTATATACGATTAAAACGAATCTGCAAAATTTATAACAAAATAATCTCTCTCTCTCTCAGCCGAAAGACGTCCACTGCTGGACAAAGGCCTCCCCCAAGGATTTCCATAACGACCGGTCCTGCGCTGCCCGCATCCATGCGCATCCCGCGACCTTCACCAGGTCGTCGGTCCACCGAGTGGGAGGCCTGCCAACACTACGTTTTCCGGTTCGTGGTCGCCACTCGAGAACTTTTCTGCCCCAACGGCTATCTGTTCTACGAGCTATGTGCCCCGTCCACTGCCACTTAAGTTTCGCGATTCTGCGGGCTATGTCGGTTACTTTAGTTCTCCTAAAAATAATAAAAAAAAATTAATACGTTAAAATACAAGTAAATATGATATGTGAACGATTATGAGTATAATGATCGCTCTAGCTAAACAGATTTTTACGACTTTTGATAAAAGGGAACTTAATTTCCCAAATTTCCCAAAACTTACACCATAGGTTACAAATAACTTGGATTAAGGTAAAATAGATTTTCAAAATTCGCAACTGAATTTCAGACAAGAAGTTGGTTTCACAATTACGATAGGATCTAAATGGTACATATAAGGGTTCCGGAGGTAGTAAAATGGTGATAATTGTCTGTCCGGGACTGATATAAGAAAGAAATTACTGACTTTCCTTGTACGTTGCGGTATTTTAGTTCATTTAGTAAATAATATCGCCAACAAACGGAAGAAGCAACTAGTTAAATTCTATCTATGTTTATATATATCTAGGTTTTAGATATATTTATAAGTTTCTCCTAATTAGGAGAGAATGCTTTTAGCATTAAGTTTGCCATTTGTCTTTAACATTTTTTTAATTGTAACAACATACTCGTAGTTCATTAAATAAAAAGTTAAAATACAGCATAATGTTGTTAGAAACATATGGTTAAATTATTTTTTCAAGAAAAAAGTTTAGCTGTCAATATGCCCGCTTCTCGCAAACTATTTTCACAGAATAGCTTATAATATCCATTCACTTAGGACAAAAAATACCATCACGATTTTTCTACGAAACGTAGAGTACAATATAGCATACAACATGACATTTCGCAAATTTTAACCAAGTGTCAAACGAGTAAAGATTACAAACCCAAAGTTCCAGAACTTAATCGTATATTGTAAAAATCTCATACATTATTCCCGACACAACCCGGAATCGATCCCCGACCCGATTCTATTAGGAGTTCTCGCAAACACATTTGCTTCTGCCTCGGAAATTGGCTCTTGCTTATCTGTGAAGAAAAGCCTATTTGTAGGCTTTATGCCTATAAAGAGTTTAATGTGAGTTGGGATTCAATCTTGTACCACAGACGTGACAGACTGATGGGGATTTAAAAGAATCCGTATAAAGATACATTTACAGAAACATGGCTTAAACCCTCACGGGGTAGATAACGCCAAGAGTCGTGAGACTCGAAGACCACGCTTAGCTGAATAGTGGCCCTTTTTGGTGGAATAAAGATTTCGATAAAGTGAATGGTTGCTAGCCAAAGCAAGGAAGAAGAAGAAGAATGGTTGCTAGCCTATCGCCTGTGACAAACCCCAGTTTAAAACCTATTCTCTTGAATTCCGTTTAAATGATATTTTAAATCGTTGATTGTTATACGAATTTTACCCTGGTGCCTGGTTTCTAAGAATTTTGTGATAATAAAGTACCTAACATGCTACTAGCTGTGCGATTCCGCTCCGATGGAAATATTGAACCAGGTTTTTTTCTACCCGTGAACCAAATTTCTTTCGCAATTATTAGTTAAAGTAAAATTCCTGATATTGAGTTCAAACTATAAATAACATTCGTGATAACATGAAATAAATTTTATATATCAATAAATAAATGAAATAAATATATACACAAATCACATACATTGAGTTAGCTAAAGTAAGTTCGAGACCCGACCGGGGATTGAACCCGGGACCTCCGGTGTGGCAGTCCGGCGTGATGACCGCTAGGCCACGGAGGTCATCCGAATGAATTAACCGTTATGATAATTCAGCAGGTATAAAATCCCCTATAATGTCCCTCATCCCCTTTTCCACCTGAAAGCTCGCAAAAGCTCAACACGCCCTCTGAGTTAATCCGCCTGAGGCATTGACCATTACATAAAATCCATGCTTCCGTATATATTATGCATGCATATATATGTTCCTAGTTGTTTGTAACGTTTTCAAGTTCTGATTGTGGAATTTTTTAACATAAATCGCTAAATACAAAGGCTATTCCTGTCCCAAACAAAATATATACTGAAGATCTTTGAATAAAAAAATAATTCTTAATATCTGGATTTTTATTTCGTAACAACCTTGTGCCCACGACTTCGCCCGTGAGAACTTCGTATTCCACCCATTTCAGAAAATTTTATTTAAAATTTGTTTTTCATGAAATTTCATGCCAAATTTCCTTTTTCAGTTCTCTGTACATACTTTGAATACCTATCCGACTAAAGAAACTGCCTTAAATTAATTAAGCCATCAGGTTACAGACTTATTTAAACGGATACCGAATAACAGTATGTTAAAACTTGAAAAAGTTTTTAAAGTTTTAACTTCCGGACTTTTACGCCTTTATTACTGTTCTTGAACTCTTAACTTATTTACTGGGTTAATTTATTTACGGAACGAGCATTAAGGGCCTAAAGAATATTAATGTATTTAGTTTAAGACGTTACACTTTTGTGATAAAGAAAGAATTATAATTTGGTAGTTGGAAGAGACACTAAATTGACTTTTTATGATTATAGTGAATAAAATTTTAATTAATTAATTTATTTATTTTTTTAACTTCTTTACAAAAAACATGTATATAATTGGCGGACTTAAAGTCCGAGGCTTTTTCTACCAAGAGGTGATGCAGAGAGAAAAGATATCATTTTGGGGTTAGTGCAGATATGTACAATTATAAATTAATTAACTATTATGTAATTAATTGTATGTGCATGTGAATTGTATTCCAAGTTTAAAGTGTTGGATCACAAAATTCTGAAAAAAAATACAATTTCTGTGTTTGAATATCAATCTTATGACAATGCAATAGAATCGTAACATCGATCTGATCTGATCTTCGTTGGAGTAAGATAGTGGTCACTTGAACTCATGTAAAATTATGACAAAGACTTTGATTTATCCCAATCGTTATCTCTCAAAATAAACGAATATTAAAAAAAAAATTCTGTGAAAGTACTTGTAGTACCTATTAGAAAGTAAGTCAAAAGAAGTTTACACTGTCTACCCCGTGAGAGATAGAGACGTGCAAATGTTGTGCACAAACTTTTAAGCTTCCCATGTTGTCGCCCAAATGCTAAAAGCTTTTATCACTTTTGCTGACAGTTCCGTTTACAGACATAGTTAACAATAAAACTTCTGTTGTGTTTGATATACTGTTGAAATGTAAATTTTACGTTTGATAAGCTGCGCCTCGGGGCTCCGCTCCCATGAAAATTTCGGGAAATTCCTATGTGCTATTTCCGGTATTTTTGTACCCGTGGGCCTAATTTCATTTTATTTTATTTATTTTTTATTTTATTTTATTCGGAAAACAAACAGTCTTATGAGTCTAATTTTACAACAAGTGAGAAACAGTTGACCATTTAAATGTTCTCGCATAGTAAATCTAAAAGAAACTTGTCTATCAGAAAGTTATAATAATAGTTAAATATCTTTATAACACTTTACAGTACCTAATACAGAAAAATAAAAAAAGTAAAGGTAAAAAGGAAAAATAATAGGAAAAATAATGTATGAATTGATTAACAAAACAAAGAAAATGTAATTATCTATCATACAGGGAGAGAACCATCAAACCACGACTTAGACAAAATGTTTTTAAATTTATTAACACTAGAGTTAAACAAATCAAGTTCGGGGGAGGAGGCACCGAGTTTGTTTAGATCCATGGTAGATCTAATAAAAAAAGAATTTTGCCTATTGTTGCTTGCACTATGCGGAATATGAAAAAATAAGGGTAATCTAACAGAACAACGCCTAGGCACCTTTAGATTAATTTTATATAATAAATTTGGCGTATCTAATAGACTTTGCGCAATTTTTACCAAAAATACACTGTCAGCAATCTGTCTTCTAACATGTAATGGTAAAAAGTGATGCCTAGAGCACATCGCTTCATAAGTCTTATCATAACACTTAGTTTTAAATTGCAGAAATTTTAAGAATTTTCTCTGAATCGACTCAAGCCTATCAATATAAATATTGTACTGTGGATTCCAAACTTGGGAGCAATACTCGAGGGAGCTACGCACCAAGGCGCAATATAAGATCTTGTAAATTTTTACGTTAGAAAACTGGGAGCAAGATCTTTTCAAAAATCCCAACGCTTTGGAGGCTTTTTTTGTTATATAATCGACGTGATTTTCGTAAGTCAGTTTAGAATCGTGTATTATACCAAGATCACGGATCTCCTCTACTTGTTCTAATTCTTGGCCTAAAAGGTAATATTTATGCTGTATCGGTTTTGTTTTGCGTGTAAATGATATAAAGTAACATTTATCAACATTTAAATCTAGTTTGTTCCTTTGACAAAAGACGATAAAATTATCCAAGTCCTCTTGAAGAAGCTGACAGTCTGACACATTTATAATATTTTTAAATATCTTCATATCATCAGCATAGAGAAGAATCTCAGAGTTTTTGAAACAAGACCGAACATCATTAATGAAAATATTAAAAAGTAAGGGCCCTAACAGTGAACCTTGAGGTACACCAGATGGCACCTCATTCCAAGTGGATATTGAGCCATTGATAGCTACAGCTTGAGAACGGTTTTTGATATAGGAAGTAAACCACCTGAATAGGTTGCCATGAATTCCGGCCAAATAAAGTTTCTGTAGTAGAATTTTGTAGTCTATGCGATCGAACGCCTTACTAAAATCGGTAAATATAGAGTCGACCTGCCCGCCAGCATCCATATTAAAAGTAACGAAATCGATAAAACTTAATAAGTTGGAAGTAGTCGACCGTTTTTTTAGAAATCCGTGCTGTTCCTCAATAAATGAAGAAGCTACTGTCTCGTACACTTGAGTATGTATGATTTTTTCAAAAATTTTTTCAAAAATACAAAGTTTTGATATTGGCCTGTAATTTTTAATATTACTTTTGCTTCCATTCTTATGTACTGGCGTAATAAAAGCTCTTTTCCATATCTTAGGTACTACACCTTCAGTAATAGATCTCCTGAAAAGAATTGATAAGGGAAGTGACAGACCAACAGCACAACCAACAATAAATTTCGCATCGATTAAGTCAGGTCCCGCACCTTTAGATAAATCAAGAGAGGTTAACATTTTCAGGATTAAATCGGGGTTAATTTCAATATCTGAAATAGTGTTTAGACCAGAAACCTCACTATCAGAACAAATAGGAGCCAAATTCGTATTCCCGCTAGAAGAGTTAAGGTGAAAATTTGTTTGAAAGTAAGTAGCAAAAAGATTAGAAATATCCTCAGTAGTGCCCGCTGACTGATTTTCATAATACATAGTTGAGGGTAAAGAATTAGAACCATTTCTATTAGATTTAATAAATGACCAGAACAGTTTTGGCTCTTTAATTATAGCATCTTCTGACTGACTCATATATGTGTCATAACAATCATGTTCCAATCGCTTAGCCCTATCTCGTAATAGTCGGAAAGTATTATAGTCAGTGATATTACCATATTTTTTATATTTAGTAAAATATTTGTATTTTTCTTTAAGTAATTTTTTCAGGGGAGCGGAATACCAGGGAGGATATTGACCGGAAGTAATCAATTTTCGAGGTATATACATATTTCGCAAGCGATATAAATGGTCATAGAATATTTCCGTAGCATCATCTAGTGAATTATTATTTAAGCATCTATTCCAATCTATTTCGTCAAGGGATGAAATTATGGCCTTAAAGTCAGCCTTGTCATAATTAAATTTGTATCTAGGATTACTTTTAAGCATGTTGTCTCTTTCGAGGGATAGTATAATTTCCAATGACTTATGGTGAGGATCTTCAGGTACCAGGGGATCATTACAGTGTGACAGAATTATTTTCTCATTGGACAACACATAATCAAGAATACGGTCGTAAGTTGTATTTCTGTGACAATTAAATTGATTGAGATTACATTCAACTAGAGTATTAAAAAATAAATGTTGAGATTCACCCGTTATGCCACTTGGTCTAAAGGAATTATTGTCACCATTCCATTCAATATTTCTCAAGTTAAAATCCCCCATAATTAAAAAAGAGTCATTTGGACATGCATCATAAATAGAGGAAAGTTTTTCTGAGAAATTAGATAGCTGTAAATTAAAAGAGTTTCCTCGACTTTCCTTACAGAGATATAAAGTACAGATATGTAATTTAATGTTATCTTTAGTTTTATTATCTTTTAGAGTAATAGTAACCCAAATATCCTCCGCAGAAGAACGCCATTCTGGTCGTTCAATAGCTGCCAAATTCCTATGCACGGCTAGCAGGGTACCGCCGCCGTACTTCTCGCCCGTCATCTCGTAATTTCTATCCCGCCGAAATACGACATACCGGTCGTCAAACAATTCACTATCATTTATCCCCTCCAATAACCATGACTCGGTCAAAGAAACTATATCGAAGGATGACAATAAAAGATTTCGTTTAAATGTATGCGTCTTGGTACGTAGTCCTCGAGTATTTTGATAAAAAATATTAATATTGTGTAAATCCACTATTAAAAAATAATTTTATATAACTAAAAAGAATCTTTATAAAACAATCTCTATGGATAGGCATTTTAATTATTATATATGTTAGTACTGCAACAATTAAATTACTGCCACTAAGATATTTCATAAGAAAATAATTTAATAAAATAATTGGCAGGAGGTAGGTGCACATTATGTTCACTAAGCATTTTAATAAATAAGGATAAACAGATAACAAGCTAAACAGAATGCACTCAAATATAAAATTCAAAACAAATTCTGATGATAAAGCGTTGCCCCTAAATAAGTAGGTTAATATATTGGTAAAATAATCAGCAATAGTTAAAAACTTAATCTCATAAGCCGCGCGCAAAATAATATTCAAATGCAATGTAAACAAGTATCGTAAACGTAACGCGTAGGCAATAACAATGAATATGACAGCATCAGCGTGCAAACGCGCGCACGGCCGGAGCCGCAGCGCGCACTGGCACTGACGACGAGTGCGCCGATTACTTACTTGCAGAAACCGGTTGCTCGCTCCTCCTTCGACCCGACACAAAAAACTCAAAGAAAGGAATGCGCGTATGGTTCTCAAACTGTTTACAAATTTATTAAGGTTTAAAATTGAATATCGAAATAAATGTTTAAATATAAGGATAAATATCAAACAATTTTTAAAAGGTCTTTTTCGTTTTTTATAATAAAAACAGGCGATGTGTCGGATTTTCTTGCCATAATTTTTGAGTGTTTCACCCAAATATATCTGAAATCCTTTTCTCGAGCTAGGGCTCTTGCCCTACTTAAAAGGGTCTTATTCTTCTGTGTTAGGTGGTCGTTTACATAAAATTGCCCTGTGGCAGAGAAACCCAAATCTGCAATCGTCATCTGCTTGCTTCTGCGCGCTGATGCCACAAGATCTTCCTTAATATACCGATTATTAAAAGAGATTATAATCGGTTTCTCCGCATTAGGCACTCGAGTAGGTATTCTCGCGATATAACTTATACTTTCCTTGCTAATAGGAAAATTACTCAGGTCCCCGATCTTTTGAGCAATCTCATATAGATTCTCACCCTTCTTTAGGGGAATTCCACGAATCTCAACATTATTTGCTCTAGCCCATTGGTCCCTATCCTCTAATTCCTGCTGCAGCCTGCTAACTTCCGCTTGCAAAGCGGGAACCTCGTTCACCACCTTCTCAACAATTTTAACACGGGATTCTAGGGACGCAAAGGTCGCTGAGAAATTTCCTATGGCAGAGTGCGCCATTTCAATTGAGGCTTTTAAATCCGATAGTTCGGATTTTATTGTCGCGACATCTTCAGTGACAGATTTCAGTGGCGCCAACTGGAAGGTGATCTGATTCAGCTGTTCTTGAATTTGATCCAGTTGCGAAGGCATTGGAGAGGTGGCGACTGGCGAAGGCGAGGATCCAGATTTCATCATAATCTATTCAGTAGATTTTGCGTGAATGCATGCAAACATTTGTAGGGTAATGTAAATCACGTGCGTCAAACGAACGTCTGACTCAAGTAATTTTAGGTATAAAACGTAGAACATTTAAAAAATTGATTCTTTTTACCAACGCATTACGAGTATCATTCTACGTCACCCAACACGCACTCGTAATGCGTTGGTAAAAAGGATCTATTTATTTTAAAATGTACTACGTTTTATACCTAAAATTACATGAGTCAGACATTCGTATGATGCACGTGATTTACATTACCCTACACCTACATTCTCACAAACAGATACGACAACAACAACAAACAGTCCAAACTTGATAATGTAATATAATCGAAAAATATTTAATTTTGGTTCAATTTTGTTTTCTTATTTCGCATAAAAATAAATATTAATGGACAAAATAAGTTCTCAAAACGCTTCGCATAATAATTCGCCTTTTAGCGTAACTAGTAAGTAGTCTAAGTAGGTAGATCAGCAGAAATTTTATCAGTAAGTACTAAGGGCACTTTCATTTTGTTCCGTAATATTATAATGTCGTTTCGCCAAACCTCACGTCCCTATAAGGTCAGACGTTTAGGGACTAATGTTCCTTTTTTAAGGTAAACTTCCACTTAACTAGCTCGCATAGCTAAGAGATTGTATACATTATGTGTCCATTGCAAGCTATACTAGCTAAAGCAACGACCCGCAAAGCCGCTTCCCACTCGCCGCTCTTGCCCGCTGATATTTGACGTTACAAGAGACCATTTTCAACGGTTTTCATACAATTATGTATCTGATATGATGTGTAGCCCGTCGCAGCGGCTGGCGTCGTTATCAAAAGACCAAGGCTTAAGGCCATACCCAAGGCTGATCAGAGGGGGTGAGGGACGGTACGTAAGCACCGCCTTAAAGCAGACACAATAAGGTTACTTTTCGAATTTTCTATAATTTGTGTTTTTGCTAGCGAGTTTTCGTTAGGCGTTTTGGGTAATTATTTTAGAGGTTTTCTTTTAACTATGATAAAACACTAAATATATTAAAAAAAATAAGCCGGCATCGTTTTAAATAAATGTATTCTTTATTTAATTCTTTAAAAAAAAATCTACTGTTATCGCTTTAATTACGGTGATTTTCAACGATAAAGGATAAAAAAAACAGGATTATGTATTATATTTTTTATCTAGTCTTATTAATTTTATTTGTAATTTGATTCGGTATAATTCTAGTTTAGTATTTTCCTCTTTACGGGATATTTTTCCTGCTTCAGTACTTCTAACCTATGGTTCACACTTGACCCTTAAACACAGTACGTTTTCGGAAAATCCTGATTGGGTATAGCCTTAAGTTAGGTAACTTTAATCGACCAATAAGCTGCTTCCGATGAAGAAAAACATTGCGAAAAAACTCTCCTAAAATATTTGTACTTAGTCAATTTGAAATTATCTTTTATCATGGCCAAATATATCTGAAATACTCTAGGTTGGATGAGGTCCAAACGCTTATACCCACTGATGGACGTTCAGTTCATACAAAAATGTCTGCCAAACCGCTACAGTCAGGTTATTTGATGTCCATGACCCATTTTTATATAATGACTAGCTGTTGCCCGCGGCTTCGCCCGCGTGATTTCGCTTAAATGAAAAATCATTTGTGTTCCAAACCGTTTCAGATCTTCGATCTTCTTTTTATACGTCTACAGAAAATGCTCATCAGATTAATCAAGTTTTGCTAAGGCGCCATTTCCATATATGATATAGTGTAGCTGGTCTCTTGGAGTTATTCATCAGATGTTCCAGATCTTCAATTTTTATACGTCAGCAGAAAATGCTCATCAGGTTGAACGATTTTTGCTAAGGCGCCATTTGCATATATGTTATAGTGTAGCTGGTCTCTTGGAGCTTTTCATCAGATGTTCCAGATCTTCAATTTTTATACGTCAGCAGCAAATGCTCATCAGGTTGAACGACTTTTGTTAAGGCAACATTTCCATATTTCTTATAGTTTAACTGTTCTGTTTTGGTTTTTCATCAGGTGTTCCATTTTTCAAAATCAATTATAGCCTAAATGTTGCCCAGGCTTACTAGCTATACAACAAAAAAAATTTCATTCAAATCGGTTCAGTACTTTCGGAGATTATTGTGATCATACATACAGACGGACAGACAAACAAAAAATTAAAATAAAAATTTTTTGCTTTCTATTATTCTTTTTAAGTGTCCCTCTATCCATTTCAGTCAAAAATACAAAATGTACAGACACAATATTTTTACTCTCTTATTATATGTATAGATAAAAATATTTATGTTAAAAAGTAGTGTCTTTAAAAAGGAAGGAAAAGTAATTGGTGATCACGTAAAACCAACTCGACGGATTTTTTGTGCTATTTGATATATTTTTATGTACCTAGTTATGTAAGTTGGAATAGTAACTTGTAATGTAGTATAACCATGACTATACTGAGGTGATATTATACTACCTATTTGTAGGATGCTCACACATTTATTTTTATTTGTTTTATATTTAACTAGCTGTCGCCCGCGGCTTCGCCCGCGTGAGTTTCGCTTAGATGAAAAGTCTTTATGTTTTTCAAAATGTTTCAGATGTTTCGGATCTTCGATTTTTATACGTCTACAGAAAATGCTCATCAGGTTGAACGACTTTTGTTAAGGCACCATTCCCATATTTCTTATAGTTTAGCTGTTCTGTTATGGTTCTTCATCAGGTGTTCCAGTTTTCAAAATCAATTATAGCCTATATGTTGCCCAGACTTAATAGCTATACAACGAAAAAAGTTTCATTCAAATCCGTCTAGTAGTTTTTGCGTGAAACGCGTACATACATACAGACAGACAGACAGACAGACAAGAAATTCCAAAAAAAAATATTTGCTTTCTATTGTTCTTTTTAAGTGTCCCTCTATCCATTTCAGTCAAAAATACTAAATGTACAGACAAAATATTTTTACTGTTTTATTATTGTACAGATTATTACTATAGTGTATGCAAAAATAATATTCTATTCTTATAGTCCATAGGATTTTATACCAAAAACAAATTCAAATTCACATTGAAACAAATCCCGGAACGCTACATACATACATACATAGAATCACGTCTTTATCTCTTACGGGATAGACAGAGCCAAGAGTCGTGAGACTCGAAGGCTACAAGTAAATTTCAAAGCTTAATTTAGGTAATTTGCCCACAATAGCTGCCATTACTCCAGTGTTTTATAAAAATCGCATTTTATAGACGCAAAACTTTTGTACTTAACCTCCATTTTGCCGATATTACTTACTTAAGAGGTTGTTTTAATTAAACCCCGTTTAATCAGAATCAGTAGTATCGCAGGAGTTCGTCGGAAGACGGAAGAAAAGTCTGAAATAAGTTTCTGGAACAAAAGTTAAGTGGCTGGGCATCGCTTTATTTATTTTTATGTAGCAAATAATCCTACTAATGTATGCAAATATTGGATGTGAGTTTGTGTGGATGTTTGTTACTCAATCACGCAAAATCTACTGGACGGATTTCGATGAAATTTGGTATACGGGTAGAACAATACCGGGAATAGTACATATGGTACTCTCAATCCCGAAAATCCCACGGGAGCGAACCCATGAGCGGCTGCTAGTATATATAATAAAGTTCTCACCACTGTGTTTTTGTTAGCTTGTAATAAACACAAAAACTATTATAAGGATTTAATGGGGTTCGTTTGACTAACATAGGTAGGTACTATATTTTCAGCTCAACATGAGATGAGCCTTTTAAGATTAGATAACAGGTGCTAAAAATACAGATTAATGCATAGTGTAGTTATTTGGTTGAGCATAAAAATAAATGTCAGGAAAAATCTTTTTTTTGTTCTAAAACTCGATTTCGGCTTCTCTTCCCGAACGAATATCAACTTAGTTGACCGAGCGAGCGAAGCGAGCGAAGGTCTCTAAATCGAGTTGGGGGCGAAACACATTGTTTGTATGTATGTATGTATGTATGTATGTATGTATGTATGTATGTTTGTACCGCGATAACTGCCGAACCGATGATCCGATTTTGATGAAATTTGGTAGGCATGTAGGAAATATCAATAAAATTTTCAAGTTCGTTGGGCATCAAAATCGGTTCAGTAGTTTTTGAAATATTAATAAAAATGTCCGCGATTATGTAGCAAACGAAACCATAGCGTGTTCTAACTTTGGATAACGCCATCTAGATTTTATTTAGGGAACTGAATTATGTTAGAAAAGTCGAAATCAGAGTATATCAATAAAAACGCGAGTAATAATCGCGAGGTCTAAGTTCGCGGCGAACTACTAGTTAGTATTAATTTCCAGAAAAAAATATCCCTCCACTGTTCTGCACCCAGCCTTATAGCTCCTAGAACAAAAAATCCTTGGACGGTCGACACTTTTCTAAATCTTTCATCAAAAAAGTTTTAAGGAAACCTGACACCGTCGGATTTTACTCGTAAAATGAATCTGAGAATGGTTCAGCCAGAATATCGAGTCTAGAAGAATTGGATGAATTTATAAAAATGGAAGTTTGGTTGAACGGTTTTCTCTATGATGATCCTTGAATTTTGTTTGTTAAAACTGGTCACATTTTTAAATTTAACAACCCAAAGAAACAATTTTTTTAATAATTTTTTTTAATTAAAATTTAATTTTAATTATTGACCGAGCGAGCGAAGCGAGCGAGGGCTATAATTCAAGTTGGAGCGAAAAACACATTGTTTGTATGTATGTATGTATGTTTGTTCCGCGATAACTCTCGAACCGTTGTTCCGATTTTGATGAAAGTTGGAATATATGTAGGGATGGTTAATAGAATTTTCAAGTTCGTTGGGCATCAAAATCGGTCCAGCCGTTTTTGAGATATTTAATTTTTTGTGAAAATAAATATTGTATTTTAATAGTCGCGAGGTCTACGTTCGCAGCGAACGACTAGTTATATTTAATTTTTATTTTTTTAATTAAATAGTTAAGAAGTTAGTTACTTATAAAAAACGTGTATATTATGTGCGTGTTATGTTTTAGTCAAAAGAATTCAAACACAATGTAAAAATTCTTCATGAATAAAAGTGATACTAATAAGGGTATCAATTTCCCTTTTGAGGTACGGAACCCTATTCTATCGATCAAGCGGATAACCGCGTTCTTTATAAATTTTGTTATTAAGAAATCTAAAAATTAACATATCTGTAAGAAAGTTTATTTGAACTCCTTCACAAAAATCTACTTCACGGTTTCAATGAAAATCTCACGTGAACCAATCACTGGGAAACAGCCAGTACGGATGATCAAAAATTAATGTAAACAACTACGGATTATGTCATACTTCAACGCAACCCTTGTTCCTTTTTAGGATTCCGTACCTCAAAAGGCAAAAACGGAACCCTTACAAGATCACTTTGTTGTCCAAGTCAAAGTATTTTTTTTTTATTGAAACTTGGCCTTTAAAGAAGGCTCCTTTTCACGTCGAAAACTAATTATTTAATCATAATATATTATGTCTCAACGCTACAAGCTACTAGCATTTCGGAAAGACCACTGCTGAGAAGAAATGCCGAAAGAAACTCATGAAACAGTCTTGTCCGTCTGTCCGTATGTCTGTCAAACTTTTTTTTCTCAGGAATGCTTAAAGGTATCAAGTTGAAATTACATACAAAGAACATCGAACACATCGAAGAACATACATACAACACACATACATAATGTACATAGAAGATATTTTTGTATAATTTTTGTCTGTCTTTCTGTCTGTATGTTTGTACGCGCATCACACAAAAACTACTAGACTAAATTTCATGTGGTTTTCACTGTTGTATTGTTGAAGGTCTAACTTAAAATCTGGCTAAGGAATTGTCTTGATACCCCGCTTAAAACCTGAGATTTAAACAATAGTAATTTACGCGCAGACGAAGTCGCGGGCACAGGCTTGTAACTGAATAATAATACTTTTATTTGCTATCTATTGTTGCATATGTAGCATTGGATATATAAATTTAGAGCTATGTTTTAAATCGACCAATAAATCATATCAGTAGATTAATTAGCATTACATCGGTGGTATAATTCACATTATGTTATCCTGTTTATTGCACTATAAATCGTGGCCTATCTACGCCCACCGCTGGGCATAATCTTCATTATTTAGAGGAGAATCAGACCTCTCTACATCATCTTAAAGTATGTTCTTGATTTATTGTACGTTACGCCCTTTTTGTATTTGAGAAGTTTAATAAATAGTTAAGTACTATTTCAATAAAAAATCAATCAAACTTCGATATATACTTTATATTTCATGTAAAATCCCCTCTTCTGCCATCGATTTGACCTCCTTATATGACACGATCTCAGCCTTTTCTTTAATTTCGTCTATAAATAGCCTTACTGGCTTTTTATTCGAGGTTTAGAAAAGGTCCTAGCTTCAAATTTTCCTTCAAACAGGTATTTCCGAAAGTTGAAATATCGTCGCGAAAAGAGATCTTTAAGGATTGTAGCAAATGGAAATCGCTGGTCTCTGCCTACCCCCACGGGAAAAAGGCGTGATAATATGTAAGCATGTATGATGCCTCGTTCAAGATGGTCAAATATATTTCCTTGTCTCTATTGCTCTAGGTAATAAAGTATTTTTTTCTTCAAATTAAATCACAAGTAATAACAAAAATGGGCAAAATTTGTTATATCATTATGTTATAAACCTTTTTAAACATAAATATGTAGATTAAATTTTTTATTTGTATTCATCATGGAAGTAATAAGTACTAACTTAGGGACTTATTACTTTCATGGTATTCATCAATTTATGGACTGATCGCATAAGGTTGACGCTGTCACAATGACATGACACTGGCTGGTAAATGTTCCCGCGAATGAGGGATTTTCCGAGACCCAAATTAAAAAAATAATAATTCCAGATGACTTCATAGATGGCGCTTAGTAAAAGGCGAGAGAAAAAGTTTTATACAAAAAGCAAAAATTCAAGGGATTGGCATTTTTTTTTTTAAATAAAACTTAGTAAAAAAATCAACTAAAAAGTATCAATATTGTGATTTGTGCAACTGTCAAACTGTTATGTAATTTTTTTTTCTGCCTCTGGTTGACAAGAAAAAGCGCACCATATAGGTTCAGCCATTATTACGACTCGGCTTTCATAAAACTCTATCTGTTGAGACTTTTTTATACTGATTTTTTTTATCTTAATTTAGCTGTCAGAAAATCGCTCATTGGGAGAGGTTATCGATGGTCGGTCGTCTGTCTTCGGTTTTTGTATGGTGATGTGTTGGAAAATAAACATTGTTAATGTAAGTATGCGTTATTATTTAATTAAATGTAAGTATTAAGAACTTTTTAAAACACTCCTAATTATTATTTACAATGTTACCGGTTATCCAACAATTGTAATTAAATTACAAAAGTAAATCTTAATGTATAAAAAAAAAATATACCTAAATCTGTTGAGACGAAGGCAATGTCCATTCCGTTATATACAACCTGTGTCACAGTACCACAGTACCTGAATATTTTAACATATTGATGCGCCCGGCTTGCACTGGCCTACTAGTGCAAAAGAATGGGCATAAATCAAGAATGAGCTGACAAGCGAACAATCGCCATTTTTGGATATTCCTGACAATATTTATAGCGCGTCAAAAGATATGTTTGTCAAAGCATTTTTTTTAATTCTCGTGTCATAACATGTATTTGATTTTGGATTTGATGTTGCAAAAAATTTTGTACTAATATATTCTGCATTCACATACATACATATAAAACTAATAAATACACGGAATTAATAAAAAAAAATATTAATTAAAAAATAGTTCATCAATCAATTAAGAATAATTAAAAATGCTTTATTGCACCAAAACACGTAGTAATAAAGTACAATACAAGTACAAACAACAAACAAAAAACAATAATACAATAAATACAATAAAGTTATAAGAATAATTGAAATAAACAAAACATACCTCAATATGTATAAATGCACTAAAATCTTAATTAATTTATATACATATTATATAAGACAAAGGACTATGAGCGGAATCGTCCCCGCCCACAAATAGAAATGAAACATAGGTCAATCGACATATCTTGGCAAGCTGATATTTTTTGACTTTGGGGTCGTTGCCCAAATGCATGGGGTTTTCATGGTATTGAACGTTTTACAAATATTTATCCCATACATTTTTATATGGAGCCCAAATATTTAAAAAAAAAATTTTTTTTAATTATCCCCACTGATTTATGAAAGAAATAGGATTTAAATGAAATAGTAGATACTTTAGGAACACTTTGGCATCAGTTTCATTTGTGTTAGTAGATTCCATACATTTTTATATGGAGCCCAAATATTTTTACAAAATGTTGTTTTTAATTAACCCCACTGATTTATGAAAGCAATAGGATTTAAATGAAATAGTAGATACTTTAGGAACACTTTGGCATCAGTTTCATTTGTGTTAGTAGATTCTATACATTTTTATATGGAGCCCAATTATTTTTACAAACCTTTTTTTTTTAATTTACCCCACTGATTTATGAAAAAAAAAGTATTAGACATTTTAGGTGTTGGTGGTGGGGACGGAGCCCATACATTGGTGCCCTATGTCCTTTAAAAAAATCTAATAAATAGATTTTTTTAAAGAACATAGGGCACCATTTATGTGAAATTTTTGTGATAGAATAAAGGCAATTTTTATTTCCATCTATTCTCCAATACAAATCCAAATAAAAATATAATTTATTCAAACACAAAATCCCATTAACCCCTGAACATCTTTATAAAAGAGAAATCGAAACAAAAGAGCTAATTTGTCGAGATTCCGACAAAAAAACAGACGAAGGGCTTATTATTCGTGAAGGCTGTGATCTTTTCATTTCTTTATTCATTCATTCATTTCAAGACAGAAAGTGACAAATGCCGGACGCAGGCTTGCAAATGGCGCGAAATTAAAGCCTAATTTTTTAAGTCGGGTTGAATTTTTCATTTCTTAATTAGTGGGCGAGATTTTAATTTAATCAAATCCCTGATTTGATTGCCTGAGAGTGTTTACTGGTGTTAAAAAAAAGTTGGCCGTCACTAGACGCCCGGCAGATGTACAACATCTGAGCGGGCATCGTGGCATTTTCAGTCACGGCATTCGAGTCGATTTTACTGCCAAGTCGGGAAAATACTTAGATGTTTTAAATCAAAATATTATTAAGAAATATGTATCAATAGAAGAAGAAGAGGGTCAAAGAAATAGTTGGAGTGAGTTCAGCGAGACATGGATATTTTTATACTAATAAGTAAGCAAACAGGCATGCAGCCTACCTGATGGAAAGCGCCTTTGGATGCCTGCAACACCGGGGGCGTAAAGTACGTGTTTCCAACCTAAAAAAAAAATACAATGAATATTGAACCGACAAATGTGGTAGCAACTGACATGCTGTACCGACCCTGCAAAAAGTAGGTGGATGATAAAGATGTATTAATAGTAAATATACAGACCTAAACTATACCTTTACCTACTTTAATACCTATATACTTTTATATACAGACCTATACTTTAATATATAGTCCGACATAGCCCGCAGAATCGCCAAACTTAAGTGGCAGTGGGCGGGGCACATAGCTCGTAGAACAGATAACCGTTGGGGCAGAAAAGTTCTCGAGTGGCGACCACGAACCGGAAAACGTAGTATTGGCAGGCCTCCCACTCGGTGGACCGACTGATCCGATGCGCATGGATGCGGGCAGCGCAGGGCCGGTCGTTGTGAAAATCCTTGGGGCCTTTGTCCAGCAGTGGACGTCTTTTGGCTGAGAGAGAGAGAGATACTTTAATAGTAACTGTAAATACTCGTACCTATAATACTTGAATAATCCGTGTCATCTACCTATAGTTTGTTATTTAAACAAGGAGAGCTTTGAGTTTATGCAACTCAATAAATAACGCGCTACAGGGTATCGAGCGACCCACACGGACAGACCCGCGAGCAAAAGCGTATCTTATAATAAATTCTTTCTTCTTCAGGCTCCATCTCTAAAATGATACCAACTTTAAGAGACAAAGAATGATACCAATACCAAAATGACGTACATAGTTATACCTAGGTGGCCTCAATTAAAGTATGGAATGGCTCACGAGCAAAAGCTTATAAAAATATATTCTGTAGTAGTGACGTGAACGTTAGTACCACCAAATTACTATTAGAGTTTATATATAGTACTAGCTTTCGCCCGCGGCTTCGCGAGCGTGAATTTCCCCGTGCCTTTTCCCGGGATGAAAGGTACCCTATGTCCTTCTCTGTACTTCTAATTTTATGTATGCGAAATTTCAGGAAGATTGGTTCAGCAGATGAAGCGTAAAGAGGTAACAAACAAACAAATAAACAAACAAACTCACTTTCACATTTATAATATTAGTTAGGAAGTTAGGATAGTTAGGATTTGGTACTACTGCGCTAAACTGACATTTAATTGCATAGTCATAAAGTCATGTTATATTTTTAATTTCGGCCAAATGTCATGTTACCAGCCAGCTATCAGCAAGTCATGACAGCCGACTAACTAGTAACACGGACGCAGATTTATGGTCCTAATTTATCTTTGCTAGACAATTTTTAAAGCTTTGAATAAATTATGTTGCCACTTTTTTCTGAACTGCGTAACGGAAATTTTAGGGAAAAATAATTTGTTAATGTTTAGTTGCTTTTTGGGATTTCATGTTTTATTAGCTACGAAGTGAAGAGTATACTGTCCAAAGTCATTGCAATCGGACTGGCTGGAAAGAAAAATAATAAGTATTTCACTAAAGTTGATTTCTTTTTTTTATCTCTGGCCAGAGTATACTGTCCAAAGTCATTGCAATCGGACTGGCTGGTAAGAAAAATAATAAGTATTTCACTAAAGTTGATTTCTTTTTTTATTTCTGGCCAGTTATTAAAAAAATGTCCATAATAGTTCAAAATATTAATTAATAATTTATATAGTACTAACTAGACCCAATTCCATTTCCGGACCTATAAAGTTTTACAAATCGATAGCCCATTGTTTGAGGCTTTAATTAAAATATTCGGATTTATTGGGGAACTCATCTAAACCAACACTGGATCCCTTTTATCTTTCCATCGTTAACATAATAAATAGGACTATGGCCTGATAATGGATCGGATCCCCAGTGACCTTCCACGTCAGTTCGAATTATACAAATACGGATAAATAAAGGTTTTAGTAATAATTGGAATTGGACCCTAAGGGTTCCAGAGCGGGAAAGAGACGACAAAGATTTTAAATATGCTGTAAAATTTTGCTTAGGAGAGATGATTGCTTTGGATATGTTTAAAGTTTATTTAGCGAGATCAAGGCCTTAAGGGACCTGTAATAAATTCATCAGGCTCTGCCTTCTAGTGCCTGACGAAGACGAAAAAAAAGGTCATCGTCCCAGTCCCTGATGACCACTAAAGGGGTCACCTCCTGTCGTGTCCTAATTGCCCCGAATCATGTACCATAGACGACCTTTACCAGGCCAACGATAGGGCGATTGTCGTTGCCACCTACTGGTCTGGGAAAATATAGATGCCATTTCGACTCGCCAAGAAGAAGTAAAGGGGTGTCGTTTCCAATTGGGACACACCTAAGGGGCTATCCTATTATTACACCACTAGTTCGGGGCACCTGTAACAAACAGGTATATTAGAGCTGTGTCTCGCAAATATCCTGTACCAGTTTGCAAGAAGGACCAGCTTCACACATTCTCCCTTTAAGTTCGGTGGAGACTGGCACTTTACTACACTTTAGACCACATCCATTTCTCATTTTCTAAATATTTAAAAATGAACCTAAAACGCACTACACAGCAAAGTCGCCGACCCGCCGACCTATGTCGGCAACTTTTTTTTTTGTTTGTGTTGCCGATATAATTCTATTCATATAGGCCGCCGGGTTGTGTCGGCGGGCTGTGTCGGCGGGCTGTGTCGGCGGGTCGGCGGCTTTGGTGTGTAGTGCGCTTTACACAACCACGTACAAGACCCCCAGGGCTTTTTTTATAACTTAGGGCGGCAAACGAGCAAGCGGGTCACCTGATGCTAAGCGATCACCGCTGCCCATGGACTACTGCAACACCAGGGGTATCACAAGAGTGTTGCCGGCCTTTCAAGAAGATGTAGACTCGTTTTTTGAAGGTTCCAATGTCATGTCGGTTCGGGAACACCGCCGCAGTATTGATTAGTCATGGGAGTCTTAAATCTTATAAGTAAGTAAGTAAAAATGCTTTATTGCACCAAACACTTAAAGGATACAAATTGAGACTTATAAGTGGTTGTTTAAGCAGATTTGCTTCTTGTAGATGAAGATTAAGCTTGTATCTGCAATTGAACTCAACAATGTGATTGTCAAGTAATTTTCAAACGCTTTTTTGACGGGGTCCATGTTGTATTCTCGAGTTTTGCGCTTTAAAATCACTACAGCGAAAAGTTATTTAAAGTTATTCGTAGTAACTTATAAATTCAACTAGACTGTGGAATAGTCGCAAAAGTCGGAAAAGTTCATTTTAACTTGTCACACCGCTGTTTTCACTTATACTATGACATTTTGACACAAATATTGGCTTTTTAGGGTTCCGTACCTCAAAAGGCAAAAACGAAACCCTTATAAGATCCAAACTTATTTTTCTCAAAAACGCTTAAAGGTATCAAGTTTAAATTAATATCGAATACTCGGATCTATGGTCTCTTTCAGAAATAAATAATAAAAAGAATTTTCACAAATTTTGCGATTTCAGACAGCAATCAAAACCTATGGGGTACTTCCCGTTGACCTAACATTATGAAGTTTGGCAAAAAGCAAGATCTAACAGTACTTGTACAGGAATAAATCTGAATGTTGTTGGAAGTCTAAAAAAAAGTGTTACAAACTTATTTTTGCGATTGATGCAGTATGAATCCTAGGAATCGAACTGCAAAGTTAAGTTTGTTTTTGAAACTAGTTGATATTTTATTTAGAGTTATAATCTGAGATGCTTTGCGTTTACAGGACCCTCAGTGTGCGAATCTGACTCGCACTTGGCCGGTTTTATTTTTGTTATCGTGTGTTGTTAAAATTTCTCTATTTGTCTGCTTGCTTCACGGCTAAACCACTAAAGTACCGATTCAAAAAAAAATTGACATGGAGGCCATAAATGAAGTCAAACGTTTTAGGTTTTATTCATAGATCAACTCACGAATTTTCCAAAAGATTCCTATAGGGGATGAAATTTGTATTGAAAACCTTCAACGGACCCACGGGTTACGGCAAGTAAATCTATATATAACATACCAAATATAAATACACATTATTTCTTACAGTTATCCCATTAAAAAATCATTAATTAATTCTGAATTCATCAAATGTCGGCCATTTTCTGAGAATTTCTTACATAAAATGACTGATAATATCACTTTCCGTGAAAATTGGGCTCCGAATCATTTCAACTCATTAGCAAACCGGCTTTCAAAGGCTATTGTGATTCACAGAACTGTCCGGAATATATCAAGGGTAGGTATACTTAAATTGGGTACAATTGAAGTAATCTTATATGTCTAAGACCCAAAGACCTCTTTTTCCTAGATTTTAGAAAGGTGGCTATATAATTTTGTATGTATCTTTTCATTATATGGATACTAGCTTTTGCCCGCGGCTTTGTCCGCGAAAATTTACCACGGAGATAGAGCTTTTCCTGGGATGAAAGGTACCCTATTTCCTTTTTAGTACTTCAAACTATGTATATGAAAAAAATCAGGAAGATTGGTTCAGTAGATAAAGCGTGAAGAGGTAACAACAAACAAACAAATCAATAAACAATCAAACAAACTAACTTTCGCATTTATAATATTAGTTAAGATTAAGATAGCTAAGATAAGATTAAATTTAGGATAAATCCGTTATGACAATTTAACTTAATCCTAACTAATATTATAAATGCGAAAGTGAGTTTGTTTGTTACCTCTTCACGCTTTATCTACTGAACCTATCTTCCTGAAATTTCGCATACACATAGCTGGAAGTACGGAGAAGGACATGGGGTACCTTTCATCCCGGGATAAAACACAGTTTCTGTGGGAAATCCACGCGGGCGAAGCCGCGGGCAAAAGCTAGAATGCTTCAGAAGTGGGATTCGATTTATCTTGCCATTGATAAAATCAAAACCTACTCAACCGTTATTGATAACATTTTGCACGCTATGTACAATTTGGCTCAACTTGAGAACTAAAACAGAAATAAATTCTTGGAAGCGAAGATTTTATTCTGTAAATGGTGCAATAAATAGTCGATCTATCTATTAAAATATATCAACACAAATTGTAGATAAATACAGGTCATAGGTACGAGTTTCTCGATCCATCGCCCGTCCGTCCACTTTCCTTCCAATCTGCCCAACCTAATTCTATGAGAGGACAATTTCTTATTGAGTTTCCACCGAATAATGACAGTGTCCTTACCCCGCCCTCCCCGTTAATAAAATAAAAGGGATTTAGATAAAAGACCCAAGAGATTCTTTTGTTAGGGTGGATTAGCGCAAGCGTTAGTTGTTGACGTCTTATAGGAAACAAATTATTTGTACGACCTGTCCCAATTTTGCAATTCATTCTATAATTTATCAATATAATATTTTTTTCATTTTTAGCGTTGCGTACCTCAAAAGGCAAAAACGGAACCCGGAACGGTTCTCAAAAATCATCATATTATCAACGATATTAATAAGTCGTGGAGTACGCTGCAAGAGTTCTGGTTTTCCTCATAAGAAAGATGAGCCATTACACAACACGCCGGCCCAATGCGGATTCGTGTGTGGGTTAAAACTATAGTCAAGACTAACTTGAGCTAATAATTTTTTGGTCACTTATCCCGCGACCTACCATTACGAAAGTTGCTTAATCACTAAAAACCATTTGCTGAGCTTCTATTCTCAAGAGCTCTCTTGAATAGGAAGAGAGAGCTTAGTTTTAATAAAATCCCTACAGGCAAAGATTAAGGTAAAATCTAGCACTAAGCTTGTAGAAGATTATCAAAATATTCATTTGAATATTAAATTTAATTCCACGAATCCTGTTCAAGTCTCACGGGAAGTAAGCTTTGTTAGTTATTTCCAGTTTCGTTTGTTATTGTGAGTACAGAGTTTTAAGGATTAAGAAAATATCGTTTCACGAGCCTATTCTTACTAAGATTGATAATCATTATAAATATTATTATCATTATTTAAAAAAATAATAATAATAAAAAAGTCTTCTATGTCTCTATATTAAGCTTTCACGGCCAAATTCCCAAACGGATTATTATCAAAATTTAGTATAAAAAAAGACACAAGGAACATAGGCCATATAGTGGGCTAAAAACGGAATGAAATTTTGTATAAAAAACCGTTAATCTAAGCTGACTAATACTTCTTGCCGAATTTATAAAAAACATGTGAAACTATCATTTGTATTTTTTTATTTGATAGCTACTACACTACTGGAAGGAGAAATCCTAATTCTAACTATCCTAACTAATATTATAAATGCGAAAGTGAGTTTGTTTGTTTGTTACCTCTTCACGCTTTATCTACTGAACCAATCTTCCTGAAATTTTGCATACACATAGCTGGAAGTACGAAGAAGGACATAGGGTACCTTTCATCCCGGGAAAAAGCACTGTTCCCGTGGGAAATTCACGCGGGCGAAAGCAAGTACTATTTTAAAATTCCGTAATTCGCACTGATTCGAAGCCGCCACAGCCGGGCATAGCAAGCATATTTTTAATTTTGATTTAAACTCTAATATTGACTTGCAACCCACCCTTGCACAGCTTCAGGTATTCTGAAAAGCTTAACGTAGATGGGTATAGTCGGAAAAAATCCTATATGTCAAATCTAAAATTTGTTATGTTACTGTTACTGAAAACTGATACCTATGCGTGCGCAGCGCACCCAGTCACTGCGCAAATACGTTTCATATATGTAGGTGGCGCTGGTGTAACTACACTAGCGCCTCCTAGCAGAGAACAAAGCAGGACATTCCTATGTACTTGCTAGTTTCTCTCAGCCGAAAGACGTCCACTGCTGGACAAAGGCATCCCCCAAGGATTTCCATAACGACCGGTCACTTGCTAGTAACTGTACCGGTTACTTGCTAGTAACTATAACTAAAGGCATGAGAACCCCGGAGTAAGCCTCTTTCTTGCTCAAGAATATCAGTATTTATCCAATTCGGGCCATGATGTAAAGAAGACGCCACTTCAGACCTCGGGGACCGACCCCAGTTTATGAGATACTTACAATTTGTCGGACAAACGCAGTAACGGTAGTTAATTGAGTCTGTTACTTCGGAGACCCTATTTTATTGTTTCAATTTTAGGGTGCCTTCACACTACGCCCAATGTATGTGAGAAAAGTCATCTGGATATATAAAAAGTGGTTAAGCGTGATTCAAGTCAAGGCAATGGCATAGCAAAAATACCATGCCAATCTCAAACGTGTGTTCGGCGCATCGACCCGAAAAAATTACAAAAAGATTTGAACTTGGGACTTTTAAGCCACTACACAACATACCATACACACAAAACAGCCATACAACCTTTCTACCGCTTTAAGATAATCCCATATGTACTGCGAATACCAGTACCTGCTCAACAAAAATCTGTTCATCCCTCAACTTAATTTGAAGCACATCAAGTGTGTAATAAAAGTGCACGTAATAAATTTCTCGTTAAGCCAGCTAATTCCCCACGTAGGCACGTCTACTTAGCTTCATTCACGATAATAAGACGCGCTCTGATAATCACGTGCCCTGGGATGAGGAACATCGGTACATCTACAAGTATAACATACAATTTTATTATACTTGATTTCTGAACCACGCGGAAAAGCGGTGGTGGTATAGTGGGAAGACAAGTAAGTATATCCAAATCTCGTGTCAATTAATTTGTACACCAATCTGGCATAAGCATGGTAATTTCAAAAGGCCAGTAATTAGTTCTGTTAAAAGGAAATATAGTGAGGGAACCTGCAAATTGATTTTTATCTAAGTATGTGTGAAATAAAAAAAAAGAGTAGGTACCTAATTTACTATCAACGTACGTCGTACATGTTGTATCAAAATCATCCAGCCATTTTTGAAATAAATGGAAAAATTCAAATGTTTGCATATTACCTCTACTAAATATAACTTCATATACCAAAGTTCTAAACGCATTTCGATATCCTAACTAATCCTACTTATATTATAAATGTGAAAGTGAGTTTGTTTGTTACCTCTTCACGCTCTATTTACTGAACCAATCTTACTGAAATTGTCTTCACGTAGTTCGAAGTACTGAAAAGGACATAGGGTACCTTTCATCCCGTAAAAAGACCTGTTACCGTGGGATATTCACGCGGGCGAAGCCGTAAGAAAAAGCTAGTCCTAACTAATATTATAAATGCGAAAGTGAGTTAGTTTGTTTATTTGTTACCTCTTCACGCTTTATCTTCTAAACCAATCTTTCTGAAATTTCGCATACACATAGTTGAAAGTACGGAGAAGGACATAGGGTACCTTTCATCTCGGCAAAAAGCACTGTTACCGTGGGAAATTCACGCGAGCGAAGCCGCGGGCGAAAGCTAGTAATATATAAAATTCTTCCGTTACTGACTAAGTGACTGACAGACAACGCACAGCCAAAATATGTCATGTGGTTTCCAGTCCCGGGACTTTGTTACAATCTTCCATTCCGTTCCGTCGCATCGTGGGATTAAAAAAAAAGTAATTTTGGCATATTTAAAAGCTATATAGCTTTAAATTTTATCACTTTATGAAAAAGTTCACGTTCTAAAAAAATATACTTTCCTGCGGGGATAGGCGACAATGCGCATTTTCCGCAGGCGACAGTCTGAAAGTTACGATTAATGGTTCCAAAACGACTTGACACGTACCTATATTATTTTTCATATTATTATCCTCTTTTTTATTTTTCTTTTAATAACTGACGACCTCTGTGGCGCAGTGGTAAAGACTTTGCCTCTGAACCAGGGGGTCCCGGGTTCTATCCTCGGTCAGGTCTAGATGGATAATGATCTTGTTCAGATTGACCTGGGTCTTGGATGTTTATCTATGTATCCATACTATATCCATACTAATATTATAAATGCGAAAGTTTGGATGTGAGTTTGTGAGTTTGTGAGGATGTTTGTTACTCAATCACGCAAAATCTACTGGACGGATTTCGATGAAATTTGGTACAGAGGTAGGTAATGACCTGGAATAGCACATAGGCTACTTTTTATCCCGGGAAAAAGCACTGTTCCCGTGGGCAATTCACGCGAGCGAAGCCGCGGGCAAAAGCTAGTACTATACGACATAATCCATACTATATATACTATATCCATACTAATATTATAAATGCGAAAGTTTGGATGTGAGTTTGTGAGTTTGTGAATTTGTGAGTTTGTGAGGATGTTTGTTACTCAATCACGCAAAATCTACTGGACGGATTTCGATGAAATTTGGTACAGAGGTAGATATTGACCTGGAATAGCACATAGGCTACTTTTTATCCCGGGAAAAAGCACTGTTCCCGTGGGAAATTCACGCGGGCGAAGCCGCGGGCAAAAGCTAGTAATATTATAAATGCGAATGTTTGGATGTGAGTTTGTGAATTTGTGAGTTTGTGAGGATGTTTGTTACTCAATCACGCAAAATCTACTGGACGGATTTCAATGAAATTTGGTACAGAGGTAGATAATGACCTGGAATAGCACATAGGCTACTTTTTATCCCGGGAAAAAGCACTGTTCCCGTGGGAAATTCACGCGGGCGAAGCCGCGGGCAAAAGCTAGTCAGTTATAAAATATAGTATCGTTGAGTTAGTATCCCATAACACAAGTCTCGAACTTGGCAAGCTCAATCTGTGTGATTTGTCCCTATATATTTATTTATTAATAATCCTCCTTTCAGTCGTATTCCTCATGACTGAGGGTCGTGGTCATTTTATAGAATGAAACACACACAAAGACTATCTTGGCAATGTTAATGGAGTGGTTTGCCATTGCCTTCTCCATTACACACACTAGCTGATAATCATCAACCGCAGAGTGCGTTTCCTTACGATGTTTTCCTTCACACCGGAAGCAATTGGTGATCGATGAAAACTACCATACATGAGTCAGATTGGAATACAAACTCGTATAGCGCGGTTAGGATTTGAACCCGGGACCACCACCGTTTTAATAACTATAGGTGGCCCGATTTTCGCTGATAAGGAAGTTTGTATTTCCACCAATTTCCATAATAACTGGACCGATTTAGATACGGTTTTTTGCGAATGGTTAATCAGCAATTTAGTTTTGATGTATGACACTCGCCAGGAGCGCTACAATAGTAGATATATTTTTTTTATTTATGGAATTAAAAAAAAAATTGTAAAGTCAATAAAGGGTAATGGAGTGCCTACTATTGTATAAGAATTAGTACAAAGAAAGTTTCAATATTAGATAAATACGTGTATTTATTTTATATCATAAAAATTTATTTAGTAGTAATTTAAAATTATAAAATATTATAAACATCTACATTTATTTTATCTGGTTTTCCGGCAAAAGGATAAAACATCAAAATATTTATTTCAGTGTACCTACATGTAATAAAAATACTACAATGTGCACATGCGTAATCCGTATTCATGCTTATTAGTTGTGTCACCTAAAAATAACATATTAGACGCTATCGAGAAATAAATAAACGCAAAATTATAATACCTACTTTTTTTATGAAAATTTGCAATATGAATACTAAAAATCGTACATTAACTCAATCGTACTAATTTTAGATTTAAACTTGAATATCTCTTTCAAAATGTATTTAAACAACTAGTTGAAATTTTCATTCATTTTAAGTTCTTGCCTGCCGAAGTGCCGACATTCTAAACGTTCACTATAACTTTATACTAGTTGAAAACAATTCATTTTGCGTGATAGAATAGTATTCAATTACACAAAAACATTAACAAACGACATCAAAAACTGTCAGACTCACCTTCAAACCGGACTCAAAGGTAACATCCCACAGAAATCACGTTAAATCACAACCACAAAACAATCGCAAACATTTTCGTCCGACTTCAAAACTACGAACAAACGCGCGACAGTCCCGCGCCGGAGATACCGAAAGACTGAATGTACCCACCGGATTTTGCCAACAATTTCCACCGAGACACCCCTATTCTCCTCTATACAGCCCTTCCGACAACGCCATCTGACGGCAACACTGAAAATCTTTTCTTTTCGGCCAGTGTTGGCTTTTAAAGAATTAAAAAGTTTGCCGCCAGTTTTTTTAGACGGTGAATTATTTAAATGCAACATCGGAGCAGTTTTTAAAACTCTGCGCTCACTTTTAGATGTTGGTGCTGGTTTAATTAATAAATTGTTTTTGTAACATAAAATGTCTTCTATTAAAATTTATTCTTATTACTCCAACAAAATTAACAAATATTTTTGCCCAAGACATTATACAAGATAAAATCTTGTTTGTGAATAAACATTTAATTGATTTAGCCAAAAATTACACTCACAGACAAAACATTATGCAACAAGTACCTACTTAGTTCTTGCATCTCTAAGTGGGGTGAAAAGAAAAAAAAATCTTTAAATGCTTTTTTATAATTTAAACAAAAAAAATACATCAAAAAGTGTCCTACATTATCCGAATCCTCAAAATCTGCAACAAAATAATTCTAAAAATAAGTATATCTGCCTCTTTCTTGCAACCAGCGAAAATCTTGAAAAAAAAAAACCACATCAGTCTCAAGTTCAAAGCTTTCCTAAACAAACCTTTTTAAGGAAAATTTTAAATATCTCTTACCTTCGCGTCTATGGTCAATTACTTAAGGCCCTACAAAAGCCATATCTTTCGGTCGATCGTTCTCGAGGGTGAAATTCCTGGCGCTCCAAGGGTTGTTTAAGGAAAACCAGGGATGTTTCGTATCCTCGCCTTTTGCGGTAACATTAATTAATTCTTCAGCGAGCCCCAATAAATAAGAGATGAGAATTTGGCTTACACGGCGTTTCAAAATGTCGTGTTTTCATTTTGTTACAAGTTAGAATAGAAGATTAATTTTTTGAGTTGTGTTAAATTTTGGGTAAAGGTAATTATGACATAAGAGAACATTGTTACTTTGACAGAAAATTTTAAGAGTTAATTTTATTTATTTATTATTATTTTTTTATAACTTAAACTTATATGAAAATAAATGTGATGTTACAAGGATTTTATAAAAAATAGCAAAGTAAAGGAATTTACCTGGATCACGATCTCACAGGAAACCAAAGTGAAATTTCTAAGTTTTAAGTCCGCATAGTTTGCATCCTCCATCTGACATTATTTAACTAGGTATTGGGTATTGGTAATTCCGAATTGTGTAACAGTTTGCTAGATTTGACATTGACAGCAAATTCCATTTTCATACAAACCTTGGAGAAAGACTGACAGACAGAAAATTAAAAAAAATGGTTTTGGCTTTTATTGGCTCTATGAAGACCGCTAATAGATATCTGATGTACAAACACAGACCAGTTACAGTTTATATGTTTTGATATTTTGAATATATAAAGTTGTCAGTTTTGGCCCATTAACTATTTCGTTGATTTGGATTCGAGAAAAAATCACTAATTGTGTCATCAGGCCGCTCTTTACCTCAGAGACCGTTAAATCTCATGCTATTGTCAAATAAATCATATCAACAAATCCCAAAGGCACTTTTATACGAAATCTCGAGGCACCAGACTTTAATCAAGTATTCATTGCTTTCGGACGAATTCATTTCTAATAATATCATTTAATACACTAGCTTTACTCCGCGGTTTTATAAATTACGAGAAAAAAATAACCTGTATCTTAAAACAGTTCAAAAGTTCATGTACTTCGTCATTTTTTACTTTTCGTATGTGTTAGATAATAGTGGTATTAGATTCTTTCAAGTCACCTGACATTTCATGACACCGCTATCTAGCGACAGCCATTTTACATACTAGTGAACGAAACCAGTGACATCCAGTGTATAAGATCCCTAACAATTTTTTCATGACCCAGAGCAATGGTTATCTTATTAAAATCGGTTCAGATATTTGACTTTAGTTACTGATACGAAACAAATTTCATTATATTTCGTTCATTGCTTTTAATTTTAAAAATCTAGCATTTAGAATAAATGTATATTATTACTAAGGTTCCAGGTATACCTGAATAACTTAAATAATGAAATTCTTCAAAAAATAAATACCTTTATAGAAAAAAGGATGAATATTTTAATCCAAACTAAGTCGTAATTCTAGTATCTTTACAAAAATCAGCTCAGACAGACCATTTTATTTGACTGTTAGCGTAATCTTTCTGAAAAAAGTTTGGTAAACCCAGCAGTGAAGATAAAACGGGAAAATCGCGGGAACACCGTGTTTCACAATGAAACGAAATGATTTACAGCAATGACATAAATTAAATGTATTCACAGATGTGACACCTCACATGAACGTGTGAAGAACTTCGTGTGATTTGAATTTTTATCAAGAACCGACTAGAGTTATAAAACGATTTGGCAGCGTTTCTAGCTTCTCACTTTTCTTCGGTTTAAAATAGAGGTAATAATAAATGATGCAGGTGTAAATGTATCATTATTATGTATCGTCATATGACGATTGTATTACAAGATGTAAACGCGTTCTCTCTCTCCGGTCGGTCCTTCATGACTGAAGATCATGGTCATGGTGGGATGAAATTCTGGAACGGACAAACTGTCTCCAGCGGCTCCTGTCGGCTGCGATGTTAGCGACAGTGTAGAATTTCGGTGTGTCTTTATTCTTTATTTGGTCAGACCATCTAGTTGGTGAGCGGCCTCTGGGTCGTTTCCCCTCTGTGTTCCCAACGATAATCAGCATTTCTAGGCAGTCGTCTCCGCGTCTCATTATGTGCCCAAAGTAGCTAAGCACACGCTGATAGCATACGGTCGAAACACATTGTTGTGTAAACGCGTTACACATTGACAAACTTCGGACACAATAAATGAAAGAACCGGTAGGAAGTCGAGTAGATTTCACTCAGACGTACCTATTACGTGCAGAGAGTGGTAGGTTCGTTAAGTCACAGAATAAATATAGAAAGGAAACTCCCTGCTCCTCCCGCAATATTCCTCCCCGCACCCTCCGCACTTCTCCCCCGTTCTTGTGTGTATTGCGACGCTATGACTATGAAAACGCACACATAGACGTGTTACTGACGTGTTCACGGAACAATTGAAAAAGTCCCTGTTAACCTTCTCGGCCTGTGTCGACAGTTTCACTTTCTTTCTATGATTTGTGTATTTTGCAACAAAATCCTGACGAACGGCTATTTTATAAGCGTTCCCGGGTGGAAAATTCTAATTTGTTTGTTTGTTCAGTGGATAAGGCGCGCCCTGCCCTCGTAAGGTATTAATATTGAGGATGAGCGATTCATAATACCCAAAGGTATTTATTTTGCGTATTTATGATCGTTGTTGCAGAATAGAAAAGGTTTTATGAAGAATATTTTAGAGATGAGGCCAAGCTAAGTCGATTTTGTGCATAAAAACTGAATATTTAAAACGAAAGTTACCGTAAAGACAGACAGTAATTTTCACATTTTCAATGTGGTACCTAGAAATGTAATAAATTGTCAAATTATAACTGACCATACCACATAATTTTAATAACATTTGTGTGGTTGCTGATAATTAAGACAATTATAAACAGTTCTTGCTTTATATGTTTTATTTTATCAATATTTTGTTTGTAACTTCATTTGTGTAAAAGTACTATCGTGGGAGCTACGATTTGGAAGATTAAAATATACGTCTTCGTTTCGCTAACTAGATAGGTAGGTATGTTCTTTTAATGTTAAGAAAAGGTACTTATATTTGTCGGAACAACACATCACAACATCTGAATCAACTCAGGTCATCATGGGTTCAGGGGGGCAGAGCTCAGAAATGGATGACCAGAGCGGTAAACACAGTACAGGTACTTCAACAACGGGTTCACGTGAAAACACATGTGGGTACTAAACTCAGTTCAAATATTAACTGTCAGGATGAGGGTATTTCTAAAATAACATGCACAGCTCTTAATAGACAGGGTAAACAACTCCTATCTCAAGTTACAGCCCAAAGCATCCAGGGATTCATTGGATATTAACGGATTAAGAAATCATCTAGCACTAACCTCTCATTTGGTCCACGTGTCACGGCTAGGGTCCAACCCTAACCTACCCACGGCAAGGAACCGTGCCCCACCACGCACGGATCAATCCATTTCAACCAGTGAGTTCTACTGAATGGTCTTCCGTGCTAACTAAGATCTCCACTATCGTGTTGATAACACCATCATATATAGTCACATCGTTAACGCACTAAGTAACACGACAATAACACTATTCTGACTCTGACTACATAGCTACAGAGAATTCAACACAACCAGACGAAACGTCCGCACCGCACCGCGCCACAAATCAGACTGCCTCGCTATAATGTCATAACGACCACACGCTGGATTTATTACAAAGAGGGGGTGACATAAGTGACATTGTCACTTTGACACATTTCCTACGAGTACCGTCTTGAAAACTGTTTTAAATTAACGCTCCGACATATTTGTTAATTTATAATGTTAATGTTTATTACGGTCTCGCTCACCGACTTGGGACGAATAAAAGTGTAGAAGTGTTAAAGAGAGGATATTTGTGATCGATTGAAAAGAGCCCAAGGACTCTGAAGTCTTCAGAGCTCACTCACAAATTTGAATATTTAATCACATATTGCTACCTACCTACCTTAAAAAGTACCTACTAATCTACCTACCTACCTACCTACTTACCTAGTAAGTAGTAAAGGTGTAAAGTACCTACTTTACAGACCAGAATGGATGTATATACAGCAATATGTGATTGAATAACACATAGGTATGGGTTTATATAAAACGAATCATAAAATTGACGTCATTCGCCGTGAAGTTATATAAATTTTATAACACACCATTAAGCAGAAATTCGTTTTTTCCCGCCATTAATTTTCGATCGACATCATCTGTTTATGTGCAGTTATGTCTAAAAGACCTCTTGTGTCTTGTCAGAGTTTCACCACACAAACCTTACCCCATTTTGTTAAGTGGAAGTTCTTTCGATCATTCTTTTTATCCGACTGCAAGAAAAGAAGTTACCTATTGTAAATGATTACAATCTCGAACCATCTTGGTACCTACCATTTTGGTACCTACTTGTTATTGATATAATATTGTCTAAGTGTTTAAATTTATATATTTATTCTTGCAACAATTTTATTTAAAAAATCGAATAAGATGTAGAAACATTTTTTTGTGTAACATTTTGATGAAACGCAAATTCTAGTCTGATCATAGGAAAAATAACACTGAATTTAATAGCATCTCTTACAAAAAAAAACCTGCTTGTTCCGTACATACAGGAATAAGTATTTTCTCTATGATATTTCGAGTACACAATTTGGAAGTCGATTAGTATTATCTTTGCTTCCTAGTTTGTTCATTTTAAAAATATGGCAACTTACTACTTGTCAAAGCTGACAGAAGGTGTGAATTCATTCGCTTTCCGCCATGATTTTTTTCTCTGCTTTCCGCCTCCGTGCTGTGCGGTCGAAAAAAACGTTCCTATGATTTGAAAATCTAACGGTCACGGTTTAGAAGACTCATGCCGAAATAATCCTGAATTAACCCCGGAGCATTTGTTAAGTTTTTGATATTAAGTATCCGTAGTTGAAATACGTTTAAATAAAGTATAATGCAACGAAAGGTATATTATTTATATTAGTTTAAATAGACAACATTATGTAGGTATAAAACCAGAATTGACAAAGAGAAGAATAACAGATGGAAGGTAACTATAGTAACTAGGTATAGATAATGAAGGAACGATATATGATCTCTTCACACCCTCCAAACTTTAAAAGAATTTGGAAATTTCATTTGGAAATTCTTTTTCAATCCAATCTTTCCACTCAATTCTTTCTAATCTTGGACCAAAAAGTGGCTTAGTTAGCATATCCGCCAGTTGTTTCGTGGATGGAACTTGTTTTACTAGCAGTTCTCCGTTGGTAACACGCTCACGTACAAAGAGATGCTTCAGTTTAATGTGCTTAGTACGTTTGTGGTACTCATATTTTGGATAATCAATCGTTTGTCAATAGAATCTAAATAGAAATTTGTCTGGAGAATTCTTACGTCTTTCGAAATAAGTGACTTGTGTTTGTTTGGAACATATACCCTGTACGCCTTGCTAAAATCCGAATAACCGACAAATACTCCTGGAATTGCCTTAGGTGCAAATTTCGAACCCTTAGCTCTACCTTTCATAAGCACAAATGCTTTAGATCCAAAAGTATGGAGATGATTTACGCATGGTTTTCTTAGAACCCATTTCTCAAATGGCGTACTGTTTCCTATAGCACTGTTTATGCTTCTATTGGATAGATAGTTTGCTGTATTGATAGCTTCTGCCCAAAGAAACATTGGTGCTTTTGCGTCGATAAGCATTGCTCTTGCTTTCTCCAATAATGTCCGATTTTTCCTTTCAGCGAGACCATTCTGGTGTGCGGTATAGGGCGCAGATAAACGTCTTGCAATCCCATGTTCCTGTAGATAGGCTTTAAATTTGTCGTTGACATATTCTGTGCCGTTGTCTGTTTGCAAGTGCTTTATCTTATTTCCAGTAAAATTTTCCATTTCTTGTTTATAGACCTTAAAATGATCTAATGTTTCAGACTTATTTTTCATGAAGTAGACACGTCCATATCTACTGTAATCATCAATAAAAGTGACGAAGTAACAGTTGTTTCCGTAGGAAGATTTGATAGGACCACATACGTCACTGTGGACAATCTCCAAACGTTCAGTAGTTCGTGGAGTTGTTCTTTGTGGTGGGCTAGGAACCCGTGTCATTTTAGCTTGAATACAAGCGTCACAATCGGACAGAGACTCATTTTTATCAAAGTTTAATCCAATCAAAGTCTCGTTGTTGAGAGCTAGATGAAGATCTTTGTCATTCATATGTCCGAGCTTCTTGTGCCATTCCAGTAAGGAATTCTTTTTCGTTGAAATTGTTTCAGTCGTTGCTGCGTAATTTCTTTCATCTTTGACGTTTAGCAATTTCACGTGGTAGAGACCATTATTTGTGGATTTTTCTGCAGTTATAATTAAATCTCCACTTGTATTATGAACAAATGCTTTGTCTTTTTTAAATGCAACAGTAGCTCCGTTTTCTGTCATTTTTGTCACTGATAATAAAAGTTCTTGCAAAGTGACGGAACAAATAAGGTGTTGTCAAGATGAATTATGTGTGTTTTATTTTTCAAAGAAACTCTCCCTTCTCCTTTGATCTCGGTTGAGTGATTTTCTGATGCGAAGTTAAGTTTTCTAGAAGTAGTTGATATACTTTTAAAGTAATGACGTTGATAAGTCATGTGTGAGGTACAGCCGCTGTCGAGCACCCAGTCATCTTGGTTATTTTGGTTTGAAGTACGAGTAAGAAAGCACTCTTCTGCGTAGAGGGAACTTTTAGAATTAGCGTTGTTTTCTTTGTTTTTCTTCCAGCAATTAGAGCAAATCTTATGCGTCTTCTTCTGAAAGATTTTACGTCCCGATTTCTTGCAGATTTTACAAGACACATATAGTGCATCTTCGTCTTCGTTCTGTTGCGGGCTTACTTCGACGTTACGGTGTCGGGCATCACTCTCTTCGATAATTTTTATTTTAAGTTCTTCTGGTTTCGGTAGTACGTCGCGTGACTCCATTGCAACACGAAAGTTTTCGTATTCCGGGGACAGACTGTACAGCATTAGGATAGTGAGTAAGTCCTCGTTTATGTTTACATCCATATCAGCAAGCTTGTCTACAGTGTCCATAAATTTATTCAGGTGTTCACGAACGTTGTTGTCTTCGAGTTTTGTCATTATTAGACTCTTAAGAAGAGTTGCCTTTCGCGCGGGTCCTTTACTTGCATGTATTTCCCTTAGTGTGTCCCATAGGGCTTTAGCAGACGTGCATTTTTTGATATTTTTTAGTTGCGAGGGAGCAATCAGCAGAATTAGTTCTGATTTTGCCTCTCTGTCACCGTCAATCTGAGCGTGTGTTGGAGTTTGGGGTAATTGGTCCACTACAAACCTCCACAACTTGTTCTTGACTAGCACGGCTTCAGCTTGAATCACCCAGGTATCATAATTGTCCTTGTCTAAAGGATGGATATTATATGTTGTTTTCGGCATTTTTATGTTGCACGAGTTTAACACTATCGAACTTCGAATACGTTCTAACGTGTGGTTCTAACGCTCTGCTACCATGTTAAGTTTTTGATATTAAGTATCCGTAGTTGAAATACGTTTAAATAAAGTATAATGCAACGAAAGGTATATTATTTATATTAGTTTAAATAGACAACATTATGTAGGTATAAAACCAGAATTGACAAGAGAAGAATAACAGATGGAAGGTAACTATAGTAACTAGGTATAGATAATGAAGGAACGATATATGATCTCTTCACAGCATTGGATCTAGGAGGACTATAGATGCTGTGATGAAGACAGGCCTGTCAAAAGATCCACCTCAGCAATAAGCAGGTTAGTAAGATTGCCTTAATAAACTCTTCAATACTGCTTAAGCCGTATAATGCCTGTTAAAAAAATTAAGTTACTCAGGTACCTACCCGTTTTCGCCGCAAAAAAATATGAACACTCATTTTTTGACATAACATTTCCCATTGAAACTTACCTAGCCACAGGGTTCAATTATGTCTTTATATTTTCACGACATTTGAAGGTCCCCTATTAAAAGTTGGCGATCTTGGCCCCATTTGCGAGCACACGTGTTGTATTGCTATGTACTTAATGTCTTTTTTTGGGGAGCGAAAGTTTTTATGAGGCTAAGCTATTAACGACTTGAGTTTCTTCCTCATTTTACTGATGTTTAGATAAACTGTATGTAGGTATTAGTTTTTACCCGTGGCTTCGCACGCTTGAATTTCCCACGGGAACAGTGTTTTTTGTCGGTGTGCCGTTGTCACTAATATAATACGGCATAGTGACGCGCCCCAACCTCGCACGTCAAGTACCCCACAGCACAACCGGACCCGGGGCTTAAGCGGATCAGGGATCTGGGGCTCCTCCGTATCCTGCCTATTCCTGACTATTGCTTACATGTGACAACGGATAGAAGTTAGTACAGAGCGACTTTGACAGTAACTGAGAATGACAACAGTCCGTGCACTCAGACAACCGTCCGCACACCGAGACGTATCTGGATATAATGAGTCACACCTCAGTGCGGGTAGCGGGGAACTATCCGGTCCGCTAGTACGCCACAGTCGGGATAAAGGAGTCGTAAAGAGATAACAAACAAACGAATGAACTAACTCACTGTGAGGATAAGTCAGCGTCTTTTTACACGACTGACCAAAAAAGGAGTGTTATGTTTTCAGGGTTCATGTATGTATGTAAGTTTCTTTATTCCACCATAAGTCCGGAACGACTAAACAGATTTCTATGTGAGAGGTATTTTAGATTCCTTGCATTCTTCCGAGTGACATAGGCTATGTGAGTTGTCAGTCGTGTTTTTTATTTATTGATAACTAGCTGTCGCCCGCGGCTTCGCCCGCGTGAGTTTCGCTTAGATGAAAAATCTCACTTGGAGCTTTTCATCAGATGTTCCAGATCTTTAATTTTTATACGTCAGCAGAAAATGCTTACCAGGTTGAACGATTTTTGCTAAGGCGCCATTTCCATATATGTTATAGTGTAGCTGGTCTCTTAGAGTTATTCATCAGATGTTCCAGATCTTCAATTTTTATACGTCAGCAGAAAATGCTCATCAGGTTGAACGACTTTTGTTAAGGCACCATATCCAAATTTCTTATAGTTTAGCTGTTCTGCTATGGTTCTTCATCAGGTGTTCCAGTTTTCAAAATCAATTATAGCCTATATGTTGCCCAGGCTTAATAGCTATACAACAAAAAAAGTTTCATTCAAATCCGTCCAGTAGTTTTTGCGTGAAACGCGTACATACATACAGACAGACAGACAGATAGACAAGAAATTCCAAAAATATTTTTTTGCTTTCTATTGTTCTTTTTAAGTGTCCCTCTATCCATTTTAGTCAAAAATACTAAATGTACAGACAAAATATTATTACTGTTTTATTATATGTATAGATTAGCTTATTTTATTTAAATAAATAGATAGGTATTAAGCGATATTTAGTTTTTTTTGCATCGAGTACTGATAAGCACTTCTATTTGATGAACTTAAGAACATGGAGAAAACAATTCTGAAAAAAATGCGCTATATAATTTTCACACAAGAAAATCTTTAGGCAAAGGTGGTTATTATTAATCTTAGTTATAATAAATTCTTGTCACGTAAATTTTATTAAAGCAGTGAACGCAAAATGATTTAAAAAAAAGGTATAGTTACCAAAAATAAATTAAGTATCATTTTTAGTAAAAAAGTGACAGCAAAATGTAAATTCGTAACAAAATATCCTAGACTAAACAGATTTCTATGTGAGAGGTATTTTAGATTCCTTGCATTCTTCCGAGTGACATAGGCTATGTGAGTTGTCAGTCGTGTTTTTTATTTATTGATAACTAGCTGTCGCCCGCGGCTTCGCCCGCGTGAGTTTCGCTTAGATGAAAAATCTCACTTGGAGCTTTTCATCAGATGTTCCAGATCTTTAATTTTTTATACGTCGGCAGAAAATGCTCATCAGGTTGAAAAATGCTCATCAGGTTGAACGATTTTTGTTAAGGCACCATTTCCATATTTCTTATAGTTTAGCTGTTCTGCTATGGTTCTTCATCAGGTGTTCCAGTTTTCAAAATCAATTATAGCCTATATGTTGCCCAGGCTTAATAGCTATACAACAAAAAAGTTTAATTCAAATCCGTCCAGTAGTTTTTGCGTGAAACGCGTACATACATACAGACAGACAGACAGACAGACAGACAGACAAGAAATTCCAAAAATATATTTTTGCATTCTATTATTCTTTTTAGGTGTCCTTCTATCCATTTCAGTCAAAAATACTAAATGTACAGACAAAATATTTTTACTGTTTTATTATATGTATATAGTAGCTTGTTTTATTTAAATAAATAGATGGTATTAAGCGATATTTAGTTTTTTTTTGCCTCGAGTACTGATAAGCACTTCTATTTGATGAACTTAAGAACATGGAAAAAAAATGCCCTATATAATTTTCACAGAAGCAAATCTTCAGGCAAAGGTGATAGCTTAGTTATTATTAATTTTAGTTATAATAAATTCTTGTCACGTAAATTTTATTAAAGCAGTGAACGCAAAATGATTTAAAAAAAGGTATAGTTACCAAAAATAAATTAAGTACCTATCTTTTTTAGTAAAAAAGTGACAGCAAAATGTAAATTCGTAACAAAATATCCTAGGCTTAGTAATAATCCTGTTCTTTTATCCTTTCTCCGCTCGTTCATAATAATTACTGTACTAAAGAAAATTAACGCGATTTTCTTTACGCAAATAGAGAAAAGGGGAATAATTCTGCAGCAATAAGTTAATTAATTAAAAATTACTGTGCTTCCGAGTAATTAATATAATTAGTCAAAAGGGTGTGTTGAGATTTTTTATATATCTAATCTCTTCTTAGTCGTGTGTTGATTAAATGTGAAACAAAGTGATGTAATGTCATTCACATATTGTATTCTCCCTAATTCTTTGAAATACCTATCAACAGAATTGAGAATCGTATAAAGCCAAATAAATGTGGCATAGATGCGTGTGCGCTGATAAAAGCTAAATAAAGGACTGAATGAAGCTGTGGTGGCCGAGTGGTTGGTAGGGCCCTCCTGTGACTGCAAAGGTCCCATGTTCAAATCCTGTCCATGCTTCAAGAGTCTGACTCATGTATAGTCGTTTCCATCTACCACCACTTGCTTCCGGTGAAGGACAACATCGTGAGGAAACCTGCACTCTAGTTGATGATTATCAGCTGGTGAAATGGAGAAGGAAATGGCAAACCACTCCATTAAAAATGCCAAGAGTTGTAGTTTCACTCGACATCATAACCACGACCCTCAGTCATGAAGAATACGACTATAGGGGGAGGATAGGATACTGATCCAAATCTTCTAAACTCAATCAAAAATACTCAATCGAATCGAGGTAATGCTGTAGGTATACGTACGCTTGTTTTTAGCATCTCCTTACTAATCACCTCAGTGTTACTCAATAACAACAAAATGAAGAGCACAGCGCCTATAAAGAAGCGTGAGAAATAAAAAGATAGGCAGACGACATAAGGAAGATAGGAAAAGTTACCTGGACAAGGACAGCCAATGATAGAATGGAATGGAAAGAGCTGGAAGAGGCCTATGTGTCTCAGGACACGCTGAACACTATACTGGGAAATCCGTTATGTGAATAATGAGAATTTTTTTTTTTTTAATTAGTGTTTACATGTATGTGTTTAGCAATAAAGGCTTAAATAATAACAATAATAAAAACTTTTAGGGCGTAGTCACAGGCGAAACCTAGCAAACTATAAATTACTGCGCCATTAAAATTCTTAGCTAGCCCTCAGGCCTAGGAAATCCCAAAAACCGCACCGTTACACCATTAGTCTGACCTTTAAACGCATAACGACCCAAACTCCACATAGAATAACGTTAACGATACCGAAATTATATATATTTGCTAAGTTACGCAGTAATGGAAAGGCAAAGTGGCGAACTTTTTGTATTTAGGCCGTGTTTTAGCGATAATGGAATATTGCGACGCTTATATGTTCTTATATATCTTACCCAGCGTCCTACGTTGGCGGCAAAACGCTTCAAATGCGACGAAGCAGCACGGCACCGCTCTATGCGTAAAAGTCAAATGTATGTGTACAAACTTGTGGCCTATGTTAGCGGCGTTGTCGCGTGTAATATTACCATTGTCGCATTTGTTGCATTTGAAGTTCACGTGGGACAAGGGGATACCCAGCGTCCTACATGACCCGTCGCGCGCTTCAAATGCAACAAAGCAGTGCGGCGCCGTGCTATGCGTAAATGTGAAATGTTTGGACGTACATGTTTTTGGCCATTTGTCGCATTTGAAGTCAACGCAGGACAGGAGGTTAGCCTTTTTATATTTAGCCTGAAACTCTTTCACGTAATGTGTTATTTGCAGTAACGTCTTTTAGTCGTTTTTCTTCATGGCTTAGGGTCGAGATTTATTTATTTAGTCGTATGGCATGCATGCACCCAGATGCCCTTCGTAATATTAAACTAGTAGCTATAACCTAATATCTAAATTCTTAACCCATTGGGCTGCGTTCGAGATCATTACGTGGGTGGAATGAAACACACGCAACGACTTTCGTGTCAATGTTAATGGAGTGGTTTTTCTAGTAATAATCATCAACAAGAGTGCAGGTTTCCTCACGATGTTTTACTTCACTAGAAGCTCTGGTCTATGAAAACCGCCATACATGAGTCAAATTAGTATGCAAATGGTACACAAGTAGGAATTGAACCTGGTTCCTTTTGACGACATACGTCATTTTTATAGATATCTTAACCACTGTCGCATCGCTCTAAAAACAGCCACTGAAAAGCTCACTTGTAATTATTTTAATAGGTTGAGGTTGATCATAATATTTCTTTAAAGACATCTTATTTACTTTTTACTAAAAATCTTGGAATAAATACTCGTCTTTTCGTCGCTAATAAAGTAATTATCTCTCAATTCCTTCTAAGTATTACAGAAAACCGATTCAGTAAAATTAATCACATAAATTATAGCACATTTTCATGAGAATCCAATTTAACATGATAACTGTGTGAAAATTATGTGCGATCCAGGGTTGTCACTGAGCCAATTTTATGACACACTGCCGTTATTTGACAAGGGTTGAATTTAACATTAATTATTGCTGATTTAGCGTTTTCAAATTTTAACTTTAGTCATGTTTATAGATATGTTTAGGTAACTTTTTTTCTTATCCAGTTTGTTATTACTACCACGGGTGTCAGATTCTTTAAAGTCGCCTTAAGTCAACCTTAAGTCTAATCTGGGAACCCATCACTTTATCGCAATTTACTTCAACGATTTTCATGTCCCATAAAACCATTCGCAGATGTTTTAATACAATATGTAACAAATCCTTAAATCTCTTTACATCGAAATTTCATTTACACGATAACTCATTACGTACAAATACAGTCTATCGTTATTTCTTTTTATATTTTATGTATTTTATCGAAATAATGGAACATCGAAGTTTTGTTACCCATAATTTTATTTCCATGTAAGTTTCAGTTTGCAATATATTTGAAACATCAAATATTACATATTATGTTACCCTATATGGATTAATCTGGTTGTATTGTATTGATCAACAGTACATTTATAGCTAATTCTCTAATTATAAATGGATCACAAATCCGACTCAGAGCACCCCGACTCCACGTGGCTCAACTTTGTCATATACTAGAGTGTTATTCCTTCGTGCGGAACCAGAAGGGTCGCGAAGGAGGTCCTGAAAAAATGAGGGCACGAGGCTGAAGCGAAGCGAGGGGGGGAGGTGGCGAGCGAAGCGAGCCGGCGACCTCTCGAGCGGAGCGAGGTTGAGTGCCCGAATGAATCGAAGGGCCGACGGAGCGAGTCTTCTGGTGGAGCCACCCAGAAATACTTGCTTGCTGCATGCCTGCTTGCAAGCTTGCTTGTATGCTTGCTGCATGCCTGCTTGTATGTTTGCTGCATGTTTGCATGCTTGCTGCATGCCTGCTGCATGCTTGCTGTATGCCTGCTGCATGCTTGTTGCATGCTTGTTGTGCTTGCTGTCAAAATCGAATAATATAGAACTGACCGCAACACATGTTATCGTTACCGAGCGAATGCTTCGTTCGATGAAACGTTACTGCGATTAAAAGTTATGATACGCATCGTTACATATTGAAACATGTTATTATGAATGTTTGTATCGATATCCTAATACATGAGTGAAATTTTAGTTTGATTGTTTTTCTTGAAATAGTAGCAATTTTATAACGTTTTTTTTAGGAAATGTTGTTTGATATTATGAAACTGCGATAATAAGTTTTTCGATGTTTTAAGAAAAATATATATTGAAAAACGTGGAATAGTTTTCTGGGACATGATAATCGATGTGACAAAAATCTGTATTTTAATAGACACCCGTCTAATCTATATTTTACAAACCTAAAACTTTGAGCAGAGTCCGTGTCTTTTTCCAATCAATAGAAGACAGATTACGCTTTTTAAATATTTTTAGGGTAATTTTTTTTCCTGTATTTTCCTGTTGTTATGAATAATTAATGAAATGTCAAACAAGTTATTTTTACATGACTGCTCAAAAATGAGTGTCATGGTTTCAGAGTAAGTATTTTAGGATAACTTCAACTAGCGTTGCAGGACTATCGATAGTTTGACTATCGATAGTTGACCTTGAAAATAGTCATACTATCGATAGTATCGATACTAATGATGTTTTTAATCAATAGTATCGATAATATGAAATTACAATACTATTGAATTTTTACAAGCTATCGATGGTATTGATTAGAAAACATCAATACTATCGATAGTATTGGAAAGCAATACTATCGATAGTTTTGGGTATCATCAACAATATTGCAAACTATTGGCTATCGATACTATCGATAGGCCTATTAGGATAGGACTATTTTTCAAGGTCACAATACTATTGACAATACTATCACTGCAACACTAACTTCAACTCTTTAATCCCTTGCAAGACTCAGATTTATTAGATATGGTTATAATATTGTATATTGGATTTTTAATATTTAAGGATTAAATTGACGTTAAATTGACCTTTACGTTAAGTAACTATTCCATGAAAGTTTAATGTCAACTGAAATTTTACTATAAATTTTGTTCAATTAATTCTAATGAATTCAATTATTTTGTCTACTGTGATGAATTAGATGACTCACTAGAATTCGTCATAAATACTTACACTCAGACGTAGTTTAACTCAGCCAAAGCTAATAAATTTTAAGTATATAAATAAGTACTTAAGTTCGTAAGAAGAAGTTCGTAAGTACGTAAGAAGAAGTTTTGTAGTAATATGAATAACCAAATTGTTATTGTAGATATATAATATATTTTTTAATGAAATTAAACGACAAATCAGAAGACAAGAAAAAAATCTCCCAATACATTTTGACGTAGGTCCGAGCTGCATTAGCAGTCGTTATAACCCACCAATTTGTATTGGCCCAGCATAGTGGGTGATGGCCCATCCTTCTTACTACTATCACTGAGTCTTGGCCTCCAACACAAGAGCACACCAGCGTCTCTGGTCTCGCGCCAGCTCCCGTCAGTTAACTTGCAGCTCGCGTAGGTCAGCGTCAACCATATAGCTCCAGAGCGGTATCTGGGGCGGCCCACCGATCTGTGGCCGACCCAGATAGGCTCTACGCCCTCCCTCTTCATCCTCCTTAAGAAATACTTTTTGTTTTGCTATATCCTAAGTGGGATTGGACGGGCCACGTCTGCTGTATGCACACAGAAAGATGAATTCAAAACCTAACATACTGGATTCCAGCCGAGGGGTATAGGAAGAGAGGGAGACCAAGAACTAGATGGTCTGATAATTTAAAGGGATTCGATAAGAGCTGGATGGAAAAGACGAAGGACAGAGATGAGTGGAGAGAATTAGGGAAGGCTATTGCCCAGCAGTGGGACATAAATAGTTAGCAAAAAAAAATCCTAATTCACCACTTTTCTTTAATAAATACGCTTGATTAACTCCAAAACCTGATGAATCTAAATCCAAACAGATTGTCCGATAATTTCGAGCCTCATGAATCCTAAGACAAGTTCGGACAAGACGCCCTCAACCGCTATATTTGAATTGCAAATGGCCGCCGAAGAAAATACGACAATTAATTCGGATAACGTTGATGTCCAATCAGTTAAGTGGGGATAAGTTTGGCAAATAGTTGTAACTTATTTTGGGTAGATTTTTTTAATGATTAAAGAAAAAATAAACTATTTAATACATACATATATAGAATCACGTCTTTATCCCTTACGGGGTAGACAGAGCCAAGAGTCGTGAGACTCGAAGGCCACGCTTAACTGAATGGTGGGCTCTCTGATAGAATGGAGATTCAGGTATAGTGACAGGTTGCTAGCCCATCGCCTATGAGTGCCCAGTGAGTTTAATCCCCAGTTAAAACCCTTTTCCTCGATTGACTTTTACAATCAGCGCGGGAAGAGAAGCAGCTGGCACATTCTACGTCTTTTCTTTGCTCCCAGACCAGCATGAGAGCAATAAATAGTGGAAGGAAGAAACTATTTAATATCTTATATTAATGGCAAAAGGTATAGCACTGACACTGACATAGATGATTGCAACATTATGTGTGGGTGGGAAACCTATATGGAAGAAGGGATCAAACGAAATTTTTATACGCGTATGAAGTCTTAGATAAAAGCAAGTAGAAGATAAACTGACGACAGCAATTTCAACACTTTGCAACAGTTGCTGGCAACAAAGTGTCACTTTCAATCCCCAGTATCTATTGACGAATGTACAGACAATAGAAAATTCGTTGCAAAATCGCCTTTATTTACCAATGCATAGAGGTCAGAACAGGGTAACTTCATATGCAGTTGACTGCCACCATAATATTGAAATGAACTGCTTTCAGATCTCTACTGTCATAGATCAACATAATTTTGAAATAAAATACTTGGTGTGGGGATTGAGTCAGCTATTTGGTAAGATATTACTTATAGGATTTTAGGAAATTTGAATAAATTCAGGTTTTATTCGTCTGAAAGCAATAATATTTTCAAGCTGCTATACGTGAGACAAGATACAAACAGAGCAGATAAATGATAGGTTACTTTATTTAAAAAAAAAAAACCGAAATATTAATTTTTTGTTGCAAATGATTTGATTGTTAGTTCAGTATCCCATAACTACAGAATTTTGAATTATCAACAAGAATTTTGAGGAAGGTAAAACATTACAAGGATCATGAGGAAGGTATTTGTGTTTAATTAACGCTGGCAAAGTAATAAATAATAATTATAATAAATCTTTATTCATCAAAAAGGATTTATGCAGAAACAGTAACAAGCGATCCCACACTAGGCTAAGCCTGTATCGTGGGTATCAAGTACTAATTCTAATTTAATCAGTAAAAACAATTAAAACAGCGCGACGTTTACATTAAAACATAAATAAATTAATACTGCATATTTATTAATTATTTAAAAATTAACATTCTATCAAATACATTCATTTACTATTTCATAACAATCCTAATCCTAACTAATATTATAAATGCGAAAGTGAGTTTTTTGTTTCTTTATTTAATTGTTTGTTACCTCTTCACGCTCTTCTACTAAACCAATCTTCCTGAAATTTCGCATACACATAGTTGGAAGTACGCAGAAGGACATAGGGTACCTTTCATCCCGGGAAAAAGCACTGTTCCCGTGGGAAATTCACGCGGGCAAAGCCGCGGGCGAAAGCTAGTTCATTATGAACAATCTCACAACAAGTCTCCATCAAAAGCTAGTCTATGTATAAAAGACATCGATGTTAATATTTTTAAAAGAAAAACAATTGAGCGTTCCTCCAAAAATCATAAATTATTATTTCCCTTACAAATTACAAAGACAACTTCGCAACGATTTGTCAATAGGAGTCGATAAAACGGAAAATCTTACAAAATGGAGGCCTTGAATAAATTATCACTTACAATGGCAACAAATTCAGACCAAATTAATATCATAAATTCGTTCAAAGGCCATTGAATGATGATAGGAAACAGTTGAATAGGCAAAGATCGTATACAAATGGGTCTTCAGAAGTTATGTAAAATAATATCGAGACCCAAAATCAACCCTTTGAGTGTGTTCTAGACTGGGATAAATAACTCAATGGTTCTAGACTTATTATTATGGCTATTGATAATTTTAGGTCTGAAAAGATGTCTAACCATAAAAATCTTCCAGCAATTATTAAGGCTTCAATCAATATTGTAGGTAGGCACGAACCTCTGGTAGATACATTTAAGTACTTAATACTAATTAAATAACACATAATTAAATAAATATGGTATCATAAAGCCAAGTAAGTAGTTTAGGTACCTCACAAGATACACACAAGAAGAGCAACTTATGATCTCAATATTTAAGATATGCATTAAAATATCTTTTGATTAATGACACTTTGAAAGTTGGTCACTACGTGTCGGAAGATCCTGAAAAAGACTAAAAATTTATGTTACTAGCTGTAGCAGCTCCGTCTGTGGCATATATAAGTATTTTGTATATTTTTTATATAAATTTTGAAATTACAGTTCAATAAGAGTTGTTTTTTTGCAAAAAAAAATATATCTCTTGTCTAACTACTTATATCCGATTAGCTGTGACAGCGTAACAGGCAGTCGGAAAGACTTTCACATTTATATTATTAATATGGTTACTAGGCAACGCAACTCCCTAAGAAACAGAGTACACAACAACGAAATTAGGAAGCGCACAAAAGTAACAGACATTGGCAGAAAGGTTGCTACTCTGAAGTGGAAATGGGCAGCTCACATATGCCGTAGGAGGATGGAAGATGGGGCCGAAAGTTACTGAACTGGATACCGTGGATGGGATGCATAAAACAAGGCAAACCAGCTGCTCGTTGGAGTGACGACATAGCAAAAGTTGGAGGACCATTATGGTAAAGGATTGCACAAGACCGAGAAGCTTGGCGTGCGTTAGAAGAGGCTTATGTAAAGCAGTGGATTCATTTAGCTGCAATAGAAGAAGATGGTTACTAGTTGTTCCGCGTGATTTCACATACTTTTACACAGAAATCTTTTATGGTCTGATTGAATTTTGTAAATGTCGATACAACAAAAATTTAAATACCATTTAAATTAATCGCTTTTGTCGCAAAAAAGACCAACATTAAAACAGTCTGAAATGAGTTGCAAAATGTTTCTTTTAATTACTCGATTCAAGCTTTTAGTGACGATGCAAATGATGTCATTTAAATCGAACTCGAATCGATCATATAAAAAGTTGAAGAGATAAAGGTACTGGCTATAAAGACTTACTTTATTTTCGAATACTTTTTTACAAATTTGGGTTTGAACGTCCATTTTCTCTGAACGGCCATTTCGTTCGAACCCCATGACCATATACTTGAAAGTCCACGTAACTTGAAATAAATTTATAATACCTACAAGAACTAATGTATAAAATTAAAATAAAAAACTTAAAGGATAAAATAAACTAAAAGTAACTAAAATATAACTTCTAATAAATTAAAACTATAAGTAGGAAATGTTCCGCAGGTCATTGCCCCGTGGAAGCGTGCCCAGAAGACTTGCAGCATTGCCGCGTTGGATGGCATTGCTTATTCTTTGAGAAAAGTTAAACATTGCCACAGAATTAATATTAGTACTACGTAACATTGCTTAGAAGAATTACCTAATAAAAAGTAATTGTGCCGTTATTAACGTACTATATAAGTTGTTTTCCAGCTAAGTGTGGCCTTCAAGTCTCCCGACTCCTGGCTCGGTCTACCCCATAAGGAAAATAGACGTAAGATGTAACACATCAAAAAATTACTATAACCTCTATATCGAAGCCTTTAAACGTGTTAACTCGTCTCAAACCAGGAGAAATCGCCTATTGAGGTCGCCATTTGCAATTCAGATCCGACCATTTTCAATTTACAATCAACAGAATAAAATTAATTCAATAGCCGCAACGAAGAATGTTTCTGTTTATACAAAGAAGGCATTATTCTGGTATCAAATGAACGTTTATTTTAGGGGTTGATTTGAAATTTGTATTAAGTGATAAGTAATATACAAGGTGTTTATTTTGTGGGTTTGTTTTGTTAAAATTCCAGCTGGCTTTATTTTCGAAGGAAATTTGAGACAAAGAACTTTATATCCAATTCCCGGTTTTCCCTCTACGCATGTATCAAATTTCATAGAAATCCGTCTAGTAGTTTTTTCATGGAAGAGTCGAAGAGACATACAAACATATAGATTACTAGCCGCGCCCCGGGGCTTCGCTGCCGTGAGAATTTTGGGATAAAAAGTACCTATGTGCTATACCCGGTATTTTCTACCCGTATACCAAATTTTATCGAAATCCGTCTAGTAGATTTTGCGTGATTGAGTAACAAACATCCTCACAAACTCACATCCAAACTTTCGCATTTATAATATTATTAGAATTTATGATAGAGTTGATTAGGTGACACCTTTGGATTAATTGTCCAACCCAATATTAGGATCAAATATTGTATAAGCCTTAACAAATATATTTAAAAAAAAAAAAAGTAAAGATTCGCTGGCCGCACTGGCCAGTTAGAAAATTAGAAGAAAAGTATAACGTAAAAAAGAGCGCGAATATAAAATTGTGAAAAAAGATGATTCAATACATATTCAATGTCGTACTTCAGTTCAGTTCTATGATTTAAGATCAAATTGTATTTTATGATAAATAGCTCGATTGATAGTTAAGTTATATATTACTTCATCAGAACACAGTGTAAAGTGAAAGTTCTTTGTGTAATATCTAACAGTGCAATACAATTCATCCCAACAGTTCAACAGCTGCATTTTGATTTCCTCAGTCCAGTTCCATTCACACCTCCCTTTTTCATATACTTCATATGCTTTTCCTCACCACGCTAGTATCACGTTGTACATTTGGTCCAAACGAGCCACATTTCCATACCAGACAGTCCTCTAGTTCGTATTTCATACAATTCTTTGTCTTGTGAATAGTGTACATTGCATATATTGTACATAGGTCTTATATCTATGAGTTTCCTGCCCCTGATCCAAGTGGTGGCTATTCAATTAGATATTTTTACCCATGGATTCGACAGAGTTGTCCTAAGCATGCAGTAACGGAGGTCTTGAAGTGAAAAGTTACCTACTCGCACACAACTGGCCGAGTTTACGACTCGGAATTAAAGGAGTTCCAGCCATCAAGAAAGGATTTGAAAAGAAGATTCATAAGCCCATCGAAGGAGTTCAACTACATGTCTGTGTGGTGTTGTATATAGTTAAAAGTGTGAGTGTAAAGAAAACAAAACTGTAAGTTCATTTTGTAAATAGTGCATTAGCGAATTTCGACCCAGTTACTGGTATCAAGAGACTTTCAATCTAGACTACCAAGTGCATGTATGCATATGTATTTATATAGATCATTGTAGACATTAGTTAGTTGACTGTTTATAGTTCTAAGGATCAAAAGGTCATTCACAGGTCAAATAGCGGTGACAGGTCGGTCACTAGCGAATATATAGATCATTTTATCAAAGAAATTATATTTATGTTTGTTCATTAAGATTTAGTTATAAACTCATCCACTTACCCTATATTTGTTTGTAGCTCAACTCTTGCCATTTCCTCACGGTGGGCGGTAGACAGTATTAGAAAGGACATTATATGCCCTTTGGTGGGCGGTATGTATAAGCCTTAACAAATATATTTAAAAAAAAAAAAAGTAAAGATTCGCTGGCCGCACTGGCCAGTTAGAAAATTAGAAGAAAAGTATAACGTAAAAAAGAGCGCGAATATGAAATTGTGAAAAAAGATGATTCAATACATATTCAATGTCGTACTTCAGTTCAGTTCTATGATTTAAGATCAAATTGTATTTTATGATAAATAGCTCGATTGATAGTTAAGTTATATATTACTTCATCAGAACACAGTGTAAAGTGAAAGTTCTTTGTGTAATATCTAACAGTGCAATACAATTCATCCCAACAGTTCAACAGCTGCATTTTGATTTCCTCAGTCCAGTTCCATTCACACCTCCCTTTTTCATATACTTCATATGCTTTTCCTCACCACGCTAGTATCACGTTGTACAAATATACACTTCTTTCCAAGTATGACAAATGAAAAATAAATTTGATGCTGTAGTTCATCTCGAACTCAAACCTCACAACAATATTGCGCTATATGAGAGTAATCAGTAATCATCATCACGTCGCCTATTTTCTAAAAATATCTAGCACTAGCTTTTTGCCCGCGGCTTCGCCCGCGTGTATTTCCCACGGGAACAGTGGCTTTTCCCGGGATGAAAGGTACCCTATGTCCTTCTCCGTACTTTTAACTACGTGTATGCAAAATTTCAGGAAGATTGGTTCAGTAGATGAAGCGTGAAGACGTAACAAACAAACAAATAAACAAACTCACTTTCGCATTTATAATATTAGTTAGGATTAGGATTATAGATATTGATTTTTTTGTTATATGTTTTTACTACTATGTATGGGCCAAACTTCGTGATGATAGTGTAGTTAAGGAGTGAAACCCCAAAAACAAACAAATAAACAATCAAACTTCCGCATCACAAGCTTCCTTTCAGCGATGAAAATTTATTTAACGCCAAAAATAACTCCAGTTCTGCTTGCCGAAATCAGCAATGCAAAATAAGTATTTGGTAGCCATTGGCAAATATTGTTACTCGATTATTTATTTTCTGCCAAGTATTTATTTTACTTACTCCATTTATTGCTTGTCTATTTAATATTCTTTGGAAAAAATGTAAAGTATTTTGTTTTCTACGAAAAATAACAGGTTTCATGAATTTTCCGCTAAAGTAAAAACTCCTGAAAGGCTACTAAAAGCAAAACAAACAACTTCTAAAAATTATCTTTGTTTTCTGTCGATTTTTAGTATCCTCTTCTGCTGAGAAATATTTAGGAAAATAAGGCCTTAATTTTTAAACTATTTTTTGGTATAGAAAATGAATGTTTACAGTAATGTTAAGCTATGCTTTGTCACGTAGGTCTCAACCAACTGTACTATGCGTAATCAATACATATTATCAATACATATAATAAAACAGTAAAAATATTTTGTCTGTACAATTAGTATTTTTGACTGAAATGGATAGAGGGAGACCTAAAAAGAATAATAGAAAGCAAAAAAATTTTTTTGGCATTTCTTGTCTGTCTGTCTGTATGTATGATGACGCTAATCTCCGAAAGTACTGAACCGATTTGAATAAAACTTTTTCGTTGTATAGCTATTAAGCCTGGGCAACATTTAGGCTATAATTTATTTTGAAAACTGGAACACCTGATGAAGAACCTTAACAGAACAGCTAAACTATAAGAAATATGGAAATGGTGCCTTAACAAAAGTCGTTCAACCTGATGAGCATTTTCTGATGACGTATAAAAATTGAAGATCTGGAACATCTGATGAAGAACTGCAAGAGACCAGCTACACTATAACATATATGGAAATGGCGCCTTAGTAAAAGTCGTTCAACCTGATGAGCATTTTCTGCTCACGTATAAAAATTGAAGACCTGGAACATCTGATAAGCAAAACTCACGCGGGCGAAGCCGCGGGCGACAGCTAGTATCAAATAATGTACAGAGGGCAGCTAACTGTATGGCCAGAGATGGAATTAGTTCATATCTAGTCGCATCAAATCCTATTGAAGACGAAACATAGTTATCGCATTGGGAAAATATTGGTTTGAGGTATAGTGCCATTTTAATTTGATGATAATAAAGTAGAAGAAATCATACGGTCCAAGATTTTTCCATAACAATAGGCAAAAATCATTTCCGAAGTTATCCTAAAATTGAATATGAGAAATGACATCGCTCTTTCCATTTCAATAAAAACTTCGATAAAACGCTCGACAATTTGCTGGGAGTCAAAAGCAATCGAACATTTAGCGGGAATAGAAATAGACTAAATAGACACCCACTCCTACCAGAGGGGCTATTCGCTAAATTGGAGAAATAATTCATTTTTCTGCTTGAAGGCACATAAAAGAGGACAGTGCGTTGCCCTCTGCCGTTGAATGGGAATATACGGGTTTGTTTTGTGAATTAAAATCGGATATCTTTTTTTTATTTTACACTCATTAAATGACTGTGTATTTTATTTTAAGAACTTACCTACAATTTTAAAATTTGATCATGAGTCATGGATAGATTTATCAACTATTGAAAATTAATGCAGTTAATTGTATATTGTTTGTACAGTTTACAATTTTTTGACAGAATTTATTGAAACTAACGGTATTTGCAATCTTATAGTGACTTATTATCCTAATCCTATCCTAACTAATATTAGAAATGTGAAAGTGAGTTTGTTTGATTGTTTATTTATTTATTTGTTTGTTACCTCTTCACGCTTTATCTACTGAACCAATCTTCCTGAAATTTCGCATACACATAGTTATAAGTACTGAGAAGGACATAGGGTTTTCATCCCGGGAAACATAAGTGTTCTCGTGAGAATTCACGCGGGCGAAGACGCGGGCGTATTATCCTAACTAATATTATAAATGTGCCGGAGCGTTTACATTAGTTAAAATTAACTGTGGTTTATTTTGTTAGTTAATCAATGGTTTTAAACAGTTGTTCGACTCAACTCGTCGGAAATGTGTCAAAGTGACACTGTCACTTATGTCAAACCAACGTGCGATCGGTATGACATTATAGCAGAACAGTCTTATTTGTGGCGCGGTGAGGTGCAGACGTGTCATCCGGTTGTGTTGAATTCTCTGTAGCTATGTAGTCAGTGATAAAATAGTGTTATTTTTGTGCTACTTAGTGCATGTAACGATGTGATTATTAGTGTTGGTGTTATCAACGAGATATAGGAGATCTTCGTTGTTGGATAGTTTTGATGGTTAAACTGTGTTTGGCTAGTTAGCATGGAAGACCATTCAGTAGAACTTACTGGTTGAAATGGATTGATCCGTGCGTGGTGGGGCACGGTTCCTTGCCGTGGGTAGGTTAGGGTTAGACCCTAGCCGTGACACGTGGACCAAATGAGAGGTTAGTGCTAGATGATTTCCTTATCCGTTAATATCCGATGAATCCCTAGATGCTTCGGGCTGTAACTTGAAGTAGGAGTTGTCTACCCTCTCTATTAAAAGCTGTGCATGTTATTTTGGAAATACCCTCATCCTGACAGTTAATTTGATCTGAACCCATTGTTGAAGTACCTGTACTGTGTTTACCGAGCTGGTCATCCGTTTCTGAGCTCGGCCCCCCTGAACCCATAATCATCTGATGATTATGATGTTGTGATGTGTATATCCGACAAATGCGAAAGTGAGTTTATTTGCTTGTTGGTTTGTTTGTTTGTTACCTCTTCACGCTTTATCTACTGAACCAATCTTCCCGAAATTTCGCATACACATAGCTACGGAGAAGGACATAGGGTACCTTTCATCGTGGGAAAAAGCTAAATTCCCGTAGGAAATTCACGCGGCCGAAGCCGCGGGCAAAAGCTAGTATTTTTATAAATGCATAAAGGATTTATTATTATTTTTATTATAATATTTATACTCAAAATTCTCACAGGAGTTAAACACCAAGGCGCATGTTATAAAGAAACTATTGAAGAGTTTGAAAATTGTAACCCCGTATGTTTTCTTAAACCGCTGATGGCTCTAAAATCACAACAAAACAGTTTTCATACAGGTTTTTCATCCATTGAACAAAATTTAAAGCCATTTTCAAACGACTTTTTACTTTGAGCCTCTGCTCAGGGCCTTTTGGATTGAAACATACGAAAATATGAATGGTGGATAAACGACCCATAGTTTCTATTTTTATAGTCATTTTGATAGTAGTCAGTACTTTCAAAGATTACGACTACGATTGTACGATTGTAGAATCTCCAGGTGTACTTTTTGTCTGAGGACAATTTTTTTTATACTATGGTAAATAGACATGCGTCCCACTCATAGAGTTATAATATACTGGCGCAGTCCAACCTGATGGAAAGCGGTCACCGCTGCCTATGGACGCCTGAAACACCAGGGATGACACGTATGGCCGACCTTGTATGATTATTTCACGCCCTTTTCGAAGAACTCCATGGCTCTAGGGAAAACCATGGCAGGGAGCTTATAGTTAGTAGCAAGTACGTGAAAAGAAAACCCTTATAAAGTACAGTGTACATGACTCCAAGTTATGAGTACACCAATTTAAAAAAAACTAACTTTCATAAAATCATGGAAGTAATAAGTATTGATATGAATAAAGCAATTGTTTGTCTGCCTATCGAAAAATAATGCGTAAAATTGTAAATTATTTGTCTGACAGTATATTAAAAGAAATAATCCAAATCATGAGGGTTATTATAATTATGGAATATCAGAATAGCTCAGTTCAATCTACAGTGATTTGGAAATGGGGCATCGTTTGGTTCGCATTGGCAGACATTCAATATTTCACTGATATGATAATATACAAAGCTATATTGTATCAATTGTTATACCAGGATCTTAAAAAATATTAGACAATTTATTTTATATAAGACTAGCTGTTGCTCGCGGCTTCGCCCGCGTGAGTTTCGCATAGATGAAAAATCTTTTTGTGTTCCAAAACTGTAGTAACTCTAAACTCCAGTACTCAAAAAAAAATTCAGCCATTGCTGGTTATCCCGTGTCCCGCGGGAATATATTATGTACTCGTAGTGAACCAGTTACAGTGTTAAAATTAATCAAAAGCGATATTTCATTCCAATAAACGATCTTCGTCTGCTCGTTATCTACAATTTCCCATGTACTCACCACTCCCACCCCGAGTCCTCTCTTTGTCCTATCCCGTATCCTGTCTATTTATACGTCAGTAGAAAAAGCTCATCAGGTTGAACGACTTTTGCTTAAATTTGCCCCGTATTTCCATTTATTTTATAGAGTAGCTGGATCTTGGAGTTCTTCATCAGATGTTTCATATAATCTTCCTAATTTTTATACGTCAGCAGAAAAATGCTCATCAGGTTGAAACGACTTCTTTTGCTATGGCAGCCATTTCCATATATGTAATAGAGTAAGCTGGTCCCTTTTGGAATTCTTCATCAGATGGATCCTAGATCTTCTTTGATTTTTATAACGTCAACAGAAAATGCTCGTCAGATTGATAAATTTTTGCAAAGATACCATTTCCATATTTCTTATAGTTTAGCTGTTCTGTTAAGGTTCATCAGGTGATCCAGTTTTCAAAATCAATTATAGCCTATATGTTGCCTAGGCTTAATAGCTACATTATACAACAAAAAAGTTTCATTCAAATCCGTCCAGTAGTTTTTGCGTGAAGCGCGTACATACATACAGACAGACAGACAAGAAATTCCAAAAAATTTTTTGCTTTCTATTATTCTTTTTAAGTGTCCCCCTCTATCCATTTCTAGTCAAAATACTAAATGTACACACACAAAATATTTTTTACTGTTTTATTATATGTATAGATTGTAAAAAAATGCTACCAAATACAATATAAACTCTAAAGTTTATATAATTTTTAATGCTACTAATGTATTGTATTAAAATTTCAAATAACAAAAAACTTATCTATAACTCAAAATTATCGTGAGGGAATTTTGGCAACAGAAATTCTTGTTCAAATTCTTTAAACGAAGACAGAATTATTCAATTATTGAAGTAATTATTCCGGAACTGGCTTGTGGGATAAATCCAACTTGTCCCACAAGACAGAAAAATAAGAGCAGAGTAAAGTGGCACGTGTAATGACTTTTTTTCAAGAGTCCCCATAAAAGTATGTTAGGTATTTTTTCAGCAAATTCTTAACTTGTTTCTCACACTTGACCAAATTTTAACGGTTCGTGAGATACAGCCCGCTGACAGAGTGACGGATGGATGATAGATGAAAACCTAGTACCCACAGTTTCATTATCAGCATCGTTTTGGGTCCATGAAATAGAAAAATAGTATCTTCCTTTTTCTATTGGCTGAAAAACGCATAGTCAATTTACGAAATTAACACCTTAATAAGAAAACAAGCGTCTAATTTCAGTCTTATGAAGTCTGAAGCATCATTTCCTTATTTTTCAAAAAGAGACGACACGGTTCAATGAACTTCCCGAATCATTCTAATATCCTGCGGAATACGTAGGAACTGAAATGGCCAATGTTTGGGACTCAAAAATGGACGGCTTTTGAAAATTATATATCGGCCCATAGAACAACACGGACTCCTTCGGAGGGAGTACTCATAGCGACATTTTACTATTGATATCTTTCTGGTATTTTTTGCGGGGGGTGTACACCAGCAAAAACCAAAACTATTACGACACCACACATACATAAAGAAACAATAGCATTGACATAATCAGTACGTACGTTTGTGTACGAATAAGTGACAGTTCACACATACATGCACTTCCTAGAGGTACTGGAAGAGAGGGAAAGCCATCAATGGCGACTCTCTTTCGTCGAAGAAAAATACACTACCTTTCATTCCGCGCACGGATGCGTCCTTGTTGCTCGAATTTTCGGCCCTATTTTAATAGATATTAAAGCGATTGCTACCACGAAGGATTAGAACCATGGTGAGAATGGCATAAGGTTCTCTTTGAATTGGGCCATATGATTGATGCGCCTAGCCAACTGAGTCACCTGCTTTGTATTCATTCATCTATTGGCCTAAAACTATGTGTTTTAACTATAAGTCCCGTAGTCTTCGGACCGTTTGCCCAACTCTGCGTACAAATTAGCAGAGAGGTAAGTTAGATGAGTCAATTTTCATTAAGTCCGCTGCAGAAACTTGGAGACTGGCGGGGTAAAAACGGAAATTTCTATCTAGGTAATTAAGTAGAAAAAAATATTGAAATTGATTGGTCTATTCATGGTTAGTTTGAAAGTAGCATTTAATTTACCTAAAAGGTTTTTGAAAATGTGTGGAAAGAAATACCTTGCCTACCTACCTGACTAATGTACCTATGTTAGTTTTCATTCACAACCATTTTACTTCCGGTGAAGAGGAAAACAACATAATATGAGAAACCTACACTCTGGTTGTAAGCAGAGTACGGGTTCCCTCCATAATCATTGCTGATAATCATTATTTTTCAGCACAAGGTATGTGAAATGGAGAAGGCATTAATTGTCCATTAACATTGCAAAGATAGTCTTTGTATGCTAAAGGAGGAGGATGGAGAGAAATCAAACTGCTTTGCAGCTTATATCATAAAAGTTGTGTACGTGAATAAATTTTCTAAATATTTGGTTGTAGAATATTGCAACCGTATTAATAAGTTTATGG